>JAZFAU010000081.1:0-397500 GCA_037178615.1 Dione vanillae
AGATACGACTTGTAGGTACATTTAATTCAATTGGCCTGTAGTCCAGATAATCGCGAATCCTTATAACTGAGGGCCGGATAATCGAGTTTCCACTGTACCTGATTTCGGATCGAAAACGGATAGCAATCAATACAGACAATCTACAGGGCTACTCTTGAAACCAATTTGCCGTAATCAAATTTTAATAAACGTCATTTCGTACTCCCGAAACACAATTGCCACGGCAGCACTGTCGGTTATGTAAGTGATAATTATGGGAACTAATTTTTATTGTACAATCCGTTATTGGTGTTATTTGGTACTCTCGAAACCATTTGACAGCTAAAATTGGCAATCGATTTGCGACTTTTGCTGTCACTTTACTAATAGCGAAAGTGTTACTTTTTGGAACTTGCTTTGGAAATTAATTTCGAATCCTGCGAATCGCAATTTAGACCCTGTGTTTTGGATAAATCAAACAAAATTACTTCTAAACGACAGACGCAGTACTGCAACATCTTGTAATTTGTTTGTTACGGTAATAGCAGGCTGGGTTAAAATTGTATTTAAAGATGCCGGTAACGTTTTAACGCTGGGAAATGTTCGGTCAGCGGTTGCTTCTAAAAGTAGCTCTGAAAATATTAGCTCGGACGATATATTAGCTCGTGGTAACTGGCGATCAGCTAATGCTTTCCATAAATTTTATAAACACGAGGTGTTAAAAAAAAACAATGTCTCCCGAAATATACCACAATTATTTATACCATTGAATTAAACTATTGTTATGTACTTTTTTTTTTTTTTTTATATACTTTATTGCACAAATTAAAAAAAAATGTACAAAGGGCGGACTTAACGCTATGACAGCATTTTCTGCCAGCCAACCCAGAATAGTGTAGGAGAGTAGTCAGTAGGATGTGCACATAAAAGTTAAAGAAAAATTTAAAATACATACATAGCAATAGATGCCTAAAAATATATATATAATAATAAAACAATATATTTCTATGTTATACATAATATATAAATATACCTATTCATAAATATGCATAAACATATACATACACATACACATACATATATAATATATATATACATACATACACACACATACAAATAAATATATATGTACATATAATCCAATTATAATAATAATTTAGATGGAAAGACATCAAGTAGTATTGATAGATGACAGATAAAATTCTTTTACTTGGCGCTTGAAGGAATCGCGCGATGGAGCTCTACGAATAGAAATACGATGGAGCTCTACTTAAATTAAAATAAAAAATTCTATTGTTATACCTATGTGTAAATCGAATTCCCTGGTTATTTATTTTGAAAAATAACATTATTGTTAATATGACATTAAATAAATATATAATAATTATTTACAGAATTATAATTAAAAATATTATTATTAAATAATTATGTTGTATTTTATTTGTGAATTTAAAAATGATATTGCTAAAAGGATGTTTAATCACCCAATTGTTCTTTATTATTTGTTTTAGATATTTTTTACATGAAACAATTCTTATTTGAAAAGTTACTAAAAATAAATACATTTTGTGATATTTATTGCTTTTATTATTATTTACATTTTTTTGGTAAATTCACATTGGCATTAAAATATAAGTAACATCACTGCCCGGTGCATGTCGAGACAATGATTCCAAATGACGCGCAATCTCAAAAGAAACTAAAAAATAACGCGTAGACGCCAGGTGGCGCCACCGAATTCTGGTTTTTCAGGTGGGAAAAGTAACTAGACTAGAAAAGTACTAGATAAAAAATCGACAGAAAGTTTCCAGTTAGGTAAGTATTTTTTATATGCGTTTTATTTCAGGTAAAACGCTGCTATTTTAAGTTAGCGTACACTTACCTGTCAAAGCTGCAACGTCGCCCAAGCCTCATACATAATGTAAGTTTCGAGTTATAGGCGGTGACGGGATGGACACTCGACACATTCACTCTAGTTTTACACAAACTCACATTTATTGTTTCTACCCCTATGAAATTATTTAATTAACTAAATTTTTATATTTTCAAAATGCGGAGGACATCTACGAGTATCACCGTGCCTCTGTCGGCTTGTTTGTTGGCATATTGAGGCGTTTAGCTGGCATCCTGCATAAATTAAAATCATATCCATATACCTACTCAGTAGAAGTATAAGGAGCATGCGCCATATTGAAAATAAGAATAATTAAGAAAATAATTCAATAAAAAATACTAATAATACACAAAACAATCACAACATCTTATTTAACTAAGTCACTACATTCTATTTAACAGAGCCATTAAAAAAGGTATTTGAGAAAAACACATCAACACACCGACATCACGTATATCGTATAGGTACTTCGAAAGGCGAAGCGGCACGCGGTACTGATAGTTCATATTATAGAACTCTGAACAATTGATAGTTCTTAAAATTTGCATTACCATTTCCGTTAGATGTAGAGAATAAATAATAAAAAATCATAATTCCAACACTTAAATTTTATCGATCGATTCATAAAGAAATATTAATATTTTTTTTCATTTAAGGTATAAATTTTAATTACTGTGCTCATTTAAATACTAAAATAAAATAAATATACTTTTATTTTGACTTTAATGTAAGTAATAAGTACACTTCAAAGATCTTTCAATCTTTTATTGTGAAATTAATCTTTTATTGTGAAATTACTTTTAAATAAACTTGTGTAATTATCAATATGCGCATAATTTATGTCATTATTATTACATATATTTAAATATATATCGATTTAACTTAAAACAAATTATTAAATAAAATTATTCATTAATAAAGTCTTACTTCATTGCAAATTCTCATGTCAACGATTTTTATAAATGTACTTTTAACGTAATGGCCGCAAATAAATGTAATGATTGCAATAAAATATCGTTAGTTTTAAAATAAAAATATTAAGAATTACATGTTATCAGTAAACCATTTTTAAAATATAGTAAAAGAATTTTAAAATGTCAAATGATTTTAACCCCATCATCCATTGGTTAGCTCTTTCGTATTTGGCGCCAATTTTGCGGCAAACAAAAGCGCGGATCGGAAATAAAAGCGAGGACTGTCGTGGCGCAGAAGCGTAAACGCGACGGTTTGCGGGTTCGATTCCCACTCGGAGAAGCTGGATTTTTCTAATTCCTCTTTTTCCGCTCTGGAAACTAGGCAATACGCGACTTTGAGTTTTGACACTAAACATGCCTCGAAAAAGGTGGAAAGCGGGGACGGAGATAGCATGAACCAAGCAAGCAACGGAGTGTCTTAACACTAGGTTCATATAGTTCCTGCAGATCCCTCTGCCTACCCCGCAATATGTGGGATAAAGCGTGAAGCTAAAAAAAAACAAAAACGCCATTCGTTCAGTAATTAACGCTTAATAAATAAAATAGAAAGAAATTAATATCTTAAGATTAAAACAATAAAGTCTATTTAATTATTTTAATGCAAAAATATGCTAAATAATCGTGGTTTATATATGCATAAATAATATGTAATATTTTACATGCGTCTTATTTTAATATTAATGATATTAAGTAACGCACATAATAAGGAAAATGTCAAAAGTAAAATTGGAAAAAGTTTGTGAGAATTTATTTAATTAGACATAATGATTTTGCTCGTACAATTGTAAAATTCTACATTCTTTTTTAATTATCTTGGAAAGTTGTGTTTGTAAATTGTCAACTTTTATAACAATACGCGGCTAGGTTTTGATTACTTACATTTTTATTTTAGTTACCTATTGATTTAGTTTAACCAAAATTGTAATTTTAGATTAGTTTGATAGAAATTTGTTACGAATGTATTAAATTATACTAAGTGATTGAATAGCATGCAACTCCGATATAAATTGTAATAAAATCTAAAGGCATTGCCTATGACGTGCAAGATACACCCGCTATGACGCATTTGAATACGCGCCTGATACAAAAAAATAGCAATAAATTATATACTTGCTTTTGCTTAAATGTACCTATACCGAATTTAAAGCTGTGACGCAGCTTAAACTGGCGGCTGGTGCAGTTACATATTACCGTTGTAAGATATTTTTTTGTTTACTTTATTTTAATGTGATACATTCTTTTTATTAAACTTTAAGTTCAGTAACATAATCCCAGCTATTATTGTTGCTCAAAAAGCATCCACAACTCCATGGCTAGGTTTTTTGAAAGAAATTGAATGTGATATGTCATGACATGAAATCCGAGATCTAGAGTAATATTGAAGAACTATAACCACAAGTTGAATAACCATCTAAATTTATAAAATGAGGAAATCGAGTAAAGACACCATTTAAAATAAGTATTACTTTATTATTATTATTTATTTTAGAAGTTCAATAAAATCATTGAGTCAATCCATCAGCGCGGTCTCGTCCGCAAGCGCGGCCCGCAGCGCGCGCAGGTGGCGCCGGCGGTCCGCGTGCGGGTCGCAGCCGCGCAGCAGCTGCAGCATGCCGCACCGCACGCGCGTCTCCTCGCGCAGCATAGCGCCGCCGCCGCCGCGGGCCGATATCACGCTCTCAGTCTCACTGTAATCTGTAAGCAGTGTTATAACTACTTAATTTAATATGACATTTAGTAGTCAATAAAAGGTTACTTTTATACAAGTAATCGCCGCTTACCGCAGTGTCGCGGCCACGCGAGCAGCGGCAGGCGCGTGCACCTCTCGTCGCGCACGAGCAGGCGGTGTGGCTCGTGCGGCGCATGCGCGTGCGGCGCGGCGTGCTGCAGCAGCACGCGGCCGGCGCAGCGCGCGCCGCACTCGTACGTCACGGCGTAGCGCCACCATGTCACGTTGCTCCACTCCTCCTGAACCCGCCACGGTCCGGATCTGCAACGTAACAGTGCTAACGGACATACAATGTTTCATTTTATTTTGTATGTTCCTTATACCCTATACATTTGTCAAAGCAAGAGGCATTTATTTCTTGTAAATAAATATATTTAAATTTTATTATTGGTGGGTTATTCCTAGCAGGCAGAGATAGAGGGATAGAGAACGACTCCGTCTTACTATTTTTTATGTAGCTTATCAGCTTACGTAGCGGTCTCATGGCAAAAAGCCACAGCTTTTTGCAAAAAATATTATAAATTATTAAAATTCCTTTTTATCATATTTTATGTTAAAGTGATATAAGGCACGTGTTTCCACACACAGGTGTCAGCTTCATTTACATTCGTATGTAATACTGCCGTAAACATACAAATTAAGTATCGAAACTCACAGATGCGTATACAGTTTGGGGTGGTTGGTGAAGTCGGCGAGGTAGTGTGCGAGGCGCGCCGGCGCGTGCTGCGGGAAGTCCGCCTCGAGGAGCGCGGCGCGCGGCACCCGCAGAGTCAGCAGCGCCGCCAGGGCCGCGCCCGCCGCCAGCCACGCCGCGCCTGCGACCCGCGCCCACCACGCGCGCGCTCGACCTCACCCACCGCGCCACGCTCATTGTAGCCCGCTAGTGTACACTGTAAACTGCTCTGACTGCTGAAAATCAGTCGGAAATATAATATACAATACAAAATACATATTCGAGCTTATACAGCGATATTAAGTAAAAATGTACGCTACTTATGGCTCAGATATGAGTTCCGGTTCTACTTCCGCATATTACATTCTGACTTATTGCTTGCAGATTGCAATATTTCGACTATGCACATTTATTTTACCAATCGACAAATACGGCTGTTGATATTACAATACAATTTTATTAAGGTATAATATCAAAGTAAAAATTATACAATATTTCAAAAGCCATTGATGAAGGCGCATGATAAAAATATTAAAATAATTAAGGAAAATAAATGTGTAGATATCGTTAAGAGCAATCCGCTGTCCACTAACAAGCAATCCACTACAAAGCTTACAATATACGATCAGCGGTAACACTTAATGTATTCAACAATAAGTAACACTTATTATACTATGAATATATCTTTTATAGAACCTAAACTAAATGCACAATAATAAAATTAAACACAAACCTTCGCACTAAACTTCACTTTACACAAACAAAAGCAATATCTAAACTCGTCCGGAGCGACTGACCTCGTCGCGTCTCCTCTACGATACACTTCACTCACTTCGCATCGCGCTCGCGACACTCGTTTAATTTGTCAATTAAACAAGTCGTATATAAGTGTATACGCACTAGTAATTAATTTTAATAATCAGTAGGCACAGTCATACTGCTATATCGCGGCGTGCAACATCGGCGTGGGCGCGCGCCGCTTCCTGCCTCCTCTCGGCCGCGTCTGCTATAAACTCATCTATAATTAGAACGTAACATATGGTTCGGAATCGGGAATCACAAAAACATGACCTTACCGGCGTTCCGTGTTTCTTAATTCTACGAAGAGATATTATGGTCTACTTTCGTATATTTATTTGCTATACAGTCGGAAAGACTGCCTCATTTTTTCAACATGACTTATTATAATTAATATTATTATTTACTCAGGTAAGTATTTTTTTTAAGTTAATCTTATTTGTTTAGAAACTTTTTTTATTTAGAAATACGATTACATTTGAGACACAGATCCCACTTGCAGCAAGGTATACCGGTCACAACAGTTCACGTCACTCAGTCACATAACTCCGATCCCGAGTTGGGTTGAAAGTTGAGACATTATATATTGAACTTGGCTCAGTCTAAAAAAACCAGAAGGAGAATAGCACTTGTTAATATTATGACAGTAAACATATATTTCTATAATGTTTATAAATTAATTTCTTATTCACATAACTACGTCTTTATTTACATACCTAAGTTAAACCTTAGGTATGTAAATAAAGACTATGATATTGGGTTAGATTATAATATAATATTTTAGGATACCTTGCCTCAGAAGACATAAAAGGAATCCTTGTACGTCTTTCAAGAGCAGTTTTCTCTAGAACGCCTAGAATGAAAAAGATCAGATTTGCATGAAATCTACAGTTCCTTGGAGCACAAACAAAAAGTATCTTTGGAGTAATTTTTATTTCCCCGTAATAATAATATACTAGGTATTATGATTTGTTTATTTTGAATATTGTACGTATTTCGTATCGTTTAACTACGGCTTCTTCCCGTTGACCTGCAATTATATTTTTATATATTATGTGGAAGGCAGATGTCACCCGCATCCTTATGATCTACCACCTACCCCCAGTATAGTGATAATGTCAATATTGTGGCATCTTTTAACTAATCAGAACAATTCAAATCTGTCACTCGTCTGCAATATGAGCGTAGGAAATGGTCTTCACAATCAGCGATGACACAGGAGCTTTAGCGCCCGAATCACGAGGAAAACTTCATTCACAAATCACTCATACCAAGTGACACGCGCCAATAGAATGCACGGCTGTTTTAATAAATATTTGTCCTAATCCTGGAAACAACAATGTTTTAACATTAACACAGAAGAAATCGTCTATCACTTTTTAATTGTCAAGATAACAGCCTCTGTCAGGTTATAGGCAGTGGCCTAACTAAAAGAGTACAATTAAAATTCCATTTTCGCTCTGCCAAACTAGGCAAAGCGCGGCGTTGAGTTCCACCACTCAACACGGAATGCCTCGAAAAATGTGGAAAGTGGGGACGAAGAAAGCAGGGACTAAGCAACGGAGTGTCTTAACACTAGGTTCCCACCGTCTCTGCAGTTCCCTCTGCCTACCCTGCCATGTGCGGGATAAAGCATGAAGATAAAAAAAAAATTAAAATCACTGTGGTCACAGTATAGTACGACAGTGTTATTACAGTGGCCCCCCCAGGAGTCCGACAGATCGACACGTATTCCGAACTCATCATCTGGCTTTACGAAAAGTAATGAGAGGACAGAAGCTTTTTAGCTCCGCACAAGCAGACATCGTCATTAATAAAATATTAGCAATTTAATAAAATCGACGGAACGGTAACAACGCAAACTTAATCCACGTCAACTTTTTTAATATTGTCAAGTATAATTTTATTATAGAAGATTGAAAATAGCAGAATTCGAACGATTTGTCATATAAATTCCAAATATTATTAAAGAAATTAAACGCAAGTGTCACTTCAATGAATTAAAGTTTCTGTTTTCCTCTTTATTTTTTTATTTTTATAAAAAGAAAAATGTAAAAGGGAAAAAGAACGAAATGTTAGCTCCTCTCTAGAGAGACTAAAGTCGGAAGGTCACTGAAAACATGAAGTAATGCCTGAATTAAAATTAAACCTATGTTCGCTACTACCACTTATGACATTTTTCCTGTCAGGTAACGTTAGATGTGTCTATCAGAGACCTGTGGAACCAATATTCGTTGTGTATCTGCCAGATAAAGAATATCTTTCCTTTCTGGGATTTTATCAGCAAGTGGTGAAATTGGCCCTAAGTATATGCTACCCTGGTATATATATAAACAGACTTTTACTGCTACGTGGAAGAAGTGCATTTTCAGCTTTTAGTGATTTATGTCACAAACTTCTCCTGCACCCGCGTATACGTGATGATAAAACTTATTTAGTCTTAATTTTAGAGCAGGAAATTATAAATAAGCTACATTTATATTTCAGTCGCTTTAAGAAACGCCCCAACCAGCACACCTACAATGTAATAAATCAAGCTTATTCTTTTAAACTCCTAAACTGGAGAAATACCTTTTCTCCAATCATAATATAAGATCCTTAGATTTCTCTCTAGGTGTAGTGTATCCATAACTGTATACATTTATATCAGATGATATCAGTCCATTGATGTCTTTGAACTGAGTTGACTCGACTGATTATTTCTTATGGTACTTTTCAGCTTTGATCCGTCGTGGATTAAATTGAACTTTCGTCACTAAAATATTGGTACATTGGGTATTAAAATTGATACACATTATATAATTGTGATGATTTACTTAATAATAGTCTTAATAATAAATTTGTTTCATTCATTGTTCGTCAGTTGCGGCAGTCTCGCACTTAGTCTAGCCTACTCTAGCCTACTCTAGCTGTACATCAATATCGCCAACATAAGAGTGTAACATCACAGAGCTGGAAACAACAAACACAACAAACTGAAGCTATTGGCACTACTGTCATACTGTCACACTGGAGGCCGCGACCGCTGGGCGCGTGACGTCACACACTTACGCTTAACACAACGGTAACATACGCGAACACTACGACAACTGTCACACACCACGTGACGCATCATGCGAATAAATAAGGTACAGTCCCCCGTCCCCCGTCCCCCGTCCCCGCGCACTGCGGCGCCGCGCCGGCGACGTCGCTACCGGCGCCGCCGCCCCTTGCGGTACCCCTTGCCGTACCAGCCGCCGCCGTCGTCGTCCCCCGCGCCGCCCCCCGCCTCCGCCCCTCTCTCGTCCCCGCAACACGCGCACAAGTATCGCCGCCCGCGCTCGCGCCGCCACACGCGCCGCTCGGGGGGCGTGGCCCGCGCCGGCCCGTACCACAGGCAGCGCCGCGCCGCGTACCGCCGCAGGCACCACGCGCACTCGGCGGGGGCGGGCGCGGAGGCGGAAGCGGGGGAGGGCGCGGGCGCGGGGGCGGGCGGCGCGATGATGGTGTGCAGGCCGGGGTAGAGCTGGGCGCGGCACACCAGCACGGCGCGCCGGATGATGGCGGCGGCGAGGCTGGCGCTGGCCTCGTCGTCTCCGCTGGGGGACCACTTCGCCTTGGGCTTGCCGTCGTCGCCGGGCTCCAGCTCGAGCAGGCG
The DNA here is from genome assembly GCA_037178615.1 of Dione vanillae. NCBI lineage: Eukaryota > Metazoa > Arthropoda > Insecta > Lepidoptera > Nymphalidae > Dione > Dione vanillae. Next base: position 9,685 of record JAZFAU010000081.1, read on the forward strand.
GCGCAGGCGGCCGCCGATGTCCGACCAGGCTCCGTTACTGTCATACGTGATGGGCTCCTCCTTCTTGATCTTGGCGGGCGACGGGAGCTCGTATTTGAAGTCGTCACCGAGAGGGGGAGGGGTGTGTCCGTTGGTCAGTCCGTTGCGCGGAGGCGGCGGCGCGGGCGGGGGAGGTGGCGGCCGCGAGATCCTATACCGGCGTAGCGCGTCGGTGGTGGTGCGGGGAGGGGGCGGCAGCGGCGGAGGGGGCGGCGGCTCCGGGGGAGGGGGGTCGGTCGGCGCGTGCTCCGAACGAAGTATGATCGTCGTCTCACCAGATTGTAAATTAACCTGCAACCGATCACGTTACATTTTGTAAGTCTTATTTTTAATGAATAAATAAATACATGGAACATTTTCACTATGTATGTATTAACAAAGAACATGTATTACAATGTATTAATGAGAATAAGGTAAAAATTTCATATTTAATTTATTTTTACAAAAAAAATATATTCTTCACCATGCTGTACTTGCTATATGGAATTGTATATTTTGTAAAGTCAGGGAGAATGTGCACTAAGTGTTGTGGTTCCCGCATACCCGTCTCGCATCAACCTGCTTATTTTTCAGTATACCAGACTCTTGATTGACGCTTAGAAGTAATAGAGGTATAGCTTATTTACCTGAAAAGAATGCAGGACCGGTCCGGACTCCTCCTCCTCCTTCTCCTCCGCGTGCTCGCGCTCGCGCGGCGGCGGTCGCAGGCGCTCGGCGAGGCGGCGCAGCGGCACCTCGTCGTCCGAGTCGGACGCGGACGCGGACGAGGCGCCCTCCGACGAGTAGTAGCACGTGGCGTCCGACTCGTCCCCGGCGGGGGCGGGGGAGAGGGCGGGGCGGCGCGTCGTGTGCTGCTCGGGCGGCGCCAGCGGCTCGGCGTGCGCCAGCAGCGGGTCGGCGCGCGCGCGGTACCGGGGCACGTGCAGGCGCAGGCGGCGCGCCAGCTGCCGCATGACGGCGTCGCAGCGCGCGTTGATCTTGAGCGCGGCGGCGGCGTCCTTGGGCGTCCACTGCAGGTTGACGATGTACAGCGCGGGGCGCGCGCGCGGCGCCGCCTGCATGCGCCACAGGTGCGGGTAGCGGCGCAGCACCTTGAGGCTGGAGCCCAGGCACAGCACCACGTCGGCGGCGGCGGCGTGCCGCAGCGCGCCCGCCCAGTTGAGCGGCCAGGCGGCGCGGCCGCGCTCGCCGAAGTGCACGATGGAGTCGCGCAGCTCGCGGCCGCAGGCGTGGCACAGGCGGCGCGTGGCGTGCGCGTGGCGCGCCGTGCGCTCCGTGGTGTCGAAGGCGCGCAGGTACACGCGGCGGCAGGCGGCGCAGCGCTCGGCGTACATGTCGCCGTGCAGCTCGGCCAGCGCGCGGCGCGGCAGGCCGGCGCGCAGGTGCAGCCCGTCGCAGTTCTGCGAGACCACGAACTTGAGCGCGCCGCGCGCCCACAGCGCCGTCAGCGCCATGTGCGTGAAGGTGGGCCGCGCGCGCGACACCTCCACGCGGCCCACGGCCTCGCCGCGCTGCAGCCGCGTCCACACGCCGCGCGGCCCGCGGTAGTCGGGGATGTCGGCCGCCGTGCTGATGCCGGCGCCCGTGTACACCTGCACCGAGGTTGACACATTCAACATTATGTGAACAGGAAAAAATTGAACATCATTCAAATCACTGTGGATAGGTTAAATTAAAATAAATTTATATCATTATGATCCCTGGGGCAGTTTTAATGTATAATAAGCATAGATATTGTGCTATTTGATGATATTACAACAGTATTAGTTCTACATGTTGTAAAGATTAATCAGACAAGTTGTGAAAGTCATTTGGTTTCAGTTTGGTTGTGAGTTTCAATCAATATCAAATGTTTCTAATATAGTGGTTAACAAAACACTTAATTTTTTTTACACGACTCTCTTCTAACATTTCCTACTATACCGAGAGACACAGGCAGGCATAAAATATTTTTAACAGACATTTTACAAATATAAACAAAACTTCTTTTTATGTAATTAATGTTATTGTGAATAAGCTCACATTCTAATTTAACTTTAAAAGAAACACAAAGATCTAGTTTTCTAACAATATATAATAAAAAACTTTCAAGTTAAAAAAAAATATTGTCTGAAATGGAAAAGGTTTTTATATAGAAAAAGCATTAACTACCAGTGGTAACTTTGTGTCATGCCATTAGGATATATCATTCATGGATTTCTATATGTAACATTTGTTTTTAACTCTGTTAGTATTATTGTATTATAAGCTGCAGCATTTGTTTTGACCACCAAATAGTCTATAGCTTTACATTTTGTAAATGGGAAGAAATATATATAAGTTCAATGACTTTAATAAAGGCAACAAAAATCCAAATAACAGTTAAAATTCAGTTATTAAACATCTTCAACAAATATAAACTAATATATTCAATATCCTAACAAAAACATCATGTTTAAATGAGTTAAATAAGAAGTAGAATCAGAAGGTATGAAAGAAAAATCTTACCACAAGATGTTTAGCGTTTCGCAACGCCCTGGCGAGACGCCGGCACTTCTCTCGCAGCACCTGCGGGCTGTCCTCGACCTCGCGGGCGCGCTCGACGGCGCGGGCGGCGCGGGCTCGCCGCAGCGCTGCGGCCGCCGCGCGCTCCTCTTCGGCCGCGAGCGGCGGCGCCGGAGCCGGGCTGGCTGTTGAGGCCCCGCTGAGCCTGGCGCTGCTCCGAACTCCCTCGCGGGCCGCCATTGCGGCGCCCGCAGCGTACGACTACAAGCCACCGCCGCTCCGACCCTCCTTCGTCGTCTCGCTCGTGTGACTTTCTTCGTGCATTTCGCCAGCCCCGGGCTGTACACGGTGACCCTTTGGACACAATCACAATATGTGACTTTATGTTTAAGTTGTGACAATCTCTGTGTATTTATTCTATGAAACTGTCAAATCTTGTTAACTGACATTTTTCGACGCGAACTAGAGTTGTCTTTTAAATTTATGTTATATTTAAGCTATTTTATCTATAATTAGTAAGTGTCGTAGTTTTATTAATTTTTTCATGTATAATAGTAAAGTGAGATTTTTGTGTATTAAAATATAAATATTTGTTTTATTAATATTTTATTCCATATTTTTGTAATATAAGTTAAACATGAATCATTTTTGTGATTTTTTTAGTGACTAATAAATTAATATAAAGATAATAAATGAAATTATTTCTCCTATTTTTAAAATATGTACAGCAAATTTATACATATTTTCAAGTTGTGAATCAATAGACACGTACATTATTTAAATAGATTTAGAACATCCCTATCAGTAATATTTACTTTGACATAATCTGTACCGGTGTCATCGACCATCGTGTCCGACATCGAGACTGCTACAAAAACAATCTGTCAATTTCTTTTGCTGACTTTGACAGGTGTGAAAGGTTCAATATTAGTGTAGTTCTTGTTAAATCTTTAAAAATCATTGATAAACTAGATATAAATTTGGTTTTTGCTTTATAAACCTACAATATATTATATAAATATATTATTTTTGTGAATATTTTTACTAAACGGTTATTTATTTTTTCAGCCTAAGTGTTAGGATCGGCTTCATCATGGTATGTTTTTAAGACATTGATACTTAAATGATTATATATTATCACAATATTTATGTATAATAATTTGGTTTTTTACCATACAGTATAAACATTTATTAACTTTTCATTAATATTAGATAAAAATACAAACAAAAACAATTATTTTGAGGTTATCTCCTGTATAGGACATACTTTGTTTGATATAATATTTGTCATGTACATTAAAAAATGCTATTAAATTTAATAAACTCATAGTATGTTCTCTATTTCAGCCCCGTGAAATCAAAGACATAAAAGACTTCTTGTTGAAAGCGCGGAGGAAAGATGCTAAATGTAAGTATCTTATTAAGTGTCTGTTATAAATAAATATTTCTTCTTAAACTATATTTACGTATACATTTATTGTATTTCAGCTGTTAAGATAAAGAAGAACCCTGAGAACGTAAAGTTCAAGGTGCGTTGCTCTCGCTTTCTGTACACACTGGTCATTACTGACAAGGAAAAGGCAGAGAAACTAAAACAGAGCCTTCCTCCAGGTATTTATTCTTCAGAGCTATTTGTATTGTAATTTAAAACAAGAATATTTTAATATCTAGTTAATATATGTTATTTGTACATATTTAAATGAAATTTGAGGATCATTGTGTAAACGCGTCAGTTCATGTGTTCGATTCCGACTTGGGGGAGATGGATTTTTTCATATACATTTTCTTCACTCTGGCAACTAGGCAAATCACAGTGTTGATGCCCCAATAAAACAATTCCTGTTGGGTTACCTTTTGTAAATCGTGATATATAGAATATTCCTAGAAAATAACATATATAAATTAATTAGCCATAATATAACTAGCATATAGTGCTCCACTTTTATTTCAAGCAAAAATTTGTTATACTTGATCTATCTTCATCAGATTTCAAATCTTCATATATTAAGTTATATTATATTATTATATTATCCAACTTAAATAATTTTTGTATGTATTAATTTGATGATGGTTTACAACTGTCACTGTTCTACTGCTGGTTAAAAAAATGTATCAAACAAAAAAAACACATATCTATTAACAAAAGTTTTAATTTATATATGTATAATTAAGATTTTTTGTAGCAATCTATGGATGAATAAATATACTATTGGAGAATAGAGATATATTATCATATATGCGCAAGTTGTTGTGAATTATATACATTTTTTATATTCTTTCAAGTATTAATTAAATGGTATTCTAATTTCTTTTTTTATGTTGCAGGTCTCCAGGTTAAGGAAGTAAAGTGATGTGACGTAGGGTTAAGAAAATAAAAGCCTAAAATCCATGTTTGTTTTATTTGAAGATGCCCGCTGATTAGAAATTAATAAATTTGTGTATGAAATATTCAGGAGATATCTATGGTACAGATTAATCAAAATATTTCAGTTAATGCTGTTATTTAAATATTATTCAGTCATTGTTATATTGATACATGTATATAAATTCTAATAATTTGTAGAAATAACCTAAACTTTGTATAAAATTACATAGGTATATCATTTTTTGAACATGATCACTTTTATGATATAGTAGAAATTCTTTTACCCAGCCCTTGGTTACACAGATTACTGACCAATCACATACCTACATGTTGTATTTCTGCAAGCGTGGACATGTTGCAACTACAATAATCTTTTTGCTGGCCTAGAGTTGAGGATAATGAAAGTCACTAACTGGTTCACAATTTATTAACGAGACAGTACAATTATACAGACTGATACACACTGTATTGTATTTTACATATGCAATGCTGTGACTTTTATACATGATATATGCCGAAGAATATGAGATACACAAATGTGAAACATTTTAGCCATAGAATATGTGAGGTTTATCAATTGTTTACTTTAATACTGGTTAATTGAATTTCTGCTGTATGTATATTTGAACAGGAACAGAATGGTAGGGATTCAAATTCTGTTTTTTAACACATTAGTATGAAATATTTGATATATATTATTTTTTTACTGAGATTGTGGAAAACTGAGATGGCAAAAAATCCTAAATAACAAAATTATAAATCCTAATAAAATCTTTTTCATCTGATATTTACACTTTTTAAACAAAACAATGCAAATAGATTGATCGCGTATGTTGACATTTTTAACTACCATATAATTGTAATAATATCTAATTTTAACAACCTTACGTTTTCCGTGGCCTCTTATTCTAGGATTAAACTACTACCTGGCAAGGAACTCAACTTCTCTAACGCTGTGGGCATTTTTATCTTACTCAATATTAACTTTAACAAAACATTTTTAAAAATAGAGTAACACATATCTACAAAACGGAGGCCCTAGTGAAGAAGGTTTCGATCATTCACTTAAGTAGTTGAGGGACTAATGAGGAAAGAATATTAAAATAACTTGCTGATGGTCTGGACAAAGTCTTTTGGTTTATTAAAGAGAACGAACGTGCTTGATCAACTTGTAACATAGCCATAATAAATGACGGTGAAATAAAAATAAAAATAAGTGCATAAAAGTAGTTTTTTTTATGTCTTCACGCTTTATCCCATACATGGCAAGGTAGGCAGAGCCGATTGTAGTGTAATGTTGGGGTTTTGGAAGTAAAATAAATCGATGACTCAAGGGAACGACATGTATTATTCTTATAAAAAGTATTTTAAACTATAGCACATTAGCATAATTGCTTGGTCCTTGCTTTCCATCTTTTTCGAGGCATTGCGAGTTGAGTGGCGAAACTCAACGCCGCGCTTTGCCTAATTTCTAAAGTGAAAAATAGAAATAAATAAAAATCCATCTTCCCCGAGTTGGAATCGAACTCACAAGATGTCACGTTTATAGGTAGCGCTACGCCTCTGCGGCCCGACGGTCCTTTGAAAAAGTTATAGTAAATACAGAAATAAAAGTAATTGCTCTTATAAAATTGACAGGCATGCTAACAGTATTTATATCTCCTTAAATGCAATTTTAGAGCGCAGTTTTTTTTAAACTTCTTGTTTTATACTGCTTTTAGCAGTGTAGGCAGAGCGAACCGCAGAGACCGGGGCAGCCTAGTGATAAGACACTCCGTTTCCCGTTTTCCGCCTTTTTTTGCGGCATTGCGTGTTGTGTGGCGGAACTCGACGCCGCCTTTTGTCTTGTCTAGCCCACAGCGAAGAAAATAGAAATGAAAAAAACGATCTTGTTCGAGGATATTCAAAAAAGATATATACAATTTGTAATTAAAGTGAGTTAAATTTGTGAAATTAAATCTAGAAATTAAGTGATAATTTTATTTAATATTTTTATTAACTAGATATCTTAATCTTACACAAATTCACTGAAAGTAAAGAGTATAGGAAGATATACAAATATATGATTTATAAGTGATATAATTTAATAATAAGCACCGAAATCAATACTAAAGTAATTAAAACACACCACTTTTTTGTCATTAAATATTCAACGCCGATGTCGAGAGTTCTCACTTTTGTTATTGTTTCCTTCCCATTCTTTGACGGTTCGTGAACACTAATTAAAAAATAATAAGATATTATAGAGCTGGCTGGAACCCTCGCAGCTACACTACAAATTATAATTAATTCCATTTCCATAGTTCCTACACATGTAGGTACTTTCATAGATAAACTCTGTTATATATTTTGTTACACACACACATGTATACACACACACACATGTACACCAATTTCTTTAAATAAGTGTAGATAAAGCCAATTCCCGTGCACTCGGCACAACACTGAACGAACTCGGCAGGTAGTTTAGTATTGCATTAAGGAGGTAATATAGCGAGTGTGCAAATACGAGGCGCTGTAGCCTGTAACAAGGAGGTTTCTCTTTATTAAGGCGGGTAATAAGGCGCGACTTGCGAGTATAACACGCGCTGGTAATACCCAGTTGTTAGCTTGTAAAGTGCCAGCAAGTAGGTAAATTAGATGCTCTCATAAGTTTTAATGGGTTAAGCCGCGGACTAGCTTACAGCAACGTGTGCTTTGTGTGTAATACTTGCGTACTTCTACTTTTGAAACTCTATGTACAGAATGAAAGAGACATGAATCTTATATGCACACATACAGAGGTGCTTCGTTCAGCTCTAATAATTTTGTTTTCTTTTTCGTTTGCACAATAGTTCCTTCTTCCCAACGCCGCCAGCCCTGAATAGTCGCCCGCCCTCGTGTAGCCTGCAGTGTGCAAAGACGTTACAAAGAACATTTTCTTGTTTTACGTGCTGTTAATCCCAACACCTCCTCGTGTGCAAGTAATACTGTTATGAGACGCAACTGAACCACTTTATTGTATCGTAAATTTGAATTACTCGTTTTCTCGGTGAACTCCACACGCGAGTTATAATTGATACTCAACCGCGGCTAAAGCCGTTGTTGACTACGTAATGTAAGTCTCACAGTCACACTCAGCTATTTGCCAGGTTAGGTATTAAGCCAGGTGATAGAAGAAAAATAGAATTTTGTACTTACAGAGATGATGTATTTAGAAAATCATATAAAGTTAAAAAATATGGATCAATGTTAGAACATTTTATAAAATATATGTTACCATGCACATGTTCGATTATATATCTATATTATATTTAAAATCTATTACTCTTGGAGTCAACATCAGCTCAGCAATATCCTAAAATAAACTAAAAAAAACTATACAATAAAAATAACTAGAAGCAAATTGGTATGTGGTTTTTTAAAGAAAATTATAAATATTCTTTATTGCACTATTATATATGCGTGAAGGTATGTAGTTAGTTTCCTTCGATTACTCGGGGATTCTGTTGTCAAATTCTGACGTGATGACAATTTTACAAGTACAGTAAATAACTTAATTTACTATAGTAATACCGAAGTTTTCGTATCAATTTACTGTTTCTAGGTGTTTTATTGAGGGAAATATTGCGTATCATAAAGGTAACTTAAATTTGCGGTCGTATGTACTCGTTTTTATGAAACTAACTCGAAATATAAGTTTATAATGATTTCCTTCTGTATTAAACTTTTAAATAATATATTTAAAATAAAAATATGGAACCCTTATAGAATCACTCGTGTTCCGTCCGTCCGTCTGTCACAGCCAATTTTCTCTGAATCTACTAGACCGAATCAGGTGAAACTTAGCAGGATGATGTAATGCTCTGACCCGAACACAGATGTGTAACGTAAAAAAATATTTTTTTGAAATAAGGGTAATTTTCGGGGGATAAATTAGGTAATTAAAAAAAAATTGCGAACCTTACTGAGTCATATATCAAATGAAAGGACTTGTTATCAGGATCTCGAATATATATTTTTTAATTTTTTAAAATAAATAGTTTCGATGATATTCATGAAAAAAGCTGAAAATTGACCCCCCCCCCCCCCCCCTAATCTCCGAAACTACTGGGCCGAAAAATTTAAAAAAATGACTGAATATAGTTCATGGCTTGTAGATTACAGGAAAACCTATAAGAATTTCATAAATTGAAAATAAAATGGTAAATTCGATAAAAAATATTTTTAGAGAAAAAACGTTTTCAGGGGAAATATTTCACTATATTGTGTACGGAACCCTTTCCACGCGAGTTGAACTCGTACTTGACCGGTTTTTGTTTTTTCTTTATACATAAACTGCAAGTTATCACTTCTTTGAAGTATTACTAATAAGAGTTGACAAGCTCAAGTTTCCGGTCGTGTACATTGTCTTTTTAATTTATTTCACTCATTATTTTGATTTATTACTCTAGTTTAACGGGACTTAGAAACAAAATTGAAAAAATAAATAATACTTGATTAAAAATAATTATAATTAGATATTTGATACTAAGTTCAGTTTGATTTGAAGAGATATGTTTTTATCTCTGAGTTAATTCCTTCCTAACACGATGTCCTTTATTGTAGACTACTATATGTATCTCATTTTGTATGATAAATTGATGATAACGCAATACGTAAATTAGGTCGAGAAATATGCGAAAGAGAGAAAAATGTTCGCAAACCGCCGCAGTACGTACATCGTATCTCTACTTCCGCGCGGAAGGGTTCGTGAGAAGGATTCGCTTTGTATTCCATAAAGAAAGAAAATATAATTCTAAATATCAAAGTATATAAATATTTTTCGGAACATTTATTTTATGTTGTAGAATAATTACGATATAGTATGCAAGGTCATCGACCCTCTCAACATACGATAACAATATGTTGCGTCGTTTCGGACTGTGTCGGCGCTCGTTACTCGGTGAGAGTAGAGACATAATACAAAGAGCTCTTGTCTCAGAGCGGCGCGCTGTTGTGACGCGGCGCGGCGCGGCGTTGTTAATAACGACAAAGGACATCCTTCACTCACACGGACAGTGTTAAGAAACTGCCATCCCCACTTCCTCTTTCTGATACATTGTGTGTTGAGATGCGTAGCTCAATACCACGTTTTGTCATCTAACCAGGGCGGAGAACATGAAAATATTTAATTTTCTCTGAGTGGGTATCAAATATACAACCGTCGTGTTTGTAGGCAGGCGCGGCACGGTGCCGCTGGGCGTATATTCACTATAAATTTACTGGTCTAATAGCTTGCAATGAACATAGAATAAATCACATTTTATTAAATATCAGCGCTACGTGTAAATTAATATTACAATATCTTCTACTGTACATTCTAAAATGAAGACATTTTATCTAAAATTAGAAAGAAAATCGTTTAATTTCCACGTATCTCAGATATTTTTATTCAAGCTGACAGTACTGACATCAATGCACGGATGGAGAAGGTGACTTCAGTGGTAGCACAGTACTGCAGCCTGCTGGCCGGCGGCGGCGCTCGACGGTAGGCAGTAGGCGCGCGACCGGCGAGCGCGGCGGATGTGTTACAGTTTGTTGTACACCGACCCGACCCGACGTGACAGTGACAGTTACGTATTTACGTTTTCTCCGTGTCCGCTGCAACATGGTGTTGGCTTGCAGCAGCACCCGTTGTTACACCGAGCGACACTGACACACTGTGAGTTACTCAGTTTAAAAATACGTTTTTCTAAAATATTTGAAAAATTATTTTGTAAATTAAAAACTTTTGTTTTAACACATTATATATATTCGAACATATTTATATTCGAAATGATTTAAGTAAACTTAAGAATTTTGTTAAAATGTCTCTAATTTATATTTATGAATATTCCGAGTGAAAAGGTATTTAGAAAAAAAAGTAATGAACAGCTTCTATTCATCGCCATCCTTTAATATTCAAACTACACATAAATATTCATACATTGGATTTACTTTATTTCAAAAGGGTTGAGCTTTGACCCTAAAATAGCGACGTCGCCTTTGTTAGCTATTGAATATAATTATTTCCAAAAGAACCTACTTCTTATTTGCTTTTAAAAAAAATTTACAACTTTTGCTATTTCTTAAACATACAAGCCTCAGGGACCTCAAGTTACCGTTCTACGTGAACATATTTTAATATACACTCAAATTTTCACGTTAACAGAATCTTTATTATTCAACAAAAAAAAGTATAAAACAATATTAACTATGTAGAAAACGTATTAAAACAAACTTCAAAAAACCTCGTCGATGTTATTTAAACTTATAATCATCTTTCAGTAAAATAAAGAAAGATTTCTGTATTAATAATTATAGTAAAGCTATTTTAAATTATTATAAACTCTCGCATTACAGCCATTCGAACTGTTGTAGCTTAGAAGTAGGCCTGTTTCAGGGTTGTCGACACTTGTCGGTAAAGTGTAAATTAGTCTTCGTTACCGATCAACACTCATATCACCATAACCGAGTAATCGAAATCAGGAAATGATTAGTATTTCGGTATAAAAAAAACAATTACTTTTTCCTATGTAGGAAAATGTTAATTAATACTATGAAGTGAAAATAGGAAAAAAATATAGGATCTGGGTCTATTTTGAGCTAGTGTCAATTGAAATAGTATTTAGAATTATTTCAAATTTGTTTAGGTAAAGATCCGACAGCGGATGTGAGCGTTAAAGAGCATAATGAGCATTTCCAAGGGACCCCCGAAGCCTACGTTTGAGTCACAAGCCCCAAGCACTTCTCTGAGCTTTTCAGCCTACAGCGCGGTGGGCTCAGTACTTTATCTATTGGTTAGAAAAAAGTAATAATTGAAAGTAGTCCTAACATTAAATTTAAACATTAGAGCACAACTTCGCTCGTTTCCTTAAGCCTTAATCATGTCAATTAAAATGTTATGTCGTTATTTAATCGCAGAAACGTAGGAAATTAAAACGGGCATGATGTGACAAGTTTCGGGGCCGGCGTCGTTAACGTCATTAAAAGGTATAAACTTTTTATCTAGCGGATTGCGAGAGCGGCCAATTACGACATCTGACTAAATGCCGCCTCGAACCGGAACGACACGGCACGTCTTCTGTATAATCTTATTAGCGCTAAATATATTAAAGACTAAAGATAACTTTTTTATAGCTTCACGCTTTTCCCGCTCATGACAGGGTAGGTAGAGGAAACCGCAGGAACTGTGGAAAACTGGTGTTAGACACTCCGTTCTTTTTCACCTCTTTTTCGAGGCATTGCTTGTTGAGTGGAAGAACTCAACGCCACGATTTTACGTTACCAGAGTAATGTGTAAGTAAACAAAGTAAATGGAAATGAAAAGAATCATCTTCCCCGAGTGGAAATAGAACCTACAAACCGTCACGTTTACAGGCAGACGCTGCACCTCTGCGCCATGACGGCCCTCATAAAGATAATAATAACTTACTATTTCAATTTTAATAAAAGTTATAAGCATACAGACGCACGCACGCACTCACGCTGTGTTCGCTGAGAACTCTAGTATACTTTATCCAGTAACTGGCAAAGACTTACTCAAAACAATTGACTTTATCAAATGCAATTTCTAAACACCGTTTACTAACAAGATATATCTTACATATATATTAAGATTAATTTAGTTAGAGTTACTTATTTATAATGTTAACTCTAACAGTAAGGCGTATTCAATACATAATAAATCTAAATGGTTTATTTAAAATATTTATACTATAGTATTAATAAGCTTTTGAATATTCATAGAAGACTAAACACAAAAACAGAAACACTAACCGAATCTGGCAAATTTTCTATTTGCGAAACCGACAGTAGTTGCAGGTGTAACTTCAGTGATATTTTTCAAATGATTCTTACTTCAACATTTACATCTTTTACAGGTGTCATAGAGGTCTGCCGACCGTCTCGCAGCCCGCACTTGTTCTAAATTATTCACATAGTGTCTGCGTCCAGACACGCGTGTATCAAGAACTTTTCACGCACTTTCACACGGATTACTCACACACTCACACACACACACACATACACGACTATGTATAGTGTATATGAGGATACACTCACACGCCCTTGTGTGTTCATCGAAGGCTGTTCAGGCCCTTGGTCTCGTCCAGACGCTTACTTCACGCCTGACGCTTAGTCACAGATCAAATGTGACTTTTGTTGTAAAATTTGTGAACTTTATTAGTATATTTACGATTTATAAACGTATTACATGACACTATTGCAAATAAAATATATACGTAATTTAAATGATGTTCGCATGAATATAACATTATGTATGTGTTTGTTCATATATGGCAACCCCGACTAGTTTAGAGTCTTGTGCGAACACCCCGCGCGGTCGGTAACAGTAGTAGTTAGTAGTAGTTGTCGAGAAGTAGTAAAAAGGGGCACGTGAGACGGCCGACGCGAGCGCACGTCCTTCCTGAATCGATATATTAATTAGCGGTGTGATTTTCCCTCAGCCTTATTTGATTTCCCTTTTGTGTATTCCCTCTTGATATTGAACCTGACAAAGACAAACCTACAAAAGATAATAGTGCAAGTAACCCCTAGTGAAGAAGACTCAAGTGAAACATTCCATGGCGGCCGGGAACAATCAGTGTTTGTGTTATGAATCATGAAGATAAGGTACTGTACAATTTCTATTATCCTAAGACCGACTATAAGGTAAATAATTAATAAATAACCTCCCACTCAGCACGCTTCCACAAATGCGGCACACCCTACCCTCCACTATTCAATATACATTTTCTGGTAGCAGGGCGTGGTTCACTATATACTATATACAGTATGTGTATATCTGAAACGTACACATTTTGAAAGCTGAAAAGCTCTAGTAAGCTTATTAAAATAATAAAAAAAATAAAAAAATAAATAAAGAATTTTACATGTAAAACAGAAGTTGAATCGGAATTTCTTTGAAATGTTTTAATCGCTTTAGCAAATAAGGTTATATGTTTTTGCTGAGCGACAGGTACAATTGAAATTCCTATTCGAAAATTTTCGATAACCAAAGATAATTTCTAAGAATGATTCTTAATTGGTAGCTTATGAAGAAATAAAATTTTAAACAAAAATATAAGCACATAAAATGCTTTAAATGAATAGTAGTAGAAGGAGCGTAGCAGGCGCGTAGATGTATCGTAGCTGAGGATAAAAGCATGTAGAATCTATCTCGTTGTTGTTAATGTCCCTTATATATACATATGCTGTTTGTTTGCTCTTTAATTAAAAATATATGAAATGCGAAAAAAATACGCTTAACTTGAATAGTGACGAGATATATACGTAGTAGTAAGTACGTGATTTTTGATTTGAATTCAAACGATTATTTATATTTTATAATCATTCCAATGTACTTTTTTTCACTAGTGTGTTAGTAGCCCACGACTAGCTAGCTTGAACTTCATGTTGATTACTTCTCAACGCTCATGAACTCCATTCATACATTTACCGATTCATTAGAATCACAAATATCTAACAGGTTTCTAATAAATTCTAATAATTTTAATAAGGACCGTCGTGGCGCAGAGGCGCAACGTCTACCTGTAACGCGACGGTTACTGGGTTCGATCCCCAGTCGGAGAAGATGGATTTTTCTATTTCCATTTTCTTTCAACACGCAATGCCTCGAAAATGGCGGAAAGCGGGGACGGATAAAAGCAGGGACTAAGCAACGGAGTGTCTTAACACTAGGTTCGTATGGTTCCTGCAGTTCCCTCTGCCTACCCTGCCCATGTGCGGGATACAGCGTGAAGCTAAAAAAAAAAATTAATAAAAAATGTCGATCATGCTTAATAACTTTTGTTGTGGTCCCTTTTGTTTCACTCATGTTATTTTGTTTAGCATTGTAGGCCTTCACAAGATGTTCTAGATCTCGCAGTTCCACAGGTCACGCCCGAGTACATTTATAACAGAACTATATTCTTATTTCCTCTAGTCTGACTTATTTGACTTATCTATCCCTTGAGTCTATCCAGACCAACGCAAACACCTCACTATATCCGATCATGCTTGTCATGGTAACATTTCATTGTACCTTATTATAAATATCACTATAATTTTGCTCGACTACTACAATTCTATATTACGTGTGCCAATCTTTAAAATAAGTTATATTGCAGACCTAACAGTTACGTAGCAGAATATTTCATTCAAATTTTGTTTATAAAATCCACACATGCGTGTACACAGCGGACACAGTGCACACAGCGGACAGAACCAAATTATAAAATATCTTACTATCCTATTCCATCATTCCATCGTAACAATATTCAATGCAAAGTCGATGTAAATGATTATTTACCGTCATGTTATATAGAGATTTTTAAAAAACCCAGCGACACGCCAGCGGCGTCTCCTGTTTTAATGTACCTGAATTATTGTTTCAAATTTCTTACTTCATCATCAAACACATTTTCAATGTTCTGGTGTTTATTCTAATATAATATGCATTAATGGACTCTGAACAAACATTTTTCTGTACACAATTAGATTCACATATGTTGAATATACCTAATTGTACAATGTTGGTACGTTGTTTACCAAATAAGAGAAGTTTTCAATTTCCATGTCTTTTCTAAATCAATATCTGTTATGTGTTGCCATTTTTGATCTACTCCCAGCGAATGTATTCGTCACTTTTACATTGAATAGTGTCGTTAATGATTATATTAACGAACAGAAAAACTATCATTTAAAGTTTTTCATAAGATATGCTTTTTATTTATTAAGGTTTTAAAAAATATTCTAACGATACTGAAATACTAAGTATCTTAAAGTCCAAGTCAAATAATTTTATTCAAAATAAGAAGTGACACGCTTCGTTTTTTGAACTTAAATTCCTCCCTCCTCATTGTGCCGATTTCTCTTAAAAACTGCAATATAGTCTCAGAAGCAGTTGATTTTATTAATAAATTTAGAAATGATATCTTAACAACTTACATATAAAAAAATACATTTGTGTTGAATATTGCATCTCTACAGCGAGTAAATAAATTTAAAATTATATAATTCTGAAATATTTCTTTAATTATAATATTTTAGTTTTATGTATATTACATATGGCAATTACATACAGTTAGCTTGTTATACTTTGTAGTTATCTTCATAAATCAAATGTATTACAAGTATCGCCTAGCCTGAGCGGAACTGGTTGCAGAACTGATTAACTCCACGCGTTTTTGTCATTGATATAATCATCAACCCTATAATAACCTTTGCTAATAAGTTGTGCTTTTGCCCGTTTTATAAACAATTCTATTGGCAAGTCGCGTATCAATTTCGGAATTTTATTAAAAAAATTACGCTAAGCCCTATAAAAGATCGTTGAACTTTAGTCAGACGATACGAAGACGTAATTAATTGATGCCTCCGCCGAGTTGAGCGATTATGAATGTCACTATGATGCTTGTACATATGTAAATTTTTTTTTATAAAGACTATATTATTATAGATATACTGAGACGCAACTGTGAGTATACCTATTTCTTTAAATTTTTCCCGTAATGAGTCCCGTGACCTCAATTTATAAATAGCCCTAATGGCTCTTTTCTGTAATATAAAGATTTGGTCTACACTGCACGCTTTACCCCACAGTATGATGCCATAGTATAATTCTACAAATATTTTTTGAGAGTATTATTGTAACAACTGCTGGTATTCACCACCTCAATTGATATAAATAGAATAGAAATATATAATACATATAATTGGCAAATTTAACAATATTGCTTAAACTAATAAAAATAATGTGATGCCGTTTTTTGACCACAAAAACTTTACTAGACGTTGTTTCAGGATTGACTTACTTTTATTCAGTAGTTATCAAAGAAACTTTTTTTTAGTTTTTCTATGAGAATTACATTGAAAATCAGTAATTTTATTACTGGAAAACAATTATTATGTTAGCAGAATTTAAGGCATTACTTACGTGATTCGCGCACTAATTATTATCAGACGGACAGGACTTTGATACTTTCATATGTTACTAATAAATAATTTAAAGTATACGACATTTAGTAACTAGTATTCAGTCGAACATCTTCAATATATCATGTACGTTTAAATTTTTATTGAAATTTATTAAAATTTTACATTCAACAAGAAAAGCAAGTCGAGTTGAGTTCGAATAATTGATCGATGTCGACAAAAAGCCTAATATATAATGCATATCCAAATATTTAACATGTCGAAGTATAGATAATGGACAGCTGTCGTCTCCTCGTGAGGACGCCACCGTCACGACCTCCGTCCCGTGTAAACACAAATGTCATTACTAATTCAAACCTCACAAAGAAAATGTAATAAATAATCAACTTAATTAGAAACAAGCAATACCTTCTATGAATATATTATGAGAAAGGGAAACAAGTGCATTGTCCTTAATATATTAGTAAATGCCAGTAGTGTTTGTTGCGGGCGTTATGTATACTTTATACTACACTATGCTTATTTATATTTATTTATGTATATTTACATTGCTTACTCTATACTAACTATATGTCAATATAGGACGTGATAAGGGCGGGGGCTGGGGCGGGGGCGGAGACATCACTGGAAAAGGTGGAGCAAATTTACTGTATTTTTTAATTACTTTATTGGAGAAAATCTTTACATCTCAATAAGTACGGAGAACACATATTTTATCAGTCACTATAATTGAGTGACCGTTGTGGCGTAGAGGCGCAATACCTGCCTGTAACGCGACGGTTTCTGGGTTCGATCCCCAGTCGGGGAAGATGGATTTTTCTATTTCCATTTTCTTCGCTCTGGCAAAACTAGGTAAAGCGCGGCGTTGAGTTCTGCCACTCAACACGCAATGAGCCAGAAAGCGGGGACGGAGAAAGCAGGGACTAAGCAACGGAGTGTCTTAACACTAGGTTCCTATGGTCCCTGCAGTTCCCTCTGTCTACCCTGCCATATGCGGAAAAAAGCCTGAAGCTAAAAAGTTGCTGTTCTGTTTGTCTCCAGTCTCCGCTCACCGCTCTCCGCTCACTGCAGCGCTGGCAAAAAGAAAATAATTTGTAAGTTGAATTGAAAAATAGAAGAATTCAATCACAGAGTTGTGACTAATGCCTTTTTATCAAAGAACTTTATCAATAGCGTTATACATTCATAAACGTGAGGATAGAAGGTGATTATGATAAGTTACCGCCTCCAATTGAATTTTTACACCACATTTTAAATTGGTCGCTACAAAAACTTTTTAATATCTGTAAAAATAATAGAGCAATAGGGTCCTATTAGCTTGTGTGTTCACAAGTTTCAAAAGACAAATGTGAAGTTAAGATCATTTAAACACAGAGCTCCTTTGTAATTCAAATAATGGAATAAATATTAAAAAGAGCAACACGGAGTGGTTCGCCGGTTAGAGCTTCGTAAAACTAATGTCACTTTATGTTCAAATGATTCAAAAGTGAAATTCTCTCGCAAAACGATTGTTCTTTGTAATAATCTTTGGGTAGCGGAAATTTGTAAAAATCTCTCTCAGCGGTGAGAGAGCTTGCACGGTTCGCAAGAGGGCGCGGGTTCGAGTCCCGCTGCGTTCTAATTTTTATATGTTTTCTTTAAGTACTTTTTAAATTAGTTAACTAGGTCAAAAATTAGTAACATACTACAAGTGACTACTTACTAATATTATTCAGTTGTAGCGTAAACGTCAAAGAATATTTTAAATTGCTCTGATACCGAAGAGGGCTGTTCAATTATTCGAAATCTTAATTAATATTTTACATATAATGTATGCAGTAAATAATATTAATAAAACGAATAATATAGTTATTAAAACAGATATATATTATTTTCGCTTATCTTGTGCAGCCTTCAGAGTCTCGGTAACTGTATATTGATTTACATGCGAAGGCAATTTCAGATAATTAAATAGTTGAACCAACACTGTCCGGGGCGGACGGTGCCAGGCGGCGAGGGCGGCGACCCTTATCGCGAGTCCTTGTCGCGTCTCATCGCCAGGATCTGCCCTAATGCAGACACGTGTACACTGAGTGCAATAAATTTGCCAAACACTTGTATATATGAATGTACTATTTACTTATATAACGGGTATGTAATTGTGTAAAATATTAGAAATACATGAATTGTGAAAAGATATTATTATTGTTGATTGAGTGCATTCAAAGTGTACACGTGTAGACACGTCCACGAGATAGATGTATATTTATTTGTTTGAACACAGCACTAACACAACATGCTCCAGCTCCGGAGTCCCGATACACTGCTATTGACACAATATGTCGCTGATGTGAACTTATACAACCTCACCCGCCCAAAACACGTCCAACACACACATAGATAGTGTGTGAGTATTTTGTATGCAGTTACGATTAACCGAACTCATACTGAACTGATATATTCCACTCAATATAAGTTAAACTGAAATTGAAAATATGCTTTAAAATCACAACTTCTACTAAGAAGAAGATGTCTTGTTTGCAAGTCATTTTTCTTCGTAATATATTACACACTACAAGTTTCAATCGCCTTTCAATCCATCCTTAAAATAATTCTTTTGCATTCGCTAATATGTCTATATGTATTTGCTGGTTTCGCCTTAAGATTTGTTTGCTGGATGGATAGTTTACGGCGGGTCGTCTCGGGACGTGGGTTCGGTCGACCCTTGCCTGTAAAAGTTATTAGTTGTCGCCGCGCTCCGTAGCTGCGGTCACCCTGAAGGCGCTCCGCTCGTAGCCTCGTAGCGCTATCGCGGTCGCACAAGCGTACCCCCGAGACTATATCGCCGTAACCTCTTCAGTTTATGTCTGATGTATCGCTTGTGATTTTCTTAAAGTACGTACAATATATGTACGTGCGTGTGTATATCCCGCAGCAATTTATTTAAGGTTTTCCACATTATTTTTCCGACAGCAAAAGATATGTTGCTATAAATCAAGTAAGCCGTAGTTCTTTTAGAGGATTTCATGGTTCACGGTAACATGAACTCGGTGCGGTTAGATAGCGATAGTGGGCGATTTCCAGCGATAGTGAGGGGCGAGCCTCGGTGGTAGTAAGTTACGAGCGGGCGCTTGCGCTACGCTGTTATCATGACGGCACGCGGCGCAGCTTACGCGAGAGCAATTAAGCGATGAATACTATAATTGGGCCGACAATCGTGGTTTTATGATTTACACAAATATTTTTAAAGTATTTGTGTAAATCATAAAGCCACGATTGATTAATTAATTCAAACCAGTATATCTGTAATTGAAAAAAATGCACTAAATTGTATTAACTAGCCTCTATAAATTTGGTATAACCATAAAAGAAGTAAAATTTTCAAAAACAAAAATAAATTTTTAACAAAATAAATAATTAAATTATTGTTCCAAAATAAAACGCTATTTGCCAAGTACGCGAGCGTACACTGTACTGTGAGAGCGGGACAGAGATATATCTTTTTTTCTTTTGGTTATTTTCTTGAACGAAAAATGATAGATTGACAACGTTTAATAGTATTACAAAAATACAAAAATACTCATTCGAATTCGATTCAAAAGTACGTCATTCGTATTTAATAATGTCTACCTCACGCTTTACACAGCACGTATAAATATCGTGAAATGGATAAAATGATGATGTACGAAAATTTTCAATAATTATTAAATAGTTTTTTGTATATAGGTTCGAAATACCATATGAAACGGATACTATTCACTTAATTTACCCAGTTTATGTTCTCCATATTGTTAAAAAGATTCATTTATATATATATTTATCCCCGAAAACTTGTAACTGTAGCTTTAATTTTAATGGAATAAGTTTTTCGTAAGTACATTGATACATTCTTTATTCATAGGTATCCATTATATAAAATTCATATAGTTTTTTTACTGTCTCATGATTGTCAAAGACTTATAAGAGCTTTTACCTTGAGGCGACTGGCCTCCTTACTCAACACGCGGTTATTTGGAGTAAATATTTAATAAAAACGTTTTATTTATATAATATACATAAATGTAAAGTATATAATATACATAAATGTAAAGTATATATAATTTAAAAAAGATATAAAATTAAGAGCCGTCGTGAAATTTTACAACGCGGAACCCAATAGTATTTACCGGTGAGGCGTAGTCTTTTTTGCGACACTCGTTAGTAAAAACAAATTTGATTGTTGCGAAACGCCTCGTCACACATGTGTGTCTGACATCTGTGTGTGTGTGTATGACATTTTGTAATACTACCACAAGTTACTAAAAGGTATAAAACGCCTACAGCAGTTAAATAGCCAATCATTGTTCTTATATCACAACTTGCTAGAGCTGCCCGCCGCTACGCTACCTCTGATTTCGAAAATATTTAAGGTTTCTTTCTTATTATTTTTTATTAAAAAATTGCGATAATATATTGCTTAACTACTTATAAGAACTTTAACGACGAGACCCAAATCATTCGAATTCAATTTATATTTTTTATACTTACTCTACTTTCTATTTTTTTTCCAACATTTCTAACGCTAACATGGAAACTAATATTACACTGAACACCCATTATTTAAAAGTTTCTTTAAAATAACCGTCACAATTCAATAGAAAGATGAGTAATTTATTCGATAAAATAAAGACTGTAGTGTAGATGTAGACCTGCGCTGAATGCCATGATGGCCACTATACTTTAAGCTGTTACCAAAACTCTCTTTTCAGTAATCAAAGTAATATGACTTTACTTAAAGAAAACATATAAAAATTTGAACGCAGCGGGATTCGAACCCGCGCCCTCCTGCGAACCGTGCAGGCGCTCTCACCACTGAGCCATGCGTTCTACATCACGCCGCGTTGAAATTCTTATATGCTTTTATACAACTTATATCGTTGTTAGCATCTCTGTAGGGAGATTTTTACAAATTTCCGCTACCCAAAGACCATTACAAAGAACAATCGTTTGGCGAGAGAGAATGCTATTTTTATTAAATATTTTTGATGATTTTTAAAGTGTTAATCCACACTGAGGATAGAAAAAATACTTAAAGAAAACATATAAAAATTTGAACGCAGCGGGATTCGAACCCGCGCCCTCCTGCGAACCGTGCAGGCGCTCTCACCACTGAGCCATGCGAGCCATATTTAATAAAAATAGCATTCTCTCTCGCCAAACGATTGTTCTTTGTAATGGTCTTTGGGTAGCGGAAATTTGTAAAAATCTCCCTACAGAGATGCTAACAACGATATAAGTTGTATAAAAGCATATAAGAATTTCAACGCGGCGTGATGTAGAACGCATGGCTCAGTGGTGAGAGCGCCTGCACGGTTCGCAGGAGGGCCCGGGTTCGAATCCCGCTGCGTTAAAATTTTTATATGTTTTCTTTAAGTATTTTTTCTATCCTCAGTGTGGATTAACACTTTAAAAATCATCAAAAATATTTAATATGACTTTTTCTTAGCTTCTATTATCACTATATTAAGCGACATAATTCATATACAGTTTTTAGTTATTTATGATTAAAATTAGGTTTTGTATATTTGTATAGTGCATCAGAAGTATATTTGCAGGTGCAGAGTGCGATGAGGTGTGGATGGCGCGCTACAGAGTGGCACCACTGTGGCGGCGCACGCGCACTCGCGCCCGCCTTGACGTTGCTCATGTTGCTGCGGCCGACCAGCGCGCCCGCCGCCCACGCCGCCCACGCCAGGCCTTGCAACACCAACCCGCTGTGTATTTGTCGCGACGACCACTTTGCCTGCGATTCTGTACCCTTTCATCGATTTCCTGATACCGGTATATATATTATATAATAATTTAACCTTAATCCTTATGCGTGATGATTGTGATTCATACTCTCCGTTTGCTGCCCGTTACTCGATAATTCTGGGTATTGTCTAAACATACTTCTGCTCGCATAACACGACCAATGTGTGCAAATATGTAAAAATATATGTATATATAGTTTTTTTCTAATTAATGGAATTTATATCTTTAATAAAAGTACTGTCATAGTAACTTATGTTAGAGGAGACTGTGTTGCACGTGGCGGTGTCGGCGGCGCGGCTGGGCGCGTTGGGCGAGGCAGCACTAGACGCGCGGCCGCTGCGCACTCTTGTGATGGTCGCCTCGCACCTCCACCATATCGAACATAATTCATTTCTGTAAGAATATTCTCCCTTTGGTATCTTTTGTAATAATTATATATTTATGTAATTTTATGTAAGTAAAAAAATGGGTAACGTTTCACATATACATTTATTTTCAGGTCAATGAAATCCAGTCTAGCTTCTCTAGACTTAGGTTACAACGAGTTTACAAAAATACCTATAGAAGCACTGCGACCATTGAAAGTACTAAACTGGCTAAATTTGCAAAAGTAAGATATAGTTTAATAAACTGTCACTACAATGTTTTCATAATCAATGTTTGTTAATATTTTTTTATTTATTTCAGCAATTACATAAACGAATTAGTGCCAGAGACAGACTGGGGCGGGCTGTCGGAGTCCCTGAGCAGCTTGTCGCTTAGTAATAATCATATAAGTGTAATACGTGAAGGTGCCTTGACATCGCTACGTCATTTAGTACAATTAGAACTAGACGGAAACCGCTTAAGACAGTTAGACGCTGGTGCGTTGTCTGCCTCGTTGGCTCTCTTACGACTTTCCGATAATCTCTTATCAGATTTGTCTTGTAAAACGTTGTCACTTTTGCCCCGTCTTCGTCATCTTCACCTTCGTAATAACGTACTTCAACTAAATTCAAACATTTCTTGTAGAACGGAGCGTTCTAAAGTAGACTCGCTTGATTTAAGCCACAATGAACTCACTGACAGCTTTTACATTGAATTTCTTCACCCTTCTCAACTTAAAAAATTGATATTAGATCTCAACGACTTCACAACTATACCATCGTTTGTGTCGAATTGTGTTAGGCTTGAACAGTTGTCGGTTTCGTATAACAAGTTACAATACATATCAGATACGACATTTCACGCACTGAAACACACTCTGGACCGATTAGAGTTAGATCACAATGAACTTATAACTTTACCAGATAGCTTCGGAGAATTAACAGGACTAAGGCATTTATCTCTCGCTTACAATCTTTTAGAAGATGTAAAAGTGTTACCAATGATGCTGCAGACTTTTTCGCTAGCTGGAAATTTTCTCTCCTCCTTTCCTAAGTGTTTACATGATTTGGTACCTGCCACGTTATCATATTTAGACCTCGGTTACAATCACATATCGCATATTTCATCTGATGTATTTGGTGTTTGGTCTGAGCAGTTGACCACGCTCAGTCTTCGCGGGAACAAACTAGCTCAGCTTGCATTAGGCTCTTTTCCTCCCTTGCCTTTGCGTGAACTCATATTGAGTTTTAACGATCTATATTATATAGAAGCTGGAGTTTTTACAAATTTAACAGATTTAAGAATTTTAGAATTATCATCGGCGTTATTTAGTGGTGAAATTTCTACTGGCTCGTCGTTAGAAGCATTGACTTGGTTAGGTTTAGATAACAACAATATTCATTTTATATCATCTGATGATATACAAAATTTTCCTTCTTTAGAATATTTAAATTTAGATTTTAATAAATTAATCGAATTTCCTAGTAAGGTCAGTGCGATGAGAATGTCACACAAAATGAAGGAATTAAGACTTTCATATAATTATATTAGTAGAATTGATTCAGATTTTTTAGAAACGTTCACAAAATTGCAAAGCATAGACTTATCTAACAATAGAATGCACAATATAAGCGAGCGAAGTTTTTGTAATTTACAGAATCTGGCTTTTTTAAATTTAGCTGGAAATATGATAGAGTTAATAGCTGAAGAAGCTTTTGTAGATCTTCCTAAATTAGAAATATTGGATTTACAAGAGAATAGCTTAACAGAGTTTTCAACAAGATATTTTTCTAATATATCAAGGGAAGATACCATGTTTGCAGTCAATGTCAGTTATAATAAAATTTCGTCGCTTGTTAGTAGTTTAACAGTTCCGATTAATATATTAGACTTGTCTCATAATATGTTGGAAACGGTTCCCCCAGATTTTTTCATTTCTTTAGGTGAGCACATCCGTCAAATTTTTTTATCCTTCAATAGAATAACTGTTATTGACAACGGAGCATTTGGCTCATTGCCTAACTTAAGTATATTAAATTTACAAAGAAACCAAATTTGTACTGTAAAACGAAGAGCACTTGCAGAGCTACCTTTATTACAGATTTTAGATCTCTCGCACAATCATATTAATCAGCTCTCGGTAGAACAATTTCATAATTTACGTCATCTGAGACTTTTACGTTTAGAAAGCAATAAATTACGGGCATTACCGCGAGACGTTTTTAAAAACACTCTTTTGGAATATTTGGATTTGAGCGATAATCAGTTAGCTTTATTTCCTAGTAGCGCGTTGTCACAAGTTGGCTTCACTTTAAGGCGCCTTGAGTTATCGTACAATCGTATTGAATATCTCGATGTTGCTATGTTTCATGCCACTTCGTTTCTTCATGAGTTAGATCTTTCACATAATGCTCTTACTGTTTTATCAGACAATACGTTCGCAGGTTTGCCAAGACTTTATCAGTTGGATTTATCGTTTAATGCAATTAAAACTAATTTCAAAGAGCTTTTCCACAATATTCCTCGTCTACGAAGGCTTTCGTTATCGAATACAAATCTTAAATCTACCCCTCATCTTCCTTTAACTAATCTTACGGAACTTAATCTCAGTGGAAATTACATAGCGTCATATAGCGAGGTTGATGTGCGACATCTTTTGAATCTTAGAGCTTTAGATATAGCTGGAAATAAGTTTACTTCGATGCGTCCAGCGATGTGGGCAGGCTTACCTCAACTCATTTCTCTCGACGTATCCAGAAATCCTATAGTAAGAATACAACGCGGCTTCTTTGATGGTCTAGATCGTTTACTCTATCTAAAAATGGATAATTTACGCTATATAGAAAATATTGAGCCTAGAGCATTTCGGGTTTTGAAATGTTTGAGGTCCTTAACTCTAGAGTCACCCACAAGCTTGTCCAAAGAGGTTCCTATCGCGGATATAGTTTTTGCAACTAATCACTTAGAAGCATTAATAGTTGTTATGCGTAAAGAATCATTAGATACTCAACTTTTGTCACTTCGTGCATCTAAACTACGTTCCTTAGAAATCCGTGGCATTGCGATGCGTCATGTTGCTCCTCATGCGTTCACCGCCTTAGGAAGACAGAGATCGTTGTCACTGCGATTAACAAACTCTGGTATTGTGGAGCTGCCTGATGGTCTTGTTCTACCACTTTTTCGAGTCCCACATCTTGCCCTCGATTTCACAGATAATAAAATTGTGAATTTTGGGCCTGCAGTGCTATATCCCAACTCAACAGGATGGCACCGGTTAGCCACAAAACTATTGCCAGGTACTGATTTTATGCCTTTGTTTACTACTGCATTTGTATTGTAAACTAATGGTAAACATAACTTATCGATGTAAAATTTTTAGGGGGTTTAGTCCTTGCCGGTAATCCACTTCGTTGCGGATGTTCAGCGTCGTGGGTTGGCGCGTGGCTGCGTCGCTGGACGAGCGAAGTTGGAGGAGGAACGCGGAGTGGGCGTCTTGCGGCGCGCAGCAGTACCTGCGTGTTAGGGCCAGGCGGTACGCCCAAGCCGTTACTTGCCCTCCACGCAGACGAGGCGGAGTGCCACGCCAGTGCACTCTCAAGTCGCTCTTACAAACTATATATATTATGGAAACTATATTACTTTTTAATATTACTTTTTCACTGTCTTAGTTAGTATTTGTTCATATTGATCAATTTCTACTAGGTATAAGGACTGAACTGTAGGTAGTTATGACGCGGCAGTATTCTGAAGAATTGTAATTTTAACACTTATTTATACGATATTATAATATGTCATGTACTATAAATTTGTAAATATGATGAATTTGTAAATATCTATAGTTATAATTTTATATAAGATATATCTTAAACATTTTCTATACTTAGTGTGGTAAACTTGCTCGAGCAACGAATGTTCATTTATAATTTTTTGGAAAATTTATGAAAATATTTTAGCAACGAAATTCTGTTAACATAAATTTTGTTTTACTCAAAATGTTATTTTATTTTAATACACTAAGTCGAGTTTTTTTGTAAAAAGTTGAATATGCAGAAGAAAATAGAAACAAATAAATATTTTTGACATAATGTGTTGTTTTCATTCCCATCTCACACCGACACACACATAAGTAGAGTCAGAAATCGTAGCCTAATATAACAAGAAACACTATTTATATTTATATTTTTAATTATTGACATTTTATGTCTTAAAAGTACATATTTCTTTAACAGAAATTTATTAACATGAAACCAACACAGTACATACTAGTACATGGTTACAACGTATAATGATCTCTGTAAGATGAAGAACAAGAGATGTGGCCGCGCGGCTGACCGCGTGACCGCGTACTATAAGCTTATGTATTACATAATAAATGTCTCTTTCGAAAATTTACTTTCAGACGACGTTTCAAAATTCAATGTAATAAATTGTGGTTTATGAGCAGTCTGGTGCATCAGAGAGCGATATCTGTCAACGTTGGAATAGATAGCGTTAGATTTTCTAACACCTGACGTTTAACGTTAAAAGTTACGGTATTTATTGTTCTTATCTCCCTTTAGTTGCCAATGCTTCGAAAAATATATAGAGTAAAACTCTATATATCTTATATTTTTTAAAAGTTCACTTTTCCCATGTTTAATTTATAGAAGCTATATTTTGCTTGTGTGAGGTAAAGCCGTACACTTTGTTATGTCATCGATTCGCGTGTATGAAACACGATCAATTAACTAACTCAACTCAGTAGTTGTCAACATTATAAGCGCGCGTGACGCAGTGACGTGACACCTGTACGTGTACGTGCTGACTTTACTCTCGTAATATATTTATATATTTTATAAACGAAACGAACAGAGTAATAATCAATATTACAATCCAATTAAGTTTACACTTAAATAATGACAGGAAAATTATACTAAAATAATAGAATAAAATATTTAAACATAACTAAAAGAAGGTATACAAGCATATTAAAAATTAAAAACTGTCCGTAAATAATTATGCACTTCAATTTATTTAACACAATAATATACAGCGGGTTTCAAGTTTTAATACTTTCTATGTTTTATCTTAATGTAGCTTATCTACATTTCAAAAATCATAAAAATATTTATTCTGGGCTTGTTTCTTTAAGTAGTAGATATTTGATACGACTATGTTAGTACATATTTCTTCTGATTAATCTTTATTTAATTCTGCGATGCGATTACAGAAATAATAATTATATTCGAACATAATTTAACATTCACACTAAAAATACTAACAAAAATATAATAATTTAATAATCGGTGTTACAAAAGCTCGTGGTCCTATAAGCTGCACGATGTTAAATATATGAATAATTTATACGTCGCGAGGTCGCGGCGGCGCCTGCATCCAGCTGGATGCGGAGCTCTGAATACAGAAGGTAATTACTCTCGACTCCAGCACCAAACTTTAATGTAAACATGCAGTTAAGCTTTACGTAAACTGTCTCATGAGATGCACTTTATTATCGCAGACACTACAACGCGCCGCCTTTGTGACGTCATAAAAGTAGCAACTGCGTTAGGTCATTTAAAAAGGTATATTAAAATATTTATTTTGTATTGACCATCGTGGCGCAGAAGCGTAACGTCTGTCTGCAAGCGCGGCGTTGAGTTCCGTCACTCAATACGTAATGCGTCGTAAAAGCGGAAAGCAGGGAATGGATATCTTACAACAACAATAGGTTCCTATGGTTCCAGCGGTTCCCTCTCTACTCTGCCATGTGTGGGATAAAACGTGAAGCTTAAAAAATATTTTAGAATAACTTTCGAACTAATATAAATGAATGTTTCAGGCATTTTTTAGCAACATTTTCAACTTAAAATCAAAATGTATCGCACTTTTGTTAATATTAATACATTAAATATAAAAATATTTTATAAAAACCTTTAAAACTTGAAAAACAGAGCTTTGACCATTTAGCCATATTATGTTCTAATCAAGTTATGTCGAAACATTTTTTATACAATTAATTTATGTTGGATGTTTTCCAAGAAGCGCGGGTTCAAACTTCACTATATTAAACTTTTTACTTAATATATATATATATATATATATATATATATATATATATATATATATATATATATATATATATATATATATATATATATATATATATATATATATATATATATATATATATATATATATATATATATATATATATATATATATATATATATATATATATATATATATATATATATATATATATATATATATATATATATATATATATATATATATTACACAGTGAACTTGCTGAGTGCTCATTCTTTGCAATTTTCTTTATAAAATATGTAACGAGCTGTTATATCGTAGTCGAACTCTTCAAGTTTTAGTCGCCACCTTTGAAGCTTGCTGCTGGGATCTTTGTGGTTAAATAACCATTTTAGAGGTCGATGATCGGTAATAATTTCGAATTTCCTACCGTATAAATAAGGACGAAAAGTTTTACAGCCGAAAATAATCGCTAAGAGTTCTTTTTCCGTTGTACTATAATTACTTTCGCTTTTGTTTAGTGTTCGTGAGGCGAAAGCAATAGGTTTGTCTTTGCCGATTTGGCCTTGTGATAGGACTGCCGCAATGGAATAATTCGATGCATCACATGACAATACGAATGGTTTAGTAAAGTCAGGGTAACATAGTATAGGAGCTGTTGTTAGTTTATGTTTCAATGAGTCAAAAGCAAGTTGCTGTTCGTTTTCCCACTTAAAAGTAGTATCTTTCCGTAGTAGAGAAGTTAATGGTTTGGCAATTTTGGAAAAATCTGGAATGAAGCGTCGATAATATGATACGAGGCCTAGAAAAGACTTAATATCCTTAGGTGACGATGGTATCGGGAATTGCATCACCGCTTTGATTTTGTCTGGATTAGGCTTTACCCCTTCCTCGGTAATAATATGTCCTAGATAACCTACTTCTCTTCTTAAGAATTCGCATTTATCTGGTTGAAGCTTAAGATTAAATTGTCTTAGTTTTTGAAAAACCAATTTTAAATTTTCTATCTGGGATTGTAAATCATGAGAATAAATAACTATGTCGTCTAAATAAACAAAGCATCGGATGCCTTGAAGTCCAGAAAGAGCAGTGTTCATTAGACGTTGGAATGTGGCTGGAGCGTTTTTTAGGCCAAAAGGCATACGAGTAAATTGATAATGACCTTGGGGAATGCTAAAAGCGGTTTTAGCTGCATCAGATGGGTTCATAGGAATTTGATGAAATCCTGATGCCAGGTCTAATGTGGAGAAGTATTTGCTGTTTCCCAGTTGGTCTAGAATTTCATTAATCTGTGGAATTGGGTAAGTGTCACCTATTGTAATGTCGTTAAGTTTTCGGTAATCAATAACTACCCGCCACTTTTGTTCACCGGAAGCATCTATTTTTTTTGGGACTACCCAAATAGGAGAAGACCAAGGAGAGTTTGAAGGTTCAATTATACCCTGTTCAAGCATTGTCTCGGTTTGTTTTTGTACTTCAGCTTTGTGTACCTCGGGGAAACGATAAGATTTAGTATGAATTGGGATTTCAGAATGAGTTTTTATTTCATGTTTAACAGCCGTTGTACAAGTTAATAGCTCTCCGGGTAGGTGGAATATGTCAGAATATTCAGAACAAAGTTCAAAAAGGGAAATTTTTTCTTCAGAATTAAGGTGTGATACTCTAAGTTGGTTCAGGACAGATTGAGTTCTGTGGTATGTATTTATTTGTTCTGGGGAATTAGTATAATTAATTGTTTGAAAAGTGTGTTTCAGGGACTCGGTAGATTTGGGTTTAGGAGTTATTAATAAATTAAGATTAGAATTGAGAGTGACGTAAGTTTCTGAAGTATTTATGACAGAGACGTTAATTCTATTATTATCTTTAACTTTAACAAAACAGTTAGCTACTAATAACGTATCAGAAATAATTTGGTCTAAAACAAAGCCTTCCTCAGTTTCAGGATTTTTTACGGAACATTCTATTATCATTTCACATCGAGGGGGAATAATGTAAGTTGGTACACGAAATTGAAGTTTAACATAGTTATCATCTATTTTAAGCATATCTTTATTGTAATCTATGTTACATTTAAAATGATTTAACATGTCAGAACCAATTATTCCATCATAAGGTAAATTGATGTCTTTTACTACGTGAAATTTGTAAGAAATAAACTTTCGCGGAGATTTAGAGAAGTGCATTTTAAGATTAAAATGGCCCATTGTTTGAGTGCATTCTTCTACGGGATCAATTCCTTTTAAATTTACAATTTCTTTAGTAAGTTTTGGAGTGTTTTGAATGCAACTGAATTTAATAAGGCTTATTGAGGATCCGGAATCGACTAACAATGATAAGGGCATCTTAGATAGAGACGTCTGAATTAGAACATGTGGCAATAATATCTTTGTTGGATTAGATGTAATTTCAAAAATTTTCATTTCAGATTTAGTAGAAGTTACGGAATTAGCAGATACAGAGGGTTGGTTAACTTCAATAGATTCAGTGGTCGTAGGTGATTTAGAATTTAATTGGGGTTCAATAACTCTAGTCTCAATAGAAACAGTGGATTTAGCAACTTTAGTTAATTCAGAGCGTTTAGAGGATTCAGAGGATTCAGAAGATTCAGTGGGTTTGAAAGATACAGTGGTATTTTTAGAGGATTCAGAAGATTCAGTGGGTTTGAAAGATACAGTGGTATTTTTAGAGGATTCAGAGGATTCAGAAGATTCAGTGGGTTTGAAAGATACAGTGGTATTATTATGTGTACTTAATGGATTGGTGCCCGTTTTATTATTCTGGCGTCTCACACGACACCGTTGTGAGACATCAACTAGTTTTTTACGTCGTCTACTTCATCGCGACCGTCATCTGACATTGCCTGAGAGTAATTTACCATTTGCTGAGGTCTAGAAGTGGAAGGTCTACCATAGTATTTGTTGTTATACTCTCGTTTTTTACAATTTTCTATTGTATGACCTATATTTTTACAGTAATTACATACTTTAGGAGGAGTTTGGTTAGGGTTCCTATAAGTGAGAGGCTTGGGAGTTTCAAGAAACTTCTGTGAATAATTATTTAAGTTACTACTTAATCGCTTAGGCTGCAAAGGCTTACTATTATACCTAGAGGTTGTGTCATTTCTTTTAAAAAGATTTTGATGTACGCGTTCTTCAGAAATAGCTATATTTATAGCATCATTTAAATTTTTAGGGGTTCTACACCTAACTAACATTGATATTCTTGGATGTAAGCCCATTGTAAAGTGGTGGAGAGCAAGATCTTCCATCGCCGCTACTCGGCCTGGGATTTCTTTTATCTTTGTCGAATTTAGAGATATTTCTGTCAGTAACTGAGACAAGCAAGTTTCAATTCGTAAAGAAAATTGACTAACATTCTCGTTTGACTCTTGTTTACATTCCTGCAATTCCGTAAGCAAGTGTGTATAGTGTTTCCTTTGACTGAATTGAGTCTTTAAAAATTCTTTTAATTGTTCCCATGAACTAAAATCTTTAATGGAGCATGTTGCTTCAGCTTTACCAGATAATTGGCTTAAAATAAATTTAAATAAAATTGGTTTTTGCCAGTCGGAAGCTAAATCGAAAGCATTATTACAATTAATAATAAATGAATTTAAAGTTTCCCTACACCCGTCATAGGGTTTTATGAATTTTAAAAGGATACTTAGATCCATTTCCGGTATTGAGATATTTTTTTTTCCTTTTTGTTTTTTTTGCTCTAAAGAATTTAACGGTTTGTCGTCTTCAGATTCCGACGGTAATTCTACAGGATATGGAACTTGCAATGAGTCGCTTTTAATAATTTTGGGCACTTTGGATTCTGCCATTGTTATTAACAAATAAAAACTATGATAAAATTTACGTTATTAAAATTAAACAACTAAATTACATATATGTATGTATTAATATTTAAAATTAAAAGAAATGTCACAAAGAAATTGAATAAAAAATAATAATATTTTATTGCCCGTTTATATTTAGAATGGAATTTGTATCTAAAGCCAGACTCACATAATGCACAACGCCACGGTGGTCTTGATAAGCGCCATATCGGATTACTGCAGGTGCGATGCGAAGCCCAAACGTAGAAATAATCTCGAATTCTTGTGATCACAATACACTTTCACAAATTGTTAATAAAATTCACTTTTAACTTTTAGTTATTTATTGATTTATTTTAAAGTTCACGAAGACGTTCCAGGGATTTTTAAAATCCCTTTCCGCTGCCACCAAAATGTTATACCGTAAATTTCGTTTACGTTTTTAAAAAAAAGATTTATTTTAATTAAAGTTCATTTATTAGAAATAGAAAGGACTTAGAAATCTTTAGGCAACCTTTCTTTTAGAAATAGAAACAGAGACTAACTGAATAATAAAGAATAAGATACTCAGGACACATGATCTAGCTGACGCGATAGCGTCAGTTTTAGGGATAGGCAATTATTAATACAGGGTTCGCGTATAACAGAGCGCACAATTACCTAAACTATATAAAAAGTGTATAGCTTAGGCAACTTTGCGCGGTAATTGTACATATATATATGCTTTACGTGAACAGGTAACAAGAAAATGTTTATTCTTTAAAGATATTAGAAAAAAGGGTATCTAAGCAACCTAAAACGTAAAGCTGCTGTGGTGGAGCACGTGCACGTACATACAAAGCGGAGTCGGTTGGAATTTTCGTGCTCTCAGGCAAACTGCTTGCATCATTAAGTAGAATTTTAAACTTTCTTATATCGTTAATGTGTCCAGAGAAGAGTACGACCACGAGTTCTCGAATCGAAATTCGGGGAATCGTCAACATACCGAGTTTACATAAGCTAACAGAAATCTGCCTATTGTGTAAAATTTGAAAGTGTACTAAAGTAATTTGAAAGCATCGATCATAGTTCGTTCTGCGAAATAGAATACACTGAGGAAAGGAAAAACAAAAAGGAAAGGTAGTCTAAAATTAAATTCCCTGAATGGAAGTTGAGTTTGTGCCAAATAAGTTTTTTGATGAGTCGACAACCGCTGCTTCGGATTGGAAAGTCGTGTAGAGACAATGAAATTTTCTAATAAAATCGATTATGAGAACTCACCGAAGCGGATGTAACTTGGATTTCAACTAAAATAGTATTTTATAAGAAAACCTCTTATATGCTATTTCATTTTGTGGAGGCAATAAGGAGACGGAACCGATTACTTTGTAAGATAAGTCGTTTTGATGACTTAACTTGGTATAGCTTTATCTTAAATAAGTTTTTACACGACACCTGTTTTAACTATTGTTTATTTCATTAATTTTACGAAACAAAAGAAGTAAAATGTATGAAAATGTAGAGCCAAACAAATTTGCTATGTAGCTGTTATTGGCAATTTCTGCATAAACGTGCACAGTTAGAGGTAGTGTAACTAGCACACGTGTGCTTGTTGCACTTTCAATGATTAGTTATATGTGCGCTGGTGCTGGACAGCACTCGCCGGCGGGTGCAAACACCCGACCCGAGAGCCGCGCGGCCGACTTGTGGAGTTGTGCTGGCAGCATTGCAGTACGAAGAGGTCGATGTGGGATACTTATTTATTGATTATTGTTTATAGAAAAAAATGGTCAGCGATTTATCTTGTATAAAGGAAAACATTTCGTTCTACACTTAAGCTAATTAATATACGAGTCCGTGCGTCCGAGTGCTGACGTTTATATTAATGTCAACTTTGATCCTTTATATATTTTATAGCAGAAATCAAGTTTTTCTCGTTATACAAATACCTACATACATGCATAAATATACATATTACACATATATATGCATAAGTGTCACCGCAGGCTCTACAATGCGGGTGCAAATGCGGACGCGGGCGCACCCGGCGGTCGGCGGACGGCAATCGGAAAGCAAGCACTGTCGGACGATATAGTATTATACTCTTTTTGCTTTGGCTGTACTTTTCATGTTTTTTGTTTCCTTTACAACACATTTTGTTATATAATCATTATTGCGTCGGTGGACCTAAAGAGGTCAATATGAATCAATATTTTTGGCATTTTTTATTTGTATGTCATTAAAATTAATTTAACTTTGTTTTTTATCTTAGTTAATATAACATTAATTTGCCTTAATTAATTTAACTTTCTACAATTGTATAATGTCAAAGTCTTAAAATTATATTCGTGTTATTATTGTGTTGTGTGTGTACAGTACGTTCAGATATTTCACTATTAATAGAAATAAAACTGAATGACGTGTGCGTATTAAATTGAATGTCATGTTATAAATAACATAAATCTAAACATTTAAGCAATGAAGTCATATATTTCATTGACTAAAACTGAAAATATCTACCGTAATAATAATTTATCGCGGACTGCACGTTGGTGTCACCGCGAGAACTAAATCATATCACAACAGTCGGTTATAATCACAATACTGCTGTCGTGACGCGTTGTTATTTGTAAATTTTAAATTTGTTATATTTAATTTATTTAAATTTTAATCAAAGTTTTAGATTTTAATAATAATAGAATTAACTATAAGTCGTAATAATGGTTTGTAAGTTGCAGAGAGAAATTCGTACATTATATAGAATAAATTATATCACATTGTCCTTATTGCATTACGTATAAGTTTTCTACTTTGTCCATTTATACATCGGTATTTATATACCGATGTCATTTACACATGCATGTATTAGAACGTACGTAAACAGAGGTGCAGTAAGTTAACATTTATCGGTTTTTATGCAATACGTTGCAATAATATGCAAGGAGTGTTTTCTCGGAGCGGACCCGCGCCTGCTCAGGGCTGTCTACTTGCTGTACTCAATTGTTATATGTCTTAATTATAAGGTGAGCCTCCTCCATCTCTTGTCAATTCTCTTTTATCAGCCCAATTTTAGGCACTCATTTTCTGCTATTTTCCTTATGTCGTCTGCTTGTCTTTTCTAATGTATACGTCTATATCTACAATACTACAATTACAGTAAAATTATTTGTTTTAGACAGCTTTAATTTTTTTTGTCATATCCTAAAGATAAATTTAAGTTTTATTTTAAGCTAAAGCATGAAGAACATGTAAATGGAACATTTTTATGCATGAACATTAACGATATATAAAAAGAAGCACCTTCCTTATATACCAAGTAGTACAAATTACAAAAAAAACTTTTATTTTGTGAATTATAAATTAATAAAGAAATTTAACTTACGCCAAAGCTTCAAAGTGTCGTCAGTGGCCACTGGCAACAATCCTCGAAGGGGCGGGACGAGTATGAAGAGATTAGGCAGGATAAAAATGCTACGTCTGCGCGCTCTAATGAAAGTTAAGCCGTAGCGACTCATATCGTGGAGATTGTTTCTAACAAACTTTTGTTCTTGCAAGATTAGATCAAATTTAGCAAACGAACATTTTTATCTTTTTATGTGGAAAACTTTACTTCCTTGTTAGTTTTGCTCTACTTCTCGCCTCGTGGAAGTACAAGGGCGAATACAATTGAATATTTTCTGAAACTAACTGTTTGTTCATAATTGAGGCTTACGAAATTATTGACTTATTTTTATTAGAATATATATAAATCTTCAAAATAAATATATAAGACCACGAAATGCCTAAGCTGAACCACATCAGTACTATGTAAGACGACACACAGTTTGAGGCAGAACCAAGCTACACCAACACCAGTAGCTCAAAATTTCCAGACTCGAACGGGGTAATTACCATGCTCTCACAGAATACCATTAAAAATAGCAGTACATTAATGATGCTGCTTTGTTTTGTCAGGCGAATGAGAGTTCCAGAATCCAATAAAGGAGTGGTCTGGGTATTTGGTTGGCAACGGATCCACATCCTCTCAGGTTGTAGATGTCTATGAGCGAAAATGTCCACTTAAAATCAGGTGGCCCTACTTGTCATTTTCCATCTTTTTAGATAATATATAAAAAGTTTGCTGTTATTTCAGCTACACTGGAGGTTTATTCACCTTATCTTTATTGGCACTTGGCTTTAAATTGAAGTGATATCCTCATACTTCACGCTGTTTATAGGATATCTATTTGTCGCAACCTCGTTCCGTTCCGCTCCAATACCGCCGCGACACACTCCGTCGTGAGCACATCACCGCGTCGCAACGTCTTATCCTTTACGAAGCACTGACAAAAAAAGTCAAATAAAATGTTGTCCCATTATAACTAACTTATCAACATTTTAGTAACGCACTATCTGTACTACAATAAAATCATAAAAACGTAGTGTGTCTATACATGTAATATTTTAATGAAATAATGAATAATGTCTGTTTCTACACACTCATCTTTGAATCTCTAGGATGAATTTGAATAAAATCTTACATTGCCATTTATAGTCGAGGATCTGTAACATGTGATCTAGAACCACAATGAATAAGATAAACTATAAAGAAATAAGCAACAAAACGGTCAATCGCTAAATGAAAAAACAACAAGAAGACAAGAATCGCAAAATCCACGCTAACGAAGTTGCAGTCATTGTATTGTAGAGCATTTTATTAGCATTCTCGTCACATCTTTATTGATTTATTTCGTACATTACTCTGTAATACGTATTTTTACTCCTTTGAAATTACTTCTACTTCCAATTCAAAACATTACATTACTGTAGACTATTATTGTATACATATTCAATTATTTATTTCATACTATTTGCTACCTAATGCCTATGCTTAAGATACATTTCCTTTTTATGTTATTTTTTTGCAATTCTACTTCAAATTATTAATTTTGCCTAACTTAAATAACCCCACTTAAAATTACTACAATATTACAATATACAAACACGTAAATAGTAACAAAAAAGATAACAACTATGATAATACTAAGCATATTAGCAAATTAGTATGCAATTATAGAGTAACTCTTGTTAAATAAGAAAATTACTTTTTTTTAGAAAATAAGAAAGATTGCTTATCGCCACTTCCGTAGTCATTCACTTAGTTTCGGAAAAGCTTTTAAAACGATAAAATCTAAAGCCATAATAGCTCATATACCTGTTATAGAGCTAGAGATACTATTTAAGTCTTCGTGAGGAAACCAATATATGGGGAACAATATAGCAACAAGCTGCCAGTCGATGTTTACTGTACAGTATAGAGTGTAGGGAATGTTCAGTTTAAACCAACTTCACGAGTGAGTCGCTTCGTTGTGGCTTTCGAAGTTAAATTTATATATGACCCAATTGATGCCACGAGCTGTGTGTGCTCGTGCACTTGTGTGTGGCGCTCGACCTCCACGTATTTGTTTGTCAAAGTTTAACTGTATGGAAAGCGTTATATTTATGTAAATTTGAATTGAAACTTTTAAATTTTCCACCCTTCAAGTCGGTAGAGTATCAGTAGTATGACTGCTTAAGGTATATCATATATAATGTGTACTACGTGAGTGTAAATGAAGATAAATTAGAGTTAAAATCAAATAATTTTATTCAAAACAAGAATATGCAGGAGTCATTTTTTAAACCTGAAATAGTAATTTATGACTAGTTTACAAAAATTAGCGCCTCAGAGCTAAGGATCACCGGTGCAAGAAAATTAGCGGGACTTGTTTTTAGAACCATAGAATATTAAACAGTTACTTTTTGTCCGGAAACGGGAGATGGAGAGAACTGTATACGGATATCTCGAGAGGCAGCTTCTTGAAGTACTTGCAACGTCCTTGTAATATAAAATAAATGAAAAATGAAAAAAAAAAAAAATTTTTAATAAAAAAAAAAACAACATTATACAATGAAATGTCCGGTGGTACCCACACTAGGTATTCCTGTGTCGTGGGTACCTATAGATAGTTTTACAGTACATGTTTATTGTTGTCGCTCAGTTTAGTATATATATTATATAATTGTTTAACAAACGTTGCATAATTTAAGTTGCATAATTTTAGTAGTAATGTTGAAGTAACTTACAGATGGTCTTATGGTAATGAATAGGTACTATACTAAGTGCGAGAAAAGTTTTTCGGTGGTATCATAGGTCAACGAGGAGAGACAAGAAATAATTTTTGTTTTGGCTAATTTAACGGAGCAATGTTTAATATCACAAGCGTTGGCTACTTTATTGTAAATAAACGACTCAATGAAAGGACTGAAGCGTCTAGCAAAAGATGTCTTAATTTTGGGCAAGGAGAGCCTATAGACCCGACGTTTGAGTAAAATTTTGTAGTTTTTAGAAGATATATTTGAGTGATGATCTTTAAGTGCAATTTTTAATACGTATAGTTGTCGCATAAATAGAACTTCGCTTCTTGATAAAGCTTGGTTGTTGAATAGTCGAAGGGTTTATTCAACATCGTTTTGAGCACTGATCTTTGGGCTCGTTCGAGATGAATTAAATGCGTTTTGGAAGCGCTTCCCCAGGAACCAATGCAATAGGCAATCAGTGACTGACAGAGAGCAAAATATACGGCCCGCAAAGTGCTTATAGATGCTGACGCGACCAGAAAGAGATTTGATGTGAGCTGTAAAGTTCAAATTTTGATCTATAAAAATTCCGAGATATTTTGCTGCATCTATTTAAATATATAATAATAAAAATAAAAAGGTAAACTTTTTTTTGTCTACTAACATTTCACCGAAAAAGTAAACCAATCATCGGCCATCGTACTCTCAAGGGCACCGAATAAACATTGCTATATCATTATATAAAACCAACCAACCAACCAACCAAGACTGATATACTTTCAAAATCGACTGTGCAGTTAACACGTGTAGTACTGTGCGAGTACAGTACGCGGCGGTCGCGGCGGTCGCGGCGGCGCGTGGTGTAGAGCAGGAGGGCCCGAGGGAAATCTAGCAGTCGACTTGCGGTGAATAAACCAAGCACTCACCTATAACCTTATAATACACGTGTTTGTTTGTTTTTTCACTTTGTTTTCCTTATCATACTACGCTGTATCTAAGAGATCGTTAGCGTAGGAAAATAATTAATTGGCATAATAATTTTATTGGTAAAACAATTCGTAGCATTTTTCGACCATTTCTATACATTAGGTACCTCCTTAATGTATTTTACCGTCCCTAGTGCAGTACTAATATCGTATATTCGTGCGTAAATCCATTTGTCAGCTACCGTATGGTCGCTATTTAGAAAAAGAAATCAAATATAGGGTGTAAAGTCTTCTAATTACTTCATACAATCTCGAAACATTAAGTAAACTATTTTAAATATGCCGGCGCGTGTTTCCGAGTACAAAAGTAATTACTTTAACGTTTCTAATTTATTCAAACTGGGTAATAAATGTGTAGCAGCGGGATCAATTCAAACCTAATTGTATTTTATATCTGTGTAGTTAGCAAGACGTCGTAGCATGTTGACTGTATGAAACGGATGTTGACTTCTTACACTTTGTAAGTGCTAAAGTTCGTAGTTCGAAAGGTGTATGTATATTTATATTACTCAATCATATATATATATATATATATATATATATATATATATATATATATATATATATATATATATATATATATATATATATAATAATTTATCACTGATAAGTGAATGTACTGAAGATTGTTCGAAAAGTAATTTATATATTGAGACAATTACCAAGCGAGCTACTAGCTATGGGATAACTAAGACAAAACTACTGTGCACTACATACGCATACACTAAGGAAATTACGTTTAAAAATTTGCTTTTCTTGTGAAAAATGTCTCCACGACCCTAGTGTTGTAATGTTACCGAATATAAAAAAATGTAAAATAAATTACTTCTCTAATTATTTATAATCTATGCCTTCTATTGTCGTCTTTGAAATAATGTTTTTTTAACGATTCAGAAGTACTTGTAAAAGTCTATATAAATAATGACTAAAATGAATTTGATTTGAAACATTGATTTCATTTGTACATTGACAGACAGACAGATATTTCAATTGTACAATTTAAATAAGTCTATTTAAAAAACAGATTACTAGCATTAAGGTAAATTAAGTATGTACGGCTACTTAAATAATAATAAGCTTAAAACCAAAAAAGGCTTTATCTGGTTAAAATTGCGCTTTAAATACTTACTTATGCTAAAGCTTGTCCGAGAGGTGCTCAAAGCTCCGTAGTTTAGTCGAGTGCGGGTACAGTGGCGAGTGGCGAGTGGCTCTCCTCTGGGAGAGACCGGGAGGGTGCACTGGACCGGGTAACGCTCTACACTGGAGGGCCCTCCTGCTAAGATCCACTCGTCTGCACCTATTTAGTTAAACGTATTAAAATATTTGTCTCTAAATCTAACTTTCACCGTAATAAATTGCAAAAATAAATGTTTGTTTATATAAATATAATTATTAACAATAACTTTGCTATCATTAATAATTTACTTTTGTACTGTAGTTTATGTTAGTTTTTTTTAAATATGTAGTTTATTAAGAAATTTGTTGCAGGAAATTAAGGAATGAGTTTAGATAAAACCATCTTAGGTAATTTTTGGGTTCCGCTCCTCAGAATAAAAACGAAACCCTTATAAGATGACACAAGTTTTATATTAATGAGATTTTTGAATTATATGAAATTATGAAGTATAAATATAGATATACACAGAAACCGTGAATCTAGTGTTTGCTATTTTGCAGAGTTTGTTTGCATTGTGTGTTGACCCTCAATACAACTTCTCCGAGTCAGAATCGAATTCACAAACCGTCGCGTGTACAGGCAGACGCTACGTCTTTGCGGCACGATGGTTCTCCTAATTCATGACATATAAAGGAATAAATAATAAAATTAAAAGTATTGTGTATCACAAAAACAAAACAAAACTTGTAATTATGGACCGACAGACATCAAGAAGAGGCATTTATCGAAGTCGAAGCTACGTGTGCATGAAGTAGATAAAGTGGACGACTTCATTTACCAGTTTATAGTATATAAGATAAATAATAGGATTGTAAAATAAAAAAAAATCATATAGTTCCTTGTCGTATTCATTTCTACCTTATGTTCTTATTTCTATATTCGACTGCTCTATCGTGCTCGTCGGTCGTCTGCCGCGCGACGGGACTCGACGCCCTCTCGCTGTGTGACTCGTGCCCTCTCTCTGTGGCAGGTAAGGAGTGTTGCCTTAATCCTTACTATAGTAAGGATTAAGGCAACACTCCTTACCTACTGTTCTTAATTTCTCAAAACATTATTATGATTTGATTGAAACAAATTCTCGAGAAGATTATCAAGAAGAAGGCAGCCTAAGTTTATTTAATTTTCTAAAGATTTACATCACTCGGCGCTATATTTAATCTCAGCAGAAGTAATGACCAGATACATCTGTTATTATTGGCGACATTGTCGACAATTATTAAAAATCATTATGGCTTAAAGTGCGTAGAAAGTCAAAATGACTTAACGTCTCTTTGCGATACCACTTATTTGTAAACTATTATATATATTTATTGCTATCAATATTAAAAACAAACATTTTCTTTTCAAATATTTTTGCTTGTAATAACGCAGGAATATAATCTATAAATAAAATTACTTGATAAAAGTATTAAAGTTGTTTTAATTCCATATTTCAAAACCCAACCAACCAAGCTTACTACAGGAAGCTTATCCGTCGGTTATGTAGCGAGCTTAGAGTGCAACGATTAAGATGCAGAAAGTCAGTTGTCAAAGCACGCGGGACGCGTGTGACGCGGGACGTCGCGTGTTGGATTATAGCTCATTATAACTAATTATATGTCACGCGACGTCCATTGTAACAAATGCGATAACACTATCGTACTCGTGCCTGTGTGCGCCGCTGTGCACACTGAGGCACAGCGTGCCGCGTTCAGAGGCGGATTAAGAAATACTGCATTGAGATAACGTTGTGTTGGCTATTCAGGCTTAGGTATTTAAGCATTATGTCTACGAAATATAACTAATTATTCAACATTTACCATCGAAGTTTAAGTTTAATGCAAATCCATATTAAAATGATTAATGAACCAATTATCAATTTAACGCTTGAAAAAGGAGATCATTTTTATAATATCGTAAATCAATAAGTATCATATATCTACAGTATCGAAGTAGCTTTGTTCGTCAATAGGTAGTATTAAAGGTCGACTCGCTCGATGTGGTGCCCGATGCGGCTTGAAATGCGACCAGATTGGGCGTGTAATACATACGGTCGGAGCCCTCGTCCGGACTCGTCCGCCTGCAGTCACTACACTCTTCCTATTCCATTGATTTTGTATTATACACAAGCGCCTCGCTTGCGGCTTTGTCCGCTTGAGTGAACTGAACCACCTTCTTTTGAAAATATTGTACCCACGACATTATAACTTTCACTCTCTATAATTGCATATCATGTAAACTTATTTGAAAAATGTATAATTAAATAATACAATAAAAAGAATAAAAATTTGTTACTTTCTTAGATAACCATAATATGTCGCAGGTTTTATTTTTCTATGAAATTTATATTGTAAGTCATGGTAACTACTACCTTTTCATTTAGCTTATGGATTAGAGCTATTACAATGATAAAACCAACTCATTTCTTTTCAATATTATAAAAAGTAGTTATATATGTATATGCTGGCAGCTCACCTTGCGTGCAGAGCAGCGCGTCTCTCAAATGGCAGGGATTTCAAAACATTTACGTGGGTGTAACAAGTTTGGCAGTTTTTCAAGTGTCGTCGTAAGTCTGCGATAAATGGCGCGAGAAGTCGAAGCAATTGAATCCGTGGTTGTCTCTCGAGTCTCCTCTGTGCTGTGTGGTTACATTACGCTGCCATCGAACTAGCGGCGCACTTCTATTTTTACTTCT
The DNA here is from genome assembly GCA_037178615.1 of Dione vanillae. NCBI lineage: Eukaryota > Metazoa > Arthropoda > Insecta > Lepidoptera > Nymphalidae > Dione > Dione vanillae. The sequence goes on from JAZFAU010000081.1 coordinate 53,410, forward strand.
ATTTTTTTGTTTACTTACTGTGTTTACTGTGTTTAGTCATGTAAGTATGTGGCTTATATCTTTGTACTTCATTATTACGATAGAAATTGTGTGGCCCATATGTTATATATTTCACGAATTCAAACTGATGAGAAAATAGTAATCGTTTTATATTATTCTCTGTCTATTAATTTATACACGTCGTCGGAACTGCTAGACAAATTGAATGAGTCTTTTTTATTTTATAATTATTAGTCAGGCCGAGATCTTTTAGTAAACTATAGAGAGATTTCGCTGTTATACCTCTCGCTCCTGCTTCAACCGCATATAAGCTAGCTCTAAATCTATTCCTGGTCAGTTCGTTTGTAAGATCAAAATACTTATTGAGTTTAAGGAACTGTAAGTCAATATATCAAGAAAACACGTAAAATATATAGAATTTTATTGATAAATAAATTATCTTAAACGTTTTTTGATTATTACTTTTCCTTTTGATCGCTCTCATGGCCCGACCCTTAAACCCGCAACAAAATATTGGCAATAGTTTAAAGCAGATTTGGATCGCCGCCAGTTCCGCCGAGAAAAAGACACATTCACCTCACAGCCTCCTCCGGAACACTGTCGGCCGACTGCATTACGGCGCTCCTTGAACAGCCCTATTTAGTTAACACAATCCACTTTATATACTACTCTAGAGCTAGTTTTAAAATTAAGTTAAAAGATTTTAAAATACATACAAAAGGCGATAACCACCCTCAGTGAATTATATTTATACAAAGTTAAATAATATTTTTATTTATTTCATAGTTGGAAAAAGACTACTTCAGATAACTCTTAATATTATTAGCAAATTAGCAAGCTTTTAAATTATATTTCACTGGCTACGTGACGTGCGTGACGCGACGTGACGCATGCAAGGCAGCACTCGACGTATCTACGACAATCCGCTCTAATCCGCTCTTTTTCCCTTATTCTCTATAGCGCCAGCGTCTTATCTGGTCGCTCGAGCGGCACGGGCGTGACGTGACGCAATCACGTCGATATTGAAGCTACTCTGTGAATATTAAAATTAAACGAGATTCTATTTAAATTTATTCCACAACGTTTTATTTCCAACAAGTTAGCAACATCTTCTTGAACTTCTAAATGTGGAAATTTGAATTCGTATAATTTCAGAATTCGTGTCAAATGAAAGAAATACATTTTATATTCTAACGTCTGATGTCCGGAATAGGAATTCTATTTACTCACGCATAAATAAATATGTGCAAATTGATAAGGGAGATATGTATGTTAGTTAGACTTTGATTTTTATTAGAAATATCCTTTTTTTTTTTTTTTGTTAGCTTCACAGCTTTATCCCGCACATGGTAGGGTAGGCAGAGGGAACTGCAGGAACCATACGAACCTAGTGTTAAGACACTCTGTTACTTAGTCCCTGCTTACTCCGTCCCCGCTTTCCGCCGTTTTCTAGGCATTGCGTGTTGAGTGGCGGAACTCAACGCCGCGCTTTGCCTTAGTTGCCAGAGCGAAGAAAATGGAAATAGAAAAATCCATCTTCCCCTACTGGGGATCGAACCCAGAAACCGTCGCGTTAGCCGCGTTACAGGCAGACGTTGCGCCTCTGCGCCACGACGGTCCTCAAATATCCCTTTTAATTTCTTAAAATCTAGTACTAAACTACTAACTACTACTTTCTTAAAATCTACTAAAGTACATCTAGCAGGCTTTATTACTGTTCTACGCTTATTGTAAAATTTACTTTTAGGTACTTACTTACATTTACATACTTATATATCGTCGAATAAGCTCAGCTAATTATTGTATTTAGAATGTAATTAAAAAGTTATAATAAAATGAGCGGTTTTAAAATATTTTCATGTACATAATTAAACAAAGCATTTTGTGACATTTAAATGAATTTAATTTAATTTAATGAACTATAATAAAAACTCTGGCACAATTAAGCAATAAGTCAACAATGCTATCTCGTAGTCGGCCTCTACGAGTCGGTACTCGGTAAAATGGAATAGAAATTGTAATTAAAATGTTCAATCGAACGCACTGAATGTAATTCAATCGCCGCCGCAGCGACACAAAGAGCTCTAATACCAGTCTCTGGTTCGGTTTGGCTCGCCGCACGTCGTTACTGCACATGACTTGCCTAAATATATTAAAAAGATATATTTATACTGTGGTAGCGATCATTCTTTTATTTTACATTTTTCTGTAAGCCAGAAAGGCTTCTTGGTAATTTCTTTACATACATCAATTTGAGTGCTAATATTTTAAGTCATATTTTATCGAATTTAAACCACAAGGATGATTCATTGTACAATAACTTCATTAAATAAATAAATCTTAATAAATTTCAATTAAAACACTATGTAGGCGATTAGGTAGCATGTCAACAATATTAATTTCTAAATTGAATAGCTTATACATTTGTATAGGACTCCATCATGAAGTCATTTACTTCGTGACAGAGTAGTGACAGTGCGCTATAGTGGCGCGGCGTAGAGGCGTAGAGGCGTATAGGCTGTCAGCGGCAGGTGTGTGACGTCAGCGCGCCGCCCGTCAGCAGTCAGGAAATTGAATGTTCCCAATAATATGACTGAAGGAGAAATCTTTAAACCGATTTCTTAATATCCGCTCCTTTATACCTCCCGCCCTCAATTATAGGTACTCCAGCGTACTTACTACATTACCTAATTTATAACTTCGCTATCTGCATCTAGGACAAGTCTGAGCGTAACGTGTAATGTAATGTAACATGTAAGTTAATACATAGCCGCCAACCAGATCGAATGATTTTTTGTTTTCTTTAATTTTTCTGCAGCGTCACAAGCGTATACAGGATGGTACTGCGTACGGCGCAAATCAAATCATTCTGCAATATCATTGTTGTTTAGTAATAAAACTAACTTAAGATATAGGCCACGTACATATACATTACACACCTCCATATATAACGCCACGTTCTATCCCTAGTGAGGTAGCATCCCTGCGTACCTTACGTGTTAATCTTAGTCATTACAAAAATTTTAATAATTAATCTATGTATATGTACGTCTCAACATTTTAATATCAGGAAATAAAATAAAGCGGCCGGTCAATCTCATTGGTTATAAATAATTCCCTTGATATTGAAGTACGCTCTCTCGTAACAGTCTAAAGTGGTATAAGTTAGCGACGAATAGAAATATTGTAGTTCAATAAAATGGTCGGAAGGTGTGGAAGGCATCAGGCGATAAATTTAAACTTTTTCAATTTTAAAAGCTTCCACTTCGGTGGCGCGTCGTCACTTATAAAATACTATTCCGAATTTTTCAAAATTTCAAGTAGTTAAGTTTGATGGTACAGGAGAGTCAAGCGAGAGACGACTGCAGTGTAATTATTGTAACAATGCTGAATAATATAAATATTGTGCTTAGAGATGTAATTTATTGTCCGATACGGAATGCCTATAAATGTGCCTTATAAATATAAATATATAAATAAAAGAATAATCAATTATCAAAAGTTAATTATTAATTGAAAAATATTTAAAGCTTATGCTATTTAGTAAAATACAAATATTCCTACTATAACTCTAGTTGAATTTAGTATAGAGTGTATAGAGGCGGCGGCGACGACGGTGACGGAGTGACGAGGCGACGTGAAAAACATCAATTTCCTACGGATTTACCTCCATTTTGCGAGCAGACATTGATTGCGTCGCGTCCGCCCTCGTCCTCGTCACTGATGCATGATGGAGCGCCCTTCCGCTCTTCGTGTAGTACGAATCGTGTACACTGTGTATTTCTGATAATAGGTATCGAGTTTTTACTACTTTTTATGTCGCAATAGGAAAATAATATACATAATATTTTTATAAGTTTTCAAATGCTATCTAGTCTATATAGTTGCATATATGTACATAGAAAATAAAAATAATTTGGTACAGTTTCCAAAAGGCACAGTATGGTTGGTTCATGTACTGCAATATTTAAGGTTAAAAAACTGCTCAGAAAAATATATATATGTATAAGACAATAGACAAAGCCTTCTTTAACATTATTGCTAAAATCTTAACATCATAAAATATATACATCATGTATATTATACTATAAGATAATGACTTTAATAAGTTGCCGTGAAATTTTAAGTATATTCTTTAATGAAGTTGGAAAAGCCAGTGACGCTACATGTATAGTTTTTAAATATTGTATAATTTTTTTATCGAAAGCTTTTAGCTTTTCTTACCAAATTTTTGGCGCATGCTACAAATATTTCTATATTAAACAAATTTTAATCATTCGATTATTGAATTATACATTCTATACTATCTTGTTCGCTTAACTTGTACACTTGTGAGAATTAACAAGACTATTAAATATTAATTTTAAAAGGAGACAAAATGCTATACTGTGTCATTTGAAGAGCTCTCTCACGGAGCATAAGCGCGGAGCGGAGCGGCTATACTGGCGGTGCGAGATCCTTCGCAATGGGCTCTAAAACTTTATGTTCCTTTAGTGTTTTACTGCCATCTTTCATTTAAAAATATACAGATATTCTTTATTCTGGGACATCTTTGCTTTTTCGCTTTGTAATCATAATAAATCGACGTTGACAGACAAGAAGCTATTACCATTTTATTATTTTGGGTCTGTCGTATCTCGTAGACAGACATGGAACTGTTACGGTTATTTCTACGATGGAAATCGGCGCAACTTCGTTCCAGTTATTTTGTAATATTATATCATGAGACTAAAAATCGATTACATCATAATATTGTATGAAACTTTTGTCATATATTAATATAGAGTAATAGAGTAAGACAGTGTTAACGGGTAAGTTATGACTGTACTATATTATTGATTTCAAACGGTTGTCTTTTAATTTTCACATAACAATCAAGTAAAATTTATATCGTTTACACATTCAAAGCTAGTCACGGAGCAGGAAAAATTATATTTTTAAATACATTTTAAAGCTTCCTTGTTTTATAAGTCAGTAATTTGAGTAATGTTGTTTGATTTAAAGATAAAATTATTTAATTTGAATTATATAAATTTCAATTTCAAGTACAATGTACAGTATATGTACGTAGGTACTTGTTTTGTTCAGTCTTTCAATTATATAGTTATCAGTCAATTGTTATCATTGATATAACATTGGTGCAAGATACTTTTAGATCTTCGCAGTAACATAATATGCATTATCCGATATAAATCCCAGCATTTTTTGCAAGCACTATACTCGATCTTTACATACATACTAAACGTAAGCTTAACGCATAAACTTAAGCGTATAGCTTCACGCTTCATCCCTAGCGAATTAGAGAGAACGGATCACTAAACGATGCGGTCTCTCACCGTTTGTCGTACCTCGTCCATATCGTTCTTCTTCATACATTCTCTCTAGGGGGTCCTTATGCTTTTACCGTAAAGATTATCCTCCAGTATTTTAGAAAATGTGTTTTCGTCGGGCAACCAAATCAACTGATCTGATATATCCAATACAATATAGCATTAATTGGTTTTTACAAGGAACTGTATTCTATTTTACCTACCACAATATCATACATAGTCTCCAATTCTTTTTTGGAAGCAAAATGTAATGATAATCATTTTATAATGAAGCATCAATATAACGTAAATGAGCTCAATGTGTCACGTATCACGTGTCGATGGACACTTGCAGTCGCCGGGTCACCAGCTGCTGCAGTCGACTGCCGGAGGAGCTGACCAACCGTGATTACACTAAACGTTGCGTTAGTAATTATGTCTCCAGTCCACATTGTTTGGTGTTGGCTAATGGAGGAAATTATGACAATAATTATATAACACAATGTCTTAAGTTTACCTGAAATTTGGAATGCTAGTTTAGATCACTTCACGATGAAATAATTAGTACATTTGAGTCATATATACTATAAATAAGCAGTAATAAATCCACACGTAAAAATAATTTAAATAATATTTTTAATTATATAAAGAAATAGCAAAAGAACAGGAATCTGAGGTTTTTCTATTTCTAAATGTTTATATAATTCTATACATGTATGTGGAAGATCTAGACAAAATTTTAATTTTTTTAATTCTAAAGCTAATGAGCCTGGAATCTATAATCTATAATTGATTTCAATAACTGCCATAACTAATAAATTACCATGATAATTCAGTTAATCTACAAGTAATAATGAACTACTGCCTTACCATAAGTTATTTAGTATATTCATTAAAAACATTGATAATAAATTAAAGATCTGAAATATATAACGATGGAGCACAACACCCTAATCGACCGTACATTTTTTTTATCTACCTGCCGCAAGTTGAAATGAATTGAATATAAGCAGGCAAAGTTACACATATTCACTATATTTTCGCGTTAGATATTGGTAGAGCAATTTAAATACAAATATATTATTATTACTCATAGCTGTGACTGTAAGGACACCCTTACAGTCACAGAACAGTACGACATTGTATTGGAAAACGATAAACATACAATAAATACCAATTTATTATTATAAGACACCATTTACTCGTTCGTCTATCGTAAAGTGGTGACGTGTCGTGTCACGTCACGACATCAATGTCACGATTCATCAATTTTATAGGTAGTAATCATATACCAATAATGAATTTGTTTGATTTATTGAATTTTTGTGAACATTTTTTGTCGATAAGTTATTCTGTAAATATGTCAGTGTTATTGTTCATTATTTATTTCTGTTAAACATAAATATAGTATGATGCAGGACTCAGATTTTTTGTGCTATTTTGTGTTTCTTATATTTTTTAGTAATTTGTTATAAAAGTCAAAGGTTAGAAAACAAAATAAATTGATATGATTATTGACTATTGAAGTGACTATCCTCAAATACAACGACTTCGAGGCCACAAGGAATCACGATTTTAGCCCGTATTATCAATTTCTCACAGTACTAGGCTTGTCTTGTGGATCGTAAAGAGTCATCGTTATTTGAGATTAAGCGTACTAGTAAATGTAAACTAATAATATTTTAATTTAAAGTTAATGTAGAGCACACAAGAGGGTTTAGCGATACAAGTCTTACGACGTAATCACTAACAGTTCCACAAATAGCGACTCAGTTAATTAAATCAAGTAAAGTGCAAATATCAGAGTCACGTGTTCACGTCCTTTACGAATTACACGTTCAATCTCTTCGTGTTTCAAGCTACAGTGATTCTTTGCTTGGTAACTTGTGGCATTATTCTTAGAATTATGCACATACATTTTTTGTAAGCGTTGGAATGTATAGAGAGAACCTAATTTTTTTAAATAAATATTTTCACTCTTTATCCCGCACGTAGCAGAGTAGGCAGAGGGAACTGCAGGAGCCATAATGACCTAGTGTTAAGACACTCCGTTGCTTAGCCCTTATTTTCCGCCATTTTCAATTGCGTGTTCAGTGGCGGAACTCAACGCCGTGCTTTACCTAGTTTCTAGAGCGAAGAATGGAAATAGAACAATCCATCTTCCCCGAGTGGCAATCGAACCCACAAATCGTCGTATTTACAGACGCTACGCCTCTGCGCCACGAAGGTCCTCAAATATTTTTTTGAATTATAATATAAATATTCTAACTAGTCCAATTCATCTCCAAGGCTCATCGTGTCCACACTACGGGTGAACACACCTATTAAATATAACACAGCAAAATGATATACACCAAATGACAAATTAGATAAATTTGTACAGCGCAGTTGGGAAAATAATTAGTAATAGTTATGCAACTGCCTTCCTGACGGTGCTGCTACAACGGTGATGACTGGTTGAGGTGATTTCGATTTGATTTCAAATGAATCGCCTAAAACTAATATGGTTATATAAGTATTTGTGCTAGTGCTGCATGCATTATGTAAATATCATTACATGCGTGTGTTGTGCAACTCGCACTTGGCAGGCTTTTATCTGTAATCTCCCGACGTAGTGCTGTACCGTGGGGTGGCGCGGGGGCGCGATAGTGTTATCGAACTTGTAGCTTTTATATTTATGATTTAAATGTTATGTGTCGCCGTCACAGCTTAGCGGTACGCTTATAGTAAAATTGTAACGCTTTGCATTATACATTTTTTAATATTTTGGTTGTATTTTCATTTAAATTGACTGTGATGCGACGGTTACAAGATCAGTTCTTATTGATGATAATCATTTTCAAATCTTCGTTCTAATTAGGAGTAAAAGTGCAGCGCTGAGTTCCGCCACGGGAACTGACTCAAAGAACGGAGATTTGTTTTACGCATCCTATGGAAGCATCTCGGAAATTAGGCGAAAAGAGGAGAGCTAAAAGTCTTGACTAGTTTTACCCTGCTGATGCGATTTGCAAAAAGCAAAGATAGGACCATTGCGAGTTGGACAGGCGCACCTAGAGTTTCGTATCAATTTCTTGATTTGGCAAATTCAAATATGAAATATATCTCTAAAATTTGATAATTTACAGTCTATTCTAAAAAAATGTCCTTACAATCGCGAGTACGTTATGCTTTTCTTAGACTTATAATCACGAAATGCGTAGTACAAACTTTAATATGTAGTAAACGTTTTCGAATCTTACATTGTTTTATATGTTTTAATTGGTCACATTTGTTTCTCCTTTATAATCATCTACAAACATTTACATAATAAATTTAGGTTAAGTGTAGAGTGTAGATTAGTGTTACAAAGAAACTGATGGACACGTGGCATGCGATTGACGACTATGTATGTATGCATGTACGCATATGTGTATGTGTGTATGATTGTGTGTATCCATGTACAGTTGAGCAATTATGCTCTAGAATTCGAGTCAAAGCATTTGCCAACATAGATCTAAGAAGCTAGCTTTAGTAGACAAGAATCTTCAAGCTCCTTACACGTCTCATGAAAACTTAGTGACACGTCACGATCTAGGCAAAACTAATATTTTAAAATAACTACTAAGCCTAGCCATACGTGACCGTTAGACAGAAGCGACTCTGTTAGACAATCGTGACGGCTGCAATAAACCACTTAGTATGTAGAACATACAAAGTTAAATTTAAAGACTCCACGACGCAGTGTTCGCGCAAACAATAGCTGTATAGAGCACTCGCTGTATAACCTCGCGGAAGCTGTTTGAGCGGTGAAACTTTTATTGAATATGGAAATTATAGTCGCTGGCAAATTATATAACACTAATGGTTTTTAAATTATAGATTAAATGATAATATTGTATAGTATGCATGTATTTTACATAATATATTTTTTGTATATAAATAAGTTATCGTTCTGTATCCAATATTGCTTTTCTGGTGAAGATCCCGTGGGTATTGCAAGATAAAACATCGACTATATGTTACTCCAGCAACCTTTTCTATCTCACAGTGAAAGTTTCATAAGAATAGGGTCAGATGTAGGGATTAGTACAGAAAAAAGAGTAAAGTACAAACTGACAACTGACAACTGACAAATAATTAAAGATATTTGTGTTTTAGTGAAACTTGTAAATAGCTCTGCAATTTGCAGTCATGCCAATCACCTGACTGCTTTTATTACGCTAAACTTATCTGGTTTTATGATTTCATTACAACCTATTCCTGACAACAATTTAAAAATATATCAAAATTGTTTCATATATGAACATACATAGCACTAAGCATATATAAAAATTTATTACATATAACATAAGTTGAGCAAATTACCATTTGTCATAAATACTCAATTTAAATGAAAAATCAACTTTAGCTGAAACATCTACAATTGTAAAATAGATTGTAATTGATTCGTTTCTTGAGTTGAGTGAAATGTGACGGACAGACGGCAGTGCGTGACTGCCATTAGTTTGTAGGAATGGCTTCGCTTTAAGCGTTCACACATCGATACAGCGGTCGAGTGGTCGAGCAGTCGAGCTTGTTACCAACTGTACCCTGCGTTATATAGTTCTATACTTCATTTATGTCCAGATAGTACTTTGCAGTGCTGTAAGTAATAACGTTGAAACACAATGGAGTTAATGCACGATGATTTTATGCTTTTCCTTATCTTCACGCATCTTCAATACATTGTAGCGTGGAGGGAACTTTATGAATTATTAGATTTTACTTGCGGCCTTGCCCGCGTTGTTTAAATTAATAATTACAAATACAGTGGGCTGCATGGGCACGTTTTAGGTAAAGTAATAAATACAAAAAAATGCTTAGCATAAGACAAAGGCTACTCGACATGCAACATTAGGAAATTTGGAAAAGTCAGTTAACGGAGTGTCTGGTACTAGAATCCCTCAAAAATAGACGAGATAAAAAGTCTGCTACCTCAAAGTTACTTGTTTTTTAATATCTTAACAATATTTTGTCTTAAAATAAAACATATCCATGGAGATCGATAGATGTTTTTACTTTAAATTGTCTTTTCCATAAAAAATAACGAACTTCTCAGGCTTCTATATAGATAAATATTTCTATTATATTATGAGAATACGATCGCTTATCGAAAGTTTCCCAACTCACGTCGTCGTCGTCTCTCGATAGTTAAGTTTAACCGTATCAAGTAAGTAGTCATGATATCGTAGTATCATACTCGTAGCGGGTCGTAGAAACTCGGTATCAGTAATGCTATTAACAGACTGATCCGTCACGCGAACTCGCGTCACGTCACGTCACGTCACGTCACGTCAGAACAAAGTTCCGCTTTAGATACATTATAATATGTTACAACAGCTATTATTGTAATTGCTACGATTTAATATTTTTCTTATTCATAATTGATTAGGTTACGTGACGTTATATGAATTATTGACAAGCATTAAAGGAAATCTATACATGTACGTGTCACGATATTTTATAGGAAGTACTCCGCGTTCGTTGACTGAGTATTGTAGACATTTTAGATTGTGTTTATTTTTTTGTCTTTAATAAATAATTTTCATAACATTATTTTATAAAATAATTTAGACGACTTCTGAAAATGTTAACCTAAACTAAATAAAAAATTGAGATGAGATGTAATTAAAATAGAAACAAAATATTTTTTGTCAGTCTAGAACTGGAGTGTCGGTGAAGAGATGTCGAATAAATTATACTTCTTGCGTTACGACAAAGTATGCGCGGGCGGCGGCGGTTTTTGTACTGCTCTTGTATGGATTGAATGAACTTAATAAAGAAATATTTCCGATCTATACGTCATTAGCTTCAGACTTTGTCGTCATGGAATAGTTAAGAATATACAGATGCTACAGTCCAATTGAAAATGACAGTTAAATAGCAAATATTTTTTGTTGTAAGAGTAGTGTCAACATCGAAGCCAGATTGTATTTTTTTACTAATTTAAATATTTTCTATACTTTAATTAAAACGTATAAACATTACAAAGTTGCACATATCGCGTGCTTTTAAATGTGTCCCATACACACTTTCGCAATGCCGTCAAAACAAGTAAAAACTAAATATTTTTATTTTACCTACAATAGAAACTACGTTTTCGAGCTGTTATATTATTTATTTGTAAACGAAATCCAATCTAAACTGCCATCGCTTGTGACAAATACATAGTAAAAAATGTAAGCATTAATGACACGTAAACGTTGTAGTGTCTATTAACTCACATAGGTTTGATGTACTGGCACGTACCTACAAATGTGCAAGTATTAGAGCACTTGAGTAGGGCTGATTCATGGAATTCTAATAATTATATTCAAAATCTGTACATTATTTCAATACAAGTAATAATTAGGAAATTCCCTGATAAAATTTCTTTCGTTGAAATTTCTTTTTAACTTTTATATAACTTCATTAATGTATAAATAATAAACGGGGCGACTTTTAATTAGGCCTCGTGGATGTCTTTTCTTAATAATATTATAAAACATACTTTGTGTGTGTGATAACCCTAACGGAAATAAAATCGAAATTGTGTAAATTGATTTTTATATTGTGAGCTTTAATACTTTTCGACGCAGCCGTCGTCGTCACGACACACGACCAGGATGCGACCGGCAAGCGACCAGAATACGACCGGCACACGACTGGGCTTTCGTGTACTCACTACTTTAATGATAATGGTTTTATAATATGCTACGTTATTATAGCATTTACAAGTGATTTCCTATCGTACATTTAGTTCAAACAACCTTCAAACATGTAAAAGTAACAGATTAGATACCTCCCAGCAATAACTCAGACTATCATTATCATATGTTTAATGTTTTTACTATGTAATTTGTTGGTTTTGTTTTTACTATGCATTACATTCATATACAGAGATATAAAACTAGATAATTACATAGATACATATATATGATACTACAAAATAGCATGATCTTTTTCCCATTACTTATTAAATAGTTTAATGTAAGTGCTTATCGTAGCAAGATGTAGCATAACATAAGTATTCATGATCTACGAGTACCTCCCTTTATATATTAAACCCGGAGCCGTCGTAGCGTCGTAGCGTCGGCACGAGTAGGTTGGCGGGGGACGAGCGACTACGGGACTAACTAACTGAAACATGTAACACACTTTGTTCTGCACACATTGAGTTGAGGACATCTTGTTTGAGTTGGACTCCAAGTTCCTCGCCCTGGCCTCGTCCACACGGACCGGTCGGTCGATGAATAACCCTCTACGTGTCACTTCTATAACACTCAAGTGAGCAAGAGCTAGTTTCTTAAAGATTTTATATTTAACAGATATTCATGCTTGACATGAACGAATGATGAAATGAGGATAAATTTCATTAAATATACGATAATTTTGTTTGTAAACGTTCATTTTTATTACATTTGTCTTAAAAGGAATATTAACATAAGTATAGTTTTGTTTTTAATTAGTAATTCATATTTTACATTTCACAGTATGCATCTCTGTATAGAAACACACTTCAACTCACCATAAAAAAGTTCACAAACCATAAAAGCCCTCGAATTAATAGGAATACAAATGAAGATAAATTTCCCGACGGCACATTAAGCAATTAGCCGCCGCCGGAGACTGATACTGCGCCACGTACAACGTCACGCCACGCCGGTCCTGTTCCTCTTGAAACTCCTTCTGTATAAATGTGGATAAAAATAATATAATACGAATTTCGAAACTAACTTATTATTATATTTTTATTAAGGATTACAATGAAGAGTCACATTTTGTTTTAAATACAACACAAAACTTGAAAGGACGAAAAGCTTGTGCCAAATAATAGATTAAGGAAGTACCTAGACTGAAAGAATTCGGTGACACTGTAAACACAAATAAATTTACAAAGTTACTCAAAAACTCTACGTGAATTTGTTCTCGTGTGTGTATAAAATAATAAAACTATAATTATATTTTTTTTAATTTACCGCATTCTGAACTTCGAATATCCAGATATCACTATAAATCTGAATAAAATTTTAACATTTTTCATACCGAAGAGAAGTCTCAAAGCTTTGGACGTACAAAGGAGCATCGATGCAGTGTAGTGACGCGGACGCTACGCCGATAAACACCGCCCGCCCAACAGCCGCCCGCCGCCCGCCAACCGCCCGCCCGCCCGCCGGCCGTCCCTCGAGTGCGGAAACAGAACTGCTATATCTGCTCTATACGATGAGTACGGAATCGTGGAACCCGCTCATGTGGAATAAAAGCCAGGAATCGAAATACCAAGTAGAACGTTCAATTCTTACCTTTTGAGTGATCCATTTGTTTCAATTTTGAATAATAAATGCCACTATATTAGACAAATAAGTTTCTTATAACTTATGACAATGAATATCTAAAGTCAATATATTTTTCCACATTGTTAATTATTCTTTTTTATAGTCGGCTACTGTCTTCGGACATTTGGAGCGGTTCATTTGCCTTCTATCCAGCGCGTTTCTCACAGCCGTGTAGATTATGCCGTTAAATACATATAGAATTTATTGTTATATTCACTTATTTTAGTGAATAAAAGTGTCTTTGCTGAAACTGACTAATGATAACTTCATTATTACATTTGTAATAATGATATTACTTGTAATGAGTTTATCAATAGTAAAAATTCAAATTTAATAAAACCAAAACATTTTAATGCCGAAGTTATAGTGACCTCAATTCCTATAACACTCGATCGGGAGTAAAAACGAAATGGAAGTGCTTGTCAATCGGTTGACAAAATAAAATAACTTGCGAGTCGTACAGCGGCCCGCCTCTGTCTGTCTCCTGGGAAATCTGAGAGATGCGAATAAAATAAAAACTCACCTTTGCCACTGTACCATATCCTCATGAACCGATGACCAGCGGCTCATTGTCATAACGTATATGTCGTCGCCAGAATTTCGACGTCATGTGGGCTATTTTCGTAATGAAAGTACAAACGAATTTCAATTGCTTTATTATTATTTAGTACATAACTCTAATAAGAACTCTTGACTCTATGTAATTTAATTATTTTTACACGATCAAGCACAAAGTAACAACTGACACTAGAAATAAGGTCCTACTTTATCATTATAATTGAAATTATATTAATTTTAAAAAACCTAGAGCTTCTTATATTAATTTGCTTCCAATAACAAGAAAAAAACAAGATATACAATGTGGCCTACTGCTTGGATCTAAAAATATGTATTTTGTTGTGTTTAAAGACACTAATTTCTCAAAAAGAAAGTGCAGTCACTGACTTGAGAACATAATGTAAAGTTTGTTACAATTAAAAAGACAATCTTTATACTCACGCAATATTTTTAGAACAAATTAATATTAAAGCTTAAATTTAAACATAGGTACGGGTATCGAATTTGTTATTGTACTGTAACTATACTTTAACGAATTTCTTTCAATTTTTGTTAGAACTTCGTCGTAACAAAGATTAATCAGTTCTGTATCAAAATATTCAAATTCAAAGTAAAAACGTCTTTCATATACGACTCGGACTCACGCGTCAACGGTTCAGCAAATTCATGCATGTAATGGTTTTTTTGCCTGTGATACCCAATACTAGATATTGTCCTTCATTTGTATCGTAAGTTGTCGCTTCTTGCCAAATTTCATAATTCTATGTCTATGACAAGTACGAAGTAAGTAAAGTTTTGATAACGAGACGAATTCCAAATGAAATGTAAAAACTAAGTATAAGCGGTTAGAGATTTTTAATTTCTTCGACAGCTGTAAACTTGGCCTGCCAAGATATTTCATGTTACATATGACTACTTTGACGACTTTTTATAAATCTATCTATCCGTTGTGGCGCAGAGGCGCAGAGTCTGCTTGCAAACTTGACAGCTTATGTATTCAATTCAACCAATCGGGGGAAATGGATTATTTTATTTCAATTTTCTTCACTCTAATAACTCAATAAATTATCTTTTGGCTTCTCTCAATTAGCAGACAAGGATATTCTAGATTTAAGATACTGCAAAATTTATTTGTCAGACTAAATAATCAGTAAGTAAGTAAATATAATCTAAATGTATTATTCTCCGAGTCCAGGCGAGACTCAAAACCATTCCGTTACAGTGACATAGTCGCACTGTGACACGAACACCTTACCGTTGTTATTATTTTGTTTCATATATAATTGTATGTTAGAATATTAATATAAGTATTATTATGTTTGGAAATATAATATTTAATATAAAATTTCTCTTTCTTTTGTTTTCGAACCCATTATGTTCTTTCATTTGGTATTTGTAAAGAGCCGTCGGCCTTTTATTAAGCATTCCGCCCGCAAGTGCGATCGCACACAAAAATCAGATTAAATAAAATACGGGAGAGCATCTACAGAGAGCGTCGGTGGCGAGAAACATTGCAGCGCCAATTTCATAATGCATTTTTTATTAACACCGCCTTTTATGATGTGGGGTGTAATTTTAAAATCCATGTGTAGAAATGTTTCGCTCTAGCTCCATATGAAGTAAATTAAAAATAATAAGTAAATATAAATCTTATATAATATGTTGTATATTCTATAATATGTTGCAACATTGAGATATATTTTTATAAAACTGTACTAGTGTTAAAATTATTTAAAAATGTAAATATAACAATTTTTAAAGCGAAAAAATTAAAAAAATGATACAATTAAATAAAAAAATCGATTTAAAAATGTGAAAGTCTATAATTTACTAGAAAATATATTTTATCTATATATAGAAAACTTGAGCTTGTGTGGACAATGTACCGTGTGTTACATACAATGTTACAATATACGACAGCATTAAGACATTATAACGGATGTGAATGGAATGGAAATTCCGATAGAACATAGTAACTACAACACAGTACATAGTATTGCAGCTGCAAATAAAGTATAATATTAAGGAATGCTTTAAATATGCTTTAAAGTTGGATTTGCAAAATTAATTTGTAATCAACTACGAAGTGGCGGTTCATTAAGTACACTTACAGCTAAGTGCTAATATTCGGTTACATCAAATATTCCATTAATTTCATAAGCTTTCAAAATATTCAGTTAAGTAATTAATAAATTATGCAAATGGCTTAAGATGCTTAACGGCTATTAAGATTGATCACGGGTGGCGCGGGGCCAGGGCGGGCGGAAATGAGGGCGGGCGGCGCGAGGCTATACCGAGGCGAGCATTGCTTTAAATATGAAACTTTAATATGGAATACTGGAAGTTAAATTTAGAGCTCATAACTCAAGTGGAAAGAAATTTAAAGTAAGAAGATTTATAATACAAGAGTTCTATTCTAACTTAGTTAGTAAATATAATTAAGACAAAAGTTGCAGCTCGTTGGGCGACCATGGGAATCTCTGTTTACATAATTGTGTAATTTGAAAAGTGAATTGTAGCAAATAAATAAAATGTCGATGTCAATAAAGTTAGTTAGTTAACTTGTTTGCATGGAATTTGTTATTTTTAATCCGATTGATTATAAATATTTATCTTTTAAGTAACAATTACTTATAAGTTAACTTTTGTTTTAAATATATTTAAAAATATTCCAAAATTACAGAATTATTATTCATTGATTCATATGTACAAATTTTCGTACTGAAAAGTATTTGGTCATGAGTGTCAGTTGAGACTTGCATTACGTTGCCAAAGACAGTAGAAGTGGAGTTTCTTGAATATTTTCCGCGTTGACGTCACGGTGCCGGTGTCGTGTCACGTGACTCACGATATATCACTGTCAAGCTTTCACTCTAACTTTAGCACCCTGTAACTGCAACGCAAGTCTCATAATGCCGCTTGATCTATAGCACTTGCAATGTAAACCTTAATATTTTGTATATATTACACCGTACATATATGATATCATATATTAAATATTATTTTAGAATAATATATGTTCAAAAAACTTAAAAAAATATTTATTAACAAAAACAATGTATACAAATTTATGTTATATCTGGGGTCACGAATATAGTACGGGTACCAACCAACCCATACTAGGTATTCCTGTGTCGAGGGTGCCACTATACAATTTAAAAAATAACATTTTCTGTTGACACTCTATTTAACAAGATTATGTCGTGACATAAGTTAATTGTTGTTCGTTTCATATAAGTTATCGACAAAATTATTAAATTTACTAATGTAATATTTTATAATAAAGTTTAGAATAGAGGCTCTTTAAATATCGTTAGTTATGCGTTATTAATAAGTAAGGAGATTAAAATAAAGCAGCTTTTAGAAATCCCATTACGTAATCCCAAAGCCGCCTCGTCCGTACTTTGCGCTGCACATTATCTTATTACTGCAGATTCCGGCGATGAGGACGCTATTAATTAAATGTATTATATGTGATCTGATTCTCGAGCTATATCTCGAGATGTATAACTATATCTTCATTTTTTTTATATGCATTTTAGATATTCTTGCTGTTAAGGAGCAGTTAAGACGTAACAAGTTAATTGTGTGAGTGAATTATATTGATCCTTCATTCAAACAATATACAATGTGCTAGAAATACATTTTTGCAAACAAAATTTGAGTATGGTTACATGAATTATATATATTATTAACAATTACATAGGTAAGTTTTACTAAAAATCTCAGAATACAGAAAACACATAAAAACAATTGTTTTTCAACATTAACCTATAATACCCAATCTCAATATTCTATTCGTTCTAAATGTAGAATTCAGTCGTGCAGCCTAATTGAAGCAGAATAGTATGGTAACAGTGCCGCTACGGCGATGCTACGAGGACGCTACGACGCTACGACGCTATATAGTGTTCATTTTAAAGGGGTTACGACGACATTACACTGTGCTTTACTCCGATTACTGTCTAAAATAACTTTCGAAGCTGCATTTTATTTATCGGTCAAATACTATGGCATGTTTAAATAATATACGTACATCACAGGTTAATCACAGGTTAATTCTTAATTTTATATTTGAATTGTTCACATAAAATAGTGAAAAATATTTTTTTTAAAGATACACGTGAAGAAGTCGATGAATAAGTAATTAAAAAAAAATTGTATATTTATCTACTTTTAATATTATTCTTATTACTATAACAAAATTTTCATAAATATAAATAGCCATTCGCAAGCAGTCAATCTCGTGTATAGAGCATATGAAATGAAATGACATAGTGACCTATTTTTAAAGTAGCCGCCTTGTACTAGACTGTGGAGACTGTTGGGACGAGAGAGAGAGGTAGAGCAGACGTCGTCGCTTCTTGGTAAATAGAGTGGATTCTTACAAAGCATCTCATCTCGTCAGTCAGTCGCAGCTGCGACTTTATCCAGCTCGTTTTCGGCGGCTTTAATAAATCCCTTTCATATACGCTTATACCATTGTGATGTCTACAAATGTAACAAGCTTTAAACATTTATGTATAGAGAAAGCTTGCCTTTTAAAAGCTGCCTTTATAAAAGTTCAAAGACGATTTGCCACATTTACTTAAATAAGTATAAAAGTCAATTGGAAACTGGCAAATTTTAATAATTTCATAAAATAAAATCATAGTAATTATAAACGCAAAAATTCAAAATATCAAGATGTTTTCAAGTATAGATGGTGGAACTGATGTAGAACACAAAGATTCCACCTAAATTGTAAAAAATTATAAAAGTTTGTCCTTAGAAAAATTGTTAAGATATGTACAATATTTACAGATGTGGAACATCACACAGTACACACCCACATTTACTTAAATAAGTATAAAAGTCAATTGGAAACTGGCAAATTTTAATAATTTCATAAAATAAAATCATAGTAATTATAAACGCAAAAATTCAAAATATCAAGATGTTTTCAAGTATAGATGGTGGAACTGATGTAGAACACAAAGATTCCACCTAAATTGTAAAAAATTATAAAAGTTTGTCCTTAGAAAAATTGTTAAGATATGTACAATATTTACAGATGTGGAACATCACACAGTACAGCACTTAATATTATTATACTAAACTAGCTCAGTTGTTACGTATAGTGCACTTTCAATTGTCAAATAAAATGATTGTGAATCTCAGCGTAGACCACGCTTCTCTCATGTTTCATTTGCTTCTAATATCCGTTGCAATAAATGACAATTCAACGTAGTTTCACAAGTGTCATAGAATGCACGCAAACGGAGTTGTAGGCAGCAACTAGCAAATAATTAAATATGTTTATTATATTATTCTTTGCCTTTTAGTAAAGATCTTTATCTACATTTAGTAATTGAAGCATAAAAATATAAGTACAAACGTTTCAGTAGATATACGTATATATTTTCGGGCAAGAACATAGCTGTGTTGAGTGTATTTCAAAGGTCGTGAAAGTGCTTGATAAGGGCGGCACTTGGCTGTATCTTTCTTATCCCGCATTCAAAGTAAAAAGAGAATGTCAAAATTCGCTGTTTAACGCGAAGGGTCACTTATTTTATCTACAGTACAAAGGCGCAGAAGGGCTTGACGTCCTTTGACGATAGTAAAGTTAAGAACTCGTAGGGTAGCGGTCGCCGGCTTTTGACATGCGTTTTGAGATTTTCTTTGCATAAAAATATTCACACTTGTAAATCCTTTCTGCCAATCAAATGTACTATGATTCATATTACGTGTAATAGTGTAATAGTGGAAAGTAAAGAAATGGTTTGGAAAATTATTATTCTATAAAAAATTATATTGTTGGAACGCCTGTCACTTTTATAAGAGCAATTACGTTTATTGTAATTTACTACCTTTATGCACTTTATAAACTTAATTTTGTTTCATCGTCATATTTATTGTTACTTGTTACTTTGTTACAAGTTGATCAACCACGTTCGTTTTCTTAATCAACCAAAAGAATTCATCCAGACCAACAGCAAGTTATTTTAATATTCTTCCCTCACTAATCCTTCACATATCCTCATATCAATGTAATGTTCAATATATTGTGTTTTATTAAAGTAATATTTGTCATTTCACATTTATCATTACTTATTTGTTATTTTGCTTGTTAGTAAGGACGCGTGTACTGTGATTGTATTTCTTAATATTTGAGTGGAAATGTAGGCGAAAATGTAGCCCGATCTCGCCATAGACGGCGAGTCGAATCTTCATCCAAACTCATAATTACATACCAGTATTTAATTAAAAAGATGAATAAATTATATCGAAATATTTTTACTTCGTTATGTAAAAGAAATTCCTTAGATTAAGTGCCGTAATTTTATTACTTTGCCGTAATTTTATTGGCAATTATGTATGTTGTTAACATACATATCTCCTACTGTGATTGATTTCGTTCGGACTTGCACGGTAAGCAAGCAATGTGTTCCGAACACGTTGTTCATTATTGTTGCTTCGGGATTCCTATTTAGAATGGTCCCCGGAACTTTCTGGGACTACGGCTGTTCTGGCTATTCTTTTAAATCTATCGTCCTTTTTATATTTCAAAGAACGATTTAAGTTTTTATGTGAATTATTCGATTTCTCCCGCCACTCCAAATATATAATACTTTATCACTTTACTTTCTTTGTTATTCTTCATCACTTTACTTTCTTTTACCCGCTTTAGTCAGACAAACTAAAACACTAATGATTTTTGGAAAAATGCTTAACGAGTATTATATGACTAAAACCTTGAGGACCGTCGTGGCGCAGAGGCGCAACGTCTGCCTGTAACGCGACGGTTTCTGGGTTCGATCCCCAGTCGGAGAATATGGATTTTTCTATTTCCATTTTCTTCGCTCTGGCAAACTAGGCAAAGCGCGGCGTTGAGTTCCGCCACTCAACACGCAATGCCTCGAAAATGGCGGAAAGCGGACGAAGCAACGGAGTGTCTTAACACTAGGTTCGTATGGTTCCTGCAGTTCCCTCTGCCTACCCTGCCCATGTGCGGGATACAGCGTGAAGCTAAAAAAAAAAAAGACTAAAACTAAGAATCCTAAGAAGAGTTTACATTTTTTTATAGCTTCACGCTTTAGTCCTGCATATGGCAAAATAGGTGGAGGGAACTGCAGGAACCATAGGAACCTAGTGTTACGACACTCCGTTGCTTAGTCGCTGCTTTCTTTTTCCACTTTTTTCAAGGCATTACGTGTTAAGTGGCTGAACTCTGTTAAGTTGCCAGAGCGAAAAAATTGGAAATAGAAAAATCCGTCTTCCCCTCATGGGAATCGAACACAGAAACCGTCGCGTTACAGGTAGACGTTGCGCCTCTGCACCATGACGGTCTTTAATTACAATTTTGGATATATTTATTTATTATATGTATTAATGTATGTAGATATATTGATACATAATTTTATTATAATATTTGTGTTATATATTATACTCAGTACATGCTTTCCCTTTCAATTTAATTAACATTTTCCGCTATCCTAAGTTTGCCTGGAGAAGATTGCTCATTTAGCAATAAGGCGGTCTATGATATATTTGTAATTATTATTTTAAGAGTTTTGCTATATTGATGGATAATAGAGAAATTTTAGTTTACTTTATGTTTTAAATTTAAAAAGTTCTTGATCTCTACACTAGAGAGAAAAGTCTTAGTTGTTTCTGTATGTTGTATGTTGTATATTTTACCATTTAATCGGATGTTCTGATATACTCATAAAATTTACAAAACGCAATATGGCATTTACACAGATTTACATTTACACAGATGTATAAGATTTTAATCCACTATCCAAGCGCGGCGAGCCGGAATCATCAATATCATCTGTTACAATACAAACTTACAGTACGATATTTTATTGTTTATCAAACAAATATTTTTAAAATACAATCGAGACAAATTCATTCTTTCCTGTCCTTGTGAGTCGTAGCGCGTAGCTCGTAGCTCGTGTCGGTAATTAATGAGTGTATTTACTGATGCCGGCGTAGAACTTGCTTACTTACATAATTATCTTGACCTAAACTCATTAACAGAAGGAATTCTGTCAAAGGAACGAACTTAAACAACTCATAACGAACATAAAGTTCAATTTAAATTACAGTATTTGTAATGAAATTTTATCATAAGATCTTTCACTTTTACATATTTCTATTGGTTTTACAATGGATATATATTATTTAGTACGAATTATGAATATGTAGATAATTTACGCATAAAAATAATGTATGTAAAACATTTTGTAATAAAAAATATAATTATACAGAATTAAGATTTTATTGAAGCACATTACATAACGGAAGCAATATTCTTATAAAAATCAAATCGTTTGATAATAAAACAAATAGATTTAATTGAATTTAAAATAAAAATAACGTACAAAAATTAGAATAAGTTAAATAAATTGTATATATCTCATACATTAATAAACGGATTGCCACATTAACAAACATCTACATGAGGCAGCTATCAACGAAACTGACTCCTTGTGGAAGCTGTAATAAAATGAGTTGAACTAAAAGTTTAGCATCCTGTTAAGTGGGTGTGAGCGTAAAACGGAACGGCCGCGTCGTACACGAGACGAGGGAGCGAACAGGTGTTATACTGTGGGACTTTGAAACTTGTCTCAATAGTCTCATGGCCTCGTCTTGATACGCCTTGTTAGCCTTCTTGAAAACCCTTCTCGAGCGCTGGTGTATAGGTGCCACAGTACAGTACCTGCGCCAAGTAAATTAATCATAAGTTTAATTTTGGTATAACTTTTTATTATATATGAGTCTAACTTTATGTTCCGTTAATGAACTTCTTAGATAATGAGATTGGTGGGTGAAAATTATTTTATCTAAATTATTGAAGAAAAAAAATCTCCGACGCCCACGGCCCTGTGTAACAGCAGAGGTATTATGTTATTTTGTAATTCAATATGAAACTTGAAAGTTAAATACCTTAAACCAGCATTAATTTGATACAGTAAGCCAAGTACACAAAAATAAATGAAAGAGTTTACTCGTGTACATTATCTGTCACGAACAGTACAGTACTCGATGCGGAGATCATTAGGTCATTAGAAGTTAATTAAAGTTAGCTTTGTTTCAGATCGGGCGCGACGTGCGCTCGACTACTACTACACTGCCCGCGCTACCTACGAGTTACCAACGTACCTTTATAATTTTCAGATACACTGTAAGACATTATTATGAGAATTTACTCTGTGAAAATTAAACAACAATGTACAAGTATTCAAAAATGAATATCCGTCATTAATAAAAAACTTTTTAGAAAATAAATTTCACTTAACTTCTCAGGAGATTGATATTGACTGTAGTTATGTGCTTCAGCTGAACTGAAGTTTTAATTAATATTTTAAGACAGACTAACCTTCAAAAGCTCTACGTAGATCTTGTACATAAGAAAAGCTGTTCCAACCGCTAGTAAAATGTGTACAAAACTCATATGTATATCACTAATTTATCCTGCGTCTTCCACAAAATTATAAAAACTACACGAGTATGCATATTCATATTGTACATAAACACTGTACTACTGTATATATGTATATGTGACATCAGTATTGCCACTAATTTGGACTAACTCCGCTTTACGCAGCGGTGTTGCATAATTACTCAGCACGAGTTAATTGAATTTCCTGGCTTACATTCTAATCGTATATAAAATAATCTATTTCGCTCGCAACAACGTACTATACTACACTGTACTGTACTGTACGTGTTGGGTAACATCGGCCACTGGCGGGGCGCCGCACTGCGCGAGCACGTCGTAACTTGGAACCACGCAAATGTTTATTACACGAACACTAATACCGCGAAAACAATACGAGGAATGTTTCAATTGTTCCGCAGCGGAACTTATAGAACGGACAAGAATTTTTAATATATGCATACGAGCGTGCAGACTCCTAATGTTGTGTTGTGGTGTTACGTACTTGTATTGCGTTGTAGATATTTGGCTACGTGAGTAGTTAGTTATGTAATTATTTGATCGTAATTGTAACATAAAAGTATCAGTAATAGAGCTTTTTTTTTAACAGAATGATAACGTATTTCATAAGACGTGAGTCTGAAAGTACATCTACAGAAAAGCTTAAGCCTATCTGCCTTGATATCTAGATTTCTATAAAGCGTACGTAAAGGTTAGTTAATAATTAAAAACATTACACAGCAACAATTTTCTCTTAATTCTGGTTTCTGCCTTAATAATAAGGTCTACTTGCAGTGTCATAAAACAATCTATTAGTCTTTTAAATTATAATCACATTTTCACATTTCTTTACATTTAAATCGAAATGCTTACAATGTCAATGTACCGGGATTCGAACACCGATAAGATTTAGAAAAAATATATTTACCTCGCCCACTGAGTAGAATATATCGAAAATATTTTCTTTTTACGCCTTTAAAATAAGTTTTATTTTGCTTTTTATCTGCTCTTGGTAATTTACTTTCTCATAGAGTCCCTTGTAATCTTAATGTTCAGTAGTTTTTAAGTTTATGTTTAGTTCCTTCTACACATTACTACGTAAGCAACTAAAGTACACGAGGTTACAAGGTAAAATATTATTAAGTATCTGTTTAATTTCTTACAATATAATTACTGGATTTATTTCTAGAAACATGCCATTTTTTTATTATTTAGAAAAATTCTCTCTTTTTGTTTTTTTATTATATGAATATTTTTAAAACGTTCAATTTTAAACACAAGCTCTACTAAAACACACGAAACATGTTGTAATAATTAAATAATTTTTTAGTTTTTGTAAGTGAATGAGCAAAACAAAGTTTTTATGTAATTTACTTGTTTGTTATTTCCAAGTGGGATTAAAACATAAAATAAGATTTTGTAACTAAAGCACTTAAAATGTAATACAGTAATATTTACATCTTCAACAGAAGTAAGTAAGTTTCACAAATACAAAGACAAAGAGAACGAAAGCTCTAAAAGCTCTAAAAAGTTATATTTTTACGCTCCTATTCACGGAAATAAAACAAACATTATAACTTACAGCATTCATAAAAATACGATTTTATGCATCAGTTTCCTACTTACATCCAAAAATATGTTGTTTTGAACCAAGTTCATTCTTGAGTCATCATTGCGGGCTTTGTGATATCAAACTTAATTTTCTAGAGTGAGCCACGCAATGTACAGTGAAGTGGTAACGTTTACAAACTATTTAAGTTGTAGCTAGATATAGCTAAAGTTGTATGTCTGAGAGAATGAGTACTGCATTTGCAAAGGCGCCGTACGAAATGTCCATGTATTATTATTATTCATATATTTAAATACTACTAAATGTAGAGATGTTAGTAAATAAAATGACTATACTTTATTATCTGGAAGTAGAAAAGAGTTAACTCTTTAATCCTCTAAAGTAGTTAACTGCAACTCAAAATTGTATTGTAAATAATATTAAAAATTTCATGAATGATTCATGAAATTTTACGACAAATGATTATTAAAATATAAATAATAAGTAT
This sequence comes from Dione vanillae, assembly GCA_037178615.1. Lineage (NCBI taxonomy): Eukaryota > Metazoa > Arthropoda > Insecta > Lepidoptera > Nymphalidae > Dione > Dione vanillae. The sequence goes on from JAZFAU010000081.1 coordinate 79,094, forward strand.
GTAAGGCCTCAGCTCAAATTCGAACACATAATCCCTTTTAAAATAGTTTAATAAAAAGTATAAATTTAAGTAAAAATTATTATCAATATATAAATAAATATACATAAAATAATTGCTAAAACGAAAGGAGCGAGCATCGAATGTTAATCGACGGTTAGTATGACCATTAGTAGCGGCGCAAGAGCTTTTTTCAGCTTTCTTTTATATTGTATATGAGTAGTAGTTTAGCGTCTTCACGCTTCATCCCTCATATCCCCTCGGCAGAGGGAACCGCAGGAACAGTGGAAACAAAGTGTTAATTACATTACATATTGAGTGGCAGAACTTCTTTTAGTTTTAAGTCGTGGAGTGTGTAGGTTTCAGAGGGGCTCAATTTGATATTTATTATCAAATTGGGCTCCTTTGACACTCCTCCGTTCGCTCTATCTGACGTACACAAGTGAACATCTTATTGATTCTAAGTGGAAAGTAAATAAATAAATAAATAAATAATGCCGCGCTTTGCCTAGTTGCCAGAGCGAAGAAAATGAAAAATCTTCCCCGTGTGAGTGAGTCAAACCCACAAGAAAAGAACCCACAACAATGTTGGCTGATATTTTTTAAATCTGCTCAATTTTAATTACCTTTTTATTCTGTAAGTAAAAGGAAAGAAGATATATTAAGAGTGAGATTAAAAGCTCGTCATCCATCTTGTTGTTAATCGAAGTGATTTTTCTCAGTCACCATTTAACTTTTGTTTTCTCGTGGAATTTGAAATTTACTTTGTGTAAGAGGTTAGTTTATTTGTATTACATGTAAAATAACGGCTTCGTTTACTTACTTAGACGAAATGCTTCAAAGCACATCAGGTTTTATTAACAAGGGTAATAAAATTCCTGTCCATTTAAGCCCTTTACTGTAGATGTATGTACATAATATGTCCACGCAATACATACATATATGTATGTGTGACAAAAAACAAGGTCAGTGCTGAAGTTTTTTAATATGTGCGCGATAAATCAACGCGGCGGTGCGGCGGTCGCCGCTGTTCCTGCGCACTATATCACTGCTCTAATCAAATACGCCTTCTTTATACCGCGGCCTTCGCGGTTCACATTAAATCACATAAATATTTAATATAGCCTTCGTAAGGTAACTGCACATCGTGTGAATATAAAAGCGACGTTCGCAGGTTCGATTCCCGTTTAAGAGAAAATATATTCATTTTTATTTCATCTCTCTGTAACTAGACATGGTGTGAATCAAGTTTCGTTTCTTAACGTCTCGGTATGTGGAGAGTAAGCAAATATTAGGAAGAGATTAGTTTAGATTGTTTCTGCCTGTCCTGCTATACTTACATATGGGAGACAGTGTGGAGACTGAGGATCTCAATAATAATATATATTAAAATATATTGTTTTCTTTATACATTTCGCACAAGATCGTTTAAACCATACGCTCCCTTAGAGATATGGCGCATTATTTCGCTATACCTTAATTACAAGTACAAAATATATAAAAATAGCAAAAATATCGTTAAAATTATTCGTACGAGTACGTCGTGTCAGGTCGATATATTTTCGAGTACACCACGATGTGCTCCACAAAGTGTACGGCGGGTCATTTTTTAATACATTACTCCTGTTTGCGATTACTTGCGAAGAGTTGTATCGCTTAATACGTAATTGTATAGCACATTTTATACTCAGTTTAGTCATTAGGACCCCGTGTATATGTGTGTCTGTATATGTATGTATGAAAATCAATTTTTAATAAAAATATTTTTAAGCAGTACTCTTAATTTGTAATTAAAATTCAATTATTAAATGAAAGCTGTCTCCTCCAGAGTTTATTACACATAACATATTAAAGAGTAAAATGAATAAATATAATTGCGTTCAACCTCGGACGGGTGTTGATAAACTATTCCGTCCTCAAGCCATAGTCCATATTGTAAGCTAAGTTTGAAAGTCATCCTTCAGCTCGTGCCGCTGGAACACTGAGACGGGCACTTTTGCTCGTCAGCACTCGTAATTAATAGCACAAACGCGGCGATAACCGCCGCCGCCCTAATTACTCATTGTAAAATATAATGAAGTACAACGTCGTAGTAGTTCGTGTAATAGAAAATTGCACGATTCGTATTCATACACGTGCACAGTAATTTGTTATAACTAGTGCCACTTTGCGTCGCTCGAAACTACAATTAAATCTCCATACACGTTTTTCTTTGGTGCTACTTTACAAGGCAACTCGTTTTATATTAAATTTTTCAACAATATCAAATTATATTTCTGTGTATTTTCATCTTGATTTTTTTAGTACCTCCTTCCTCTAATTGCTCATTATTTTATACGATACGATACGATTTATTTCACACAAAGATAAAATAATACGAAATATACAGAAGAATTATTATAAATATTTCTAATGAATTTCTTCCGATTTGTGTTTGTATTGTAGCAAATATCAGCTGGTGCTTTTCATAGATTTTTGAAGTTTCTTTTAAAAAAACTTACAATTTGTGTAAGTTTTTTTTTTTAAATAAGACGAAGGTTCTGGTATTTGAGAGAGATCAAGAAAAACACAATATAAGCTTTTTTAGAGTGAAAAGATATTAGAAGAGGTGAATGAAGTAGTAACCCGGAATATCTGTTAGTGAAGATGGAAGATACAACTAATTTGTATCTTGTGTACTGTCTTGTACGTATCGTGCGTATTGCTGCCAGTAACATAATTAACGATGCTAAGTAGCTGCACGTTTGGCCGTACAGAATACTTGATGCACTTGTGGTGCCGACAATGTTATATGGCTGTGAAACGTGAAATATTGCAAAAGGAGATTGAAAAAACATCTCTGTCTAGTTCCTGGAACACTAATTTGAAATTAATCATACTTAAATATTACCAAATATCCATAATCTTATGTATTAAATTTTATGTAAATAGTTTACTGTCAAGAATATTACTAAAAACTATCTCATTTACTTTGTTTTTTGTAGTACGTAGCACGTAGTACGTAAAACGTAGTGCGTAGCACGTCGAATGTGAGTCCGACTCGGCTCGATCATCTCGACCGACTCGACTTCTATAATATTGACGTGTACACTCTATATATAATGCTAATTATATGTTGCAATACTTCTTTAAAATTAGATTGTTTATTACTGTGGTAAGGTTACTCGAGATCGAGTCAATTTAAGTCAGGACTTTATCCACAAAAGGTGTAACTTAGGCGTCTTGAAGGCATTATTTATAACGTCACTTTAATCTTCCAAAGTTTTGATCGCTTTATAAAACTTGGTCTTCAGTACTCTTACGTAGAGTAGATCGTAGGTCGGTCATATTACAAGTTAAAGAATCTGTTTAACTAAGCGATAAGTGACGCCATTTCTAAAATATTTGTTTTATTTTATTTTAAGTTATTGTAAAATGACTTTAGTAGTAGTAAGCTAGATATACCATATTAAATTTAGTTTATTGCCACGTAATGCGTTCACATACATAAATAATATGACATGAGACCATTGAGTAGCGTCTCAAATCCAGTGAGTGGCCATTTGAGCGATTTATCTTTTAATACTTTGATCTGAAATCGAAAATGTTTGAAGGTCAACTATTCTCATGTTCCTTACATGTTAGCATAGATTGTAGGATATCATCGTTGCGATTAATCGGGATATTATAGAATTCAAATACTTACTTATATATTTTACTTTTCGACTATACACTTTATTTTGTTACTATATAGTTATTATTTAATAAATGCAACGTCTGCCTGTAACGCGACGGTTACTGGGTTTTTAGATGGGAAGATGGATTTTTCTATTTCCATTTTCTTCGCTCTGGCATCTAAGGCAAAGCGCGGCGTTGAGTTCCGCCACTCAACACGCAATGCCTCGAAAACGGCGGAAAGTGGGGACGGAGTAAGCAGGGACTAAGTAACGGAGTGTCTTAACACTAGGTTCTTATGGTTCCTGCAGTTCCCTCTGCCTACCCTGCCCTGTGCGGGATAAAGCGTGAAGCTGAAAAAAAAAAATTAATAAATATGTATATCAGTCATTAATCAAAAAATAAATATATAGTAGAAACAACTAACTATTCATATAGTAACATTGTAACAAAAGAACAGAAGTTACAGATATTAAATCTGCACGGAGATGTATTTTTGATATTTTTTCGTCTTAGCATCTCTACTATATTAGTTTCAGTGAGCCCTTTAATTATTGCGCCAAGAATATGATATTCGGTATAATTGATATTTTAATCTGAAACAACAAAGCCAGTTTTTATTTATATAGTACTATACTACGTATTTTTTCTCTAACAATATTGTGCCGTATATGCACATGAGTATTAAAGTAAACAATTGATAAACTTCACATATTCTATGACTAAAATGTTTCACATCTTTGTATCTCATATTCTTCGGCATATATCATGTATAAAAGTCGGAGCATCGCATATGTAAAATACAGTATACAGTCTCGTTAATAAATTGTGAACCAGTTAGTGACTTTCATTATCCTCAACGCTAGGCCAGCAATATCTTTTTCTATTTTTATACTCCTGTTAATTATCAGGTAAATAAATTCTAATTATTCCCTTATAATTTAATTAAAAAAACCATTCTCAAAGATCAACGTCATGAAAAGTACACCATGTGACTTTTTCAAACGAGCATTACTTGGTCTTCTACACGTTTTCTTATTACGCGACAGGGAGTTTTATGACATTTAATTGTTTTGATAGCACTTCTAAAGGATACTCTACTTCTACTAGATAAGTGATTATGATAACATTACTTCTTTAGTTACTTATCGTGATCAAAACATCATACTAATGTTCTCGGTTGTTATATCTTTTATCAATGAGTGTTATCGAAATTACTTAATGTGTCAATTTTATTTTAAAAAATGTATAAAAGCTTGAACGTTACAGAATTTAAATCTCGCAATAATGAAAAGTAGTAACCGCACTCTAACCAAACTACTCGAGAACGACACATGCGTGAATGCGAAGAGAAAGGATTTGAGTTAGTAGTAGTAGTAGTAGTTACATTATATAATTATTTTTAGTTCTTTATTTCTCTTATTGTATCTGTCATTGTATATAAATATGTAACGCATATAAAAAAATTCGTCATAATAAGAGAACAGCGAACAGCCAGAGCGCGAGCGAGTTGTAACGACGAAGCCAGCGCGCATAATATACTTAGTCTGGCCATAAATACTGTTACTATTCAAAAAAAGAAAATATTACGTTTGAATTTGGAATCTGTCATTTTTATATGATTGCTTGATGTGTTTTCTTATTTTCGCGCCATTATATTGTTAAATATTTTGTTATATTAAAATGGAGTGGGGTGATAAAGAGAACCGAATCGCTGTGATTGCCTTACATAAAGTAGGTATGGAGAAAAGTGCAATTTTTAAAACCCTCCACCCGCTTGGTATTAGTCAAATGTTTGTTTACCGGGCTATTGATAGGTACAATGATACCTCCTCTGTTTGTGACAGAAAAAGATCTGGCCGTCCACGTACCGTTCGTGTGAAAAAGGTGATTAAAGCAGTTAGGGAAAGAATTCGAAGAAATCCTGTCCGTAAGCAAAAGATTTTATCTCGGGAGATGAAGATAGCTCCTAGAACCATGTCGCGTATATTAAAAGATGACTTAGGACTTGCAGCCTATAAGAGACGTACTGGTCACTTCTTAACTGATAATTTAAAGAAGAATAGGGTGGTAAAATCCAAACAACTACTTAAGCGGTACGCAAAGGGAGGTCACAAAAAAATTTTGTTTAAGGATGAGATAATTTTTACAATTGAGCAGTATTTTAATAAACAAAATGACCATATTTATGCTGGAAGCTCTAAAGAAGCTTCGCAATTAGTAAACAGAGTACAACGTGGGCATTATCCCACTTCAGTGATGGTTTGGTGGGGTGTTAGCTATGAAGGGGTGACTGAGCCATATTTTTGTGAAAAAGGTATTAAAACGTCGGCACAAGTTTATCAAAATACCATTCTTGAGACGGTAGTTAAGTCTTTAACTAACACCATGTTCAATAACAAAGAATGGTGCTTTCAACAAGACTCGGCACCGGGTCATAGAGCTCGATCCACCCAATCTTGGTTGAAAACTAACGTTCCGGACTTTATCAGCACTGAAAACTGGCCGTCGTCAAGTCCTGACCTAAATCCATTGGATTATGATTTATGGTCAGTTTTAGAGAGTAAGGCTTGCTCTAAACGCCATGATAATTTGGAGTCCCTAAAACGATCCATTCGGTTGGCAGTGAAGAATTTTCCTCTAGAAAGAGTTCGTGCTGCTATTGATAACTGGCCTCAACGTTTAAAAGACTGTATTGCAGCCAATGGGGACCACTTCGAATAAACATTGTATATTTGTAATAGTTATATATTGATGTATTAAACTAACTCACTATGAAAGGAATAAATGTTACGTATAAAAAAAAAATCGTGCTTTTCTTTATAACAATATTTATGGCAAGACTATGTATACGCTCGCTCACTTATCCAGTATTCAGAACTCCCAAACGTGTCGTTAAAACCTAAAACGATAGTTCTAATTTAAGTCTTATATTATTATGCTTTATTTTACACATAATACATTTTATATGCCACAATCGGGTAGTGTTACGTCACTCTAATCTTCACTCACTACCAGAACAGCCTAAAATTATTTTAGTGATGTACTTTGACGTAAGTAATTGAATTTAACGCGACACTTTCGTCTACCAACCTCGATTGTAATATTACCTAAAATATGTGACCTTTAAGTGTGGAAAAATCGATACATAAAGGGATTGTGTGTACATTCTTGTTATTTATTCATCAATAGACTAAATGAGGCTTCATATGTTATCTTCCTACGTTCGATAATTTCGAGATTTGATTTCACCACATAATATAAAAAATGATGACGCAGATTTGTGCAGAAAGGGTTCACAGTATAAAGCTATTTCTCTCCTTCAATCATGTAAACTAAGCAATTATAATTATGTCATCATATATAACAGCACATTACGAGTTCCCGGACGTTTGTAAATAACGATTGTAAATAATCTTTTGCAGTTCATCGTTATATAAATATATTTATATAAGAAACATTTATTTATACCTAATGAAAACATAAAAAATAACGCATATACGTTCTTTAGCATATAAGGATTTTGATTGGCGTGATCAAGAACGCATGGCATGGTCAGAGAGCTTGCCACAATTATTAAAATATTTAGATACATATAGTTTTTAATGTATACATAAAGAAGACTGAATTAAACTATATTGTCATTATTTGCTCCACACAAAATACTAACCAAATACTATATATTTATTTATATTTTAAATTATTTTAAGTACAAAAAGGCGTTTCTGTAATCGTTTTTGTACTTCAACATCCATCAAAGATAAGTGTACCACCACACTATATTAGTACTACATATTCAGAGCTGCCAACATTCTTGCTTCGTACTATTTATTATTTCTTACAAATTCGTACAGTTGTTCTTACAATGGAATACATTCCTATTCGTTACTTCTCGCGAACGAGATAAAGGATAGTATATGATCGTTATTGTACCGTGTAAGTTGTATTGTAGCTACTACGTACTGGGAACATTTGTGTACACTTGTTTTATGAAACTTAAATATTTTATGTGAGTTGCAACATTTAAAAGAAGATGCAAGTTTTGCTATATTTACGACTTTCTTTATAATGAGTTTTTAGTGTATAATTAAAAATTGTAAGCTTGTTATGTACAAACTTCTAAGCATGCGAGTAGCTATATATAACTTATCACAATGTGACTTGTTCTCAACACACTATTCACACACTGTAGCAGAATCGAACGAACATCAGTATGTTTGCTTATAGAAATTAATACTTTTATGTTAAGTTTTTATATCAATATGGGTTAAATGTGAGTAGTACAAGCGCACTAAGGGGTTCTAGCTATTTATTCATAATTACGAATTTTTGGAATTATGAAATGCAAAAAGGAATTCTATTTGTATTTTAACTTTTTACTTAATAATAGCAGAGTAGATAAAGATTTCGTTCATTACGTGTTGAGTGACGTATTGTAACAACACGCTTAGTCTTATTACCAAAAACGATTAAGTCTCCCCAAATGGCAATCGAATTTACAATAGTCACATGTATAGTGAGATGCTCTACCGACGCACCACGACGGATTAGATCCTAAATAAATTATACTCCTTCGAATCTCCCCGTGTTCGGACATTTCCCTTTAAAACGTAGACGGCTACGGCCTACAGACTCGTCAATCTAGCCTGAAAATCAATTTCGTGATTCAAAAATTTTCATTCCTTTACACGAGGGCTAGAAATGACGAGCACACACGTTGTCAAAGGAACGTCGGAATATTCACATTCGTTTACGTTCATTATTCAATAAGATGGGGGCGGGATGAGGGGTTTGTGAAACCAGATCATATTAGTTGCTGTTTGTTGACTTTTAATGTGACGTAAACAATCATTTGGAAGGAACTGCAATTACAAAATTATATATAAAGTATTTAGCTCGCATAGTCCCTGTCACACGTTTTACATCGTTTATGGCATGTAGTTGACGGACGACGCCCAACGACGCTCACGTGCGGTTTCATTTCATAAATTTATTTTCCTCATGAATAAGGCCAAGAGCAAACCGGGTTGATCTTACTTTTATTGAAATTGACTTTATAATTTACTCTACTTAAGAAAAATCTTGTTCAGTTTAAATTAAAATAACTGTACCCATTGAATAAAGGCCACAATTTAGAGTGAGACGTTGTTTTACTGAACCACGATGTCTCTTTACTATGCAATTCATAGTCAGTAAGGCCGGTTTTGGCTTATAGAAGCATAAAAAGATAAAAATTATTAACCAACGTTTTAAGCGGAAATTTCACAAAATAATTTATACATAATTTTAAACAATGAAATATAGTGTATATATGTAAATATATACCGTAGACCGGGGGGTACCCGGCACGCCACGGCACGCACAGAGATGCATCTCCTGACTGCAGCTGTAATGGCGCAGTGCACGATAGCGCTGATACTGCACTACAACGTGATTTATGAGGCACCTAAAAGAATGCATTTGACGCTCCACCGTACCGAGTGGCTTTATGCATTCATAAATAAGCGACTCGACTCGTTATTTTCTATAATATTTTGCTTTCTTAGCGTAAAAGTGGCCATCTACAACCAATCCAATATAATATAGCATAAAATTATACCTTTTTTAGTTGTTTTTATGACTTTTAAAGTACGCTGTAGACATTTTTTTTAAAGAAGTTTCATTAAAAATAGATTACCGACTATGTATATGATATGTAGTTACATTATGTGGCATGCAGTAATAGTGAATGTCCCGGTGACTTATGAACGTACCAAGTCTTCCCTACACAACGTTTTTCTAAGCATTATCTCGAATATATTTTAAGATGAGTTTCGTTCACGATAGCGTAGGTACTATATTTGGAGCTTTGGCGCGAATATTGGTAATTCACTTCGACACCTTCTGTTCAATGTTTTCAGAACAAGATTTTATGTACTGTTTTTGAAGAAAACCTCCTTACATATTGAAATCATTATAGTTAATTTTGGAACATTATTAATATTGAAATCTTTATAAAATATAACCAATTTTCTTTATTTGGTACGCATGTATGGTTAAAGCCTGAATTTAAACAATAAAAATTCAAATATTTTATTTACATATTTGAAATCATTACAATAAATAGTTATATATCGTTTCATTGACCGGATCCCGCTTCGTTAACACTTTCATATAAATATATATCATTGTCATCATATTATTTACGTCATAGTCTAGTTGCTGTCATTAAATAATTCACAAGTCATTGTGAGTATTGAATTATTTAACGACACACATTATTTAATGACACAATTCGCTCTACTTCACACACTTATAAAGGTAATTATAGTACCAACACGTAATCTGTACGTAACGCGGGATAACTCGTCGGTATTAACAAATCAAGTAAAAACGAGCCAGTAATCGCTGCGGAGTTCGCGGATAAATATTTAACTAAATAATTCCGGAATTTTTATTGTTACAAAGGAATAACTTGTCTGAGAACTTTTAAGGCTTGTAAAACTAACAAAGTTTACATAGATTTATAATAATCACGTAAAATATCATATAAACTGCAACAATTAAAACTTGAAATATTAAGTACATAAATATTAAGTACATTCATCATTGTATAGATAGTTATAGTATAGTGGTATAGTTCTGGGATCGATTCTCGTACGAAGATTTTTTTTCTCTTTGAGCCTAAAGTATATACGATATGTACAAAAATATGTTTGTAGATATATGTATAGAAGTTTTAGCACAATATTAGTAAAATAGTAAATAAAACATTACAAATTACTAAGTATTATTCTTTAATTATTTTTAACAACTCTTCTAAATACTATGACCTTCATTTTTTGTTAACCAGATAAAGATAGTACACCATCATGTAGACGTTCACGAACTAATACCTGTTACAGCGCACCTGGACAAGTGTATATCACTCATTAATTAAATACCAATATACCACAAATAGTAACAAAATGGTACTTCATTTAAACACATGAGTCGGTTAAAAATATGAGTGCGACTTCGTTAACGTTCACGTAGTGTCTTCGACATTGCAGGGGAGAGAGTGAGGCAACACGGCATGTTGTTGTGAACGAGGATATCGGATGTTCCTCTAGAGACGGAGGCGACGCTGAGTGTCGAGAGCGGAAAATACATCTGCTTATAGAATGAGATTTACTCAAACTTGTTACTTCCGTTAAAATCCAAATAATATATTCTTAAAATATACATATGTAGTACTAACTGACACTTTTACTGATCATTGGACTAAACGAAACATACTATTAAATACTAGAGACATGCTTAGCTGATTCAGTTAACAGAATTGTGTTTGTTTAGAAAAAAAAATATAAAATCTTATCATGTTGGTCGCTTAACTACTATCATTACAAAATTAATTAATCTAATATTATATATTACTAACAAGTACTGACAAACACAGTGATACTCTCGAGATGGGTCTTTCTGATTTCTAAGATTAATATAATAACTTACCCAATTAACCCTCATTAAGTATTGTCATGTACTGAATTACTTTTCTTTCCTATACAATGTCCAGAAAACGGTACTATCAAATTATAAGTTCCTGACTAAAAGCAAATAAACATACACACAAACGGTCGAATGTCTTTTCAGTACGAACTGGAACAAAATACAAATAAATTGTACATTTAAATATTTATCGCATAATCTGCAAATGTAATCTGACTCCCCGGAGAGCATCATTCATTTAAAAGCGAAGTCCGCGTCATTAAAGCTTTCAGCTTAATATTGCGGTATTACACGGCACGTTGTTACGTAGAGCTTGGGCGGTGTGTCTACTACGAGGGAGCTACGAGTGAGACTGCTACGACGAGAGAACTACTACCAAGCATTACCAGCCCATACTAACTATATCTTCATATGTGTTTAATTATAGTAATAAGTTTTCCTTGGTATGGAATAACACTTTGAAAGTAATAGGAATATTATTAGCGTTGCGTGACGTCAATCAGCATAATATATCTTGTATGGACCAAAAGTATAGAATTAGTGTCCTATCAGGAGATTTTATTTACTTGCTCTACCCTATATCTACATAAATGCTGGGTACAATATCAAGTAATATATTATCTGTCACTTAGATAACTATTTACAGCTGTCAACAAATGCAAATATTTTTGCATCTCAATCCAGTTCAATTGTACTTTAGTCAAAGGCTTGCGAGCGCAGTGTACTCTGTCAATGTCTGTGACGGACGGACGGAGTGACGTGACGGAGATTAGTAGTAGTAGTAAATAGCGACTGTAGCAAGCTAGTGACGACGTGAGATGTAATTGTTAAGTACTTGACTGATCGTGAGGATTGTGATTACTATATGAATGCCGGGATGAAATTGAATATTTTTTATCATTTATAAAAGACAGGGTTGAAATACGTCACTAGTGTCTCTTAGTTGGCATGCAGAATAATGGGACTGAACTTTGTCAATGGAATCTGTTATCTTATACTCTGAGAGAAACAATATTTAAATATATCAATATCTTATTATTTAAATATATCTTGCTAATTAACATATAACAAATGTTAATGCTTCCAACTAATGGCAGCAGCTGACAACAGCTGGTGGCTATTTGACTTTACTGTTCAGTCAAGTACCTGACCTTATAATTACACACAAGGATTGTTTTCAGTGTCCAGGTCCCGCTACACATGTTCGCATTATTTCAAAGTGAGTGTGAGCAATAGTGCAACGTATAACAAATTATATATAGAATCATATGGAATTACTTGATAGGTCAAGTGATAATTGGAGACCAAAATATAATTATTAGCACAAAATATATATTATTTCATCTTGAAATTTGAGTCTACTTAAAAAAACGTTTAACAAAACAAATGTTTCGTATTAAACTTGACAGTATAGAATATTGAACTTTAGACAAAGCTTCTATAATATGACGTTGTAAAAAATTACGTTACAAATGTCCAATTGTAATCACTCAAAGATATTTCGAGAGCGTGACGTCACGTGACGAGGCGACGACAGTCGGCACAGTGAGGAGCTTTTATTGTATTGTTCCGGTTAAAAATGCAAGCTTATATTCAGTAAGCGTCGTGTGGTTGGGTTTTGGTGTATGAGAAGTGTGTGTGTGATGTGTTTTGTCATAATTAAATATACAAATGTAAATGTCATACAATTCGTCATAAGGTCTGAAATGTGTAACTAGAAAGTAGCACAAATTATTAATATATGAGACTAAAAAAGTATTTGTTTCAAACTTTTACTGTTACCTTAGATTAGATTGTATTAAACCGCAATGCATCCGCAATGCCCGTGAGCTTGCAGATGCCCACAGACGAGGATGTCCTCTTAACGTCTTTTACTAATAATCTCCTTAAATTTCTTTACGCTTCTCAGTTACGCCATACGCTACGCGTAAGTACGCCAATCTTTCTGTTGTTTTGATGTCGATGCTTTTTTATATATTTTAGTAATCTTCTTACTTTGCTAACACGTTTATCTGTATTCAACTCAAAGTCTCACATCTCCACTCCAACGAACAGCCGGCAGTTGCAACGTTAGAGATACAACGTTAGATTACGTCGCAGAGCTTCTCATATTTTACAAGGACAGCTACAACAATACGTAATGAAAATGTTAATGTGACCTCAAATATGCACACATAAATAAGCGGTCAGGTAAAGCGGCCACATTTCTTGGCTCCGGCGCTACATTCCTGCGCGGTGTACAGTACAAGTATGGCGCCGGCGTCTTTCTAAGTATGCACTACTGTCTCCTTATTTATTCCACCTGCTTAGTAACATACATCATCTTTTACTTATGTTATACACCTACAAGCTGAAACATTTTAAATAGTAACAAATATCTTACTTATAGTTTTATTAACAATAATTTTCTGATGTATGTACTTGACATAATAATTCATTGCCTCGCAACAGGCATCGAACTCATTCTCATCGCATTTACAATCTGCACAGTGACGGCCTACAATAAGAATTTTAGAATCATATTAATTCGTAGACACAAAAGTGAGCATCGCATCGGAGTTACAAAGTCAAATACCACTTAAATACAAACGAAAAGCTTTTAACTCGCAACACATTGAACTTTCAATGTATTGCTCTGCCAGAAAACTTTTATTGAAGCTCAATATTTTTATCCGCAGCGAGACCGAGACTAGTCCCTCGTTGTTTTGAAATTGAAATCAAATAAAGGTAAAGTACAATTTGAAGATAACAATGAGAGTATTTAAACTTATAATGGGGTTTTCCTTCCTTGTGCTTCGTTTTTATACTTTTTGTATAATATGATATTCTTTTGTGTCATTATCATATTGTAGGTGTTTAACACATCTCGTGATCCGATGTTGGTGCAGGTTCTGATCCCGATTAGGTTAATCGACTCATACTAGGTGAGTGTGCTTCTGCGTTTGTGTCATTTGTGTTTTGTTAATATCACGATAAGTATATATATTGTTTAATTTATCAAATAATAGGTATATTACAGATACAACCAAAACAATAAGCGAATAAATAGAGAACAGTTGAAAATTTAAACCTTAACACTATTTAATATAAAATAACTGAATGATTTACGTGTTCATAATAAAGACGTGTATTAGAGCGGGTCGATGTAAAGCTCTGTGTGTAATAAAAAGTCTCTACATCTGTCACGCGAGGCACTAACTTACGGTTAACCATTCGTTCCCATTAAAACGCGTCGTTAAGCAACAGTGAATGTTTTCTGTGAAACAAATGACATTTAACGTGACGAAGAGAAACGCTCCGTTACCAAGAGAAGAGTCAACTTGGAGATATTGTTTTCCTTACGGTAAGCTTTCTTAGCGACGCTAACGCTAAGCTTTCTTAGGACGCGTATTGGTTCCGCCACTAAACATGCAAAGTTAGGCAGTTTTTCGCCTAGAGGATGAAAAATATTAACTTTTGCTTTGTTATTATTAAATAGTAAAAAAATTACTGAAAATAATTGCCGCATTGAATAAATCATGTACGAGTATTTGTGAGGGAACTTGCAAATACGCGCAATTCGAATTAATAATTAAAAAAAATAAAGAAAGCGTTACTTCTTTTTTAAATTTCCTTCTTAGATAATAGTGATCTAGGACGAAGAAATGCTACTAGCTAAAGTAATCATAGTAAAAGGAAAAAAAGAGGCGATGAAGAGAGCCAACTTGGCGCAGAGGCGTAGCATCTGCCTGTTAAAGCAACGGCTTGTGGGTTCAATTTCCACTCAGGGAAGATGGATTCTTCATTTTCATTTTCTTCGCTCTGGTAACTAGATAAAACGCCACGTTGAATTCTGCCACTCAATATGCAACGCGAAAAAGGTGAAAAACAGGTGCCGGAGCGTCTTAACACTAGGTTCATATTGTTCCTACGGTTCCCTCTACCCGCGAGATTACGCGTAATGCTAAAAAAAGTGGTACGTTGAGTTCCCACTTCGCAGCTCAACTATAACTAACTAAAAACACTATTAGTACTACCGATTCCCATTTTGAAGAGTGAATGATTTCCATTTTTTCACAAGGCAGGTGGGCAGGCCTCTGGTACAACGTGTTGCGTTAAATAGCACTACCGCCACTTATTGAGGAGTGTCCAGAGCTTAAAGAAGAATAGTAACAGATCTTTCTCTATCTCTTTCTACTTACTCGACTATAAATTTAAGGAAAATAATTTTGTGAACCATTTACTTTAGTATTTGAATTACAACACAATTGTATAAAATGCACTTCACATTTCTCCAAATTAATGAAAACTCTTCCTACATTACAGTGATGAGAGCTCGAAGCGCTAAGTTCTGTAATTTAGTTATGTTGACCGCGGCTCGGGAACTTTGTCAAAGCTGCGGCGGGGAAGAACCTTTCCACGAATATAGCTTTGCGTGCTTTGAACTTTATTATGGGGCTTATAGTAAGAGTGTGTCTGTAATTAAGTAACGAGGTGTTTGAGTTAAATAATTTGCTAGGTAGTAGAAGTTGTGGTTCGTTAACATTACTCCCTAGAAAGTTAAAGTTTTTAATCTACTCTTTAGCCTTTCTTTGTTTATTATTCCACTCCCTAGCTTCATGCTATATCTAGTATATAGGAGGATAAAAGGAGAGATACACACTTTTTTTTTTCTGATTTCTCTGTATCGTACAGAGAAATCAGAAAAAAAGACTACAAAAAATACTCTCAAAATAAATTCGTTATATTACTTCACTGTACTGAAAGAATTACACTTCTTTACAGATGCGTGATTATTTATTATCTTCGTTATATAATTCTTACAAGTAATTGTTTCTTAATTGTGTCACAATTCAGCCCCAAAGTGCCTACAGGAGGGGGTGGGGCTGCGTGTGGAGGAGGGAGGGTGTGAAGGTGGATGTGGCGCTCTCTTATGATATTAATATAATAAGGAGGTTAAAAGCTAGCCAAAGTCCGTTATCGTGCCAATTGTGTAAGCTCGGCCGTTCACGAAGTTGATCCACTCGAGAACACATTCTGTACTGCGACAAAAGTTAGAACTACGAGAAGTGGAGCGAGATCGGATTAGAGTGACGCTGTTATAGTACTGGAGACTTCACGCCTCAACATCAACAATGTTTATTTCAATATTTTAAAACAACAAAGTATGTACGTGTATACATTCTGTATAACACTCGTATTTTAATGTATTGCATTTTTATTGAGTGTCCGATGAATGCTTTATTTTTGTATCGATATCGAACACCCGTGCAATATTGAATTAAGCACGGAACCAACGCAGGCGCGCGCTGCAGTCGGGAGCGGGACTGTCGACCTTTGTGTGTAATGACTTTATGCTTCTTATATTGTTGTTAGACTTATTAATATGATACTACAAAGTATGAGATTAGTAAATATCGATTTATACAATATGGTAGTTTAATTAGAATAAGGATAACTCCAGTTGTCGACCTTTACTGCAGATCTCATACTCTTATTACGAAATATACAGTAATAGTAACAGTAGTTGACCAACCTGGAGACTTACCGACACACAACTGTTTCTTACACAAAATGTGTCAGAGCATTCTCCGGAGTATATTTCAAGATGAGTGTCGATCTCGATTCCTCAGGTGTTTTTTGCGGATCGAACAGAAGTAATTGATTTCGACATCTTCTGTATAATGTTTTCAAAATACGATTTTATGTATGTTTCTGAAAAAAACTTCCTCACATATTGAAAAGTTTGTAGTTAATTCTGGACATTATTAATATTGAAATCTTTATAAAATGTAAAGGCTTTTCTCCATTTAGCGCGGAAATAAATTTTAAAATCGTTCATATTAAACGCGGTCTTGATTTTCTTCTTGTGAAATTAATGGTTCAAGCCTGAATCTTCAAAACTTACCAAAAAAATTTTAAATAAAATATTTACATATTTAGAACCACTAAAATTAATAATTATATATCGTTACTGTAACCGGATCCTGCTTTGTTGTCATTTTCATTTACTTACTTATCATTGTCGTATTATTTACGTCACTGCCTATTTGTTGTCATTGTCATTACATAATTCAATATTCACAACGGCACACAACTCGCTCTAATCACATACTAATACATGTAATTATAATTCCAACACGCAATCTGTACGTAACGCGGGATAACTCGTCGGTATTAACAAATCAAGTTAAAACGACCAGTAATTACTGCGGAGTTCGCGGATAAATATTTAACTAAATAATTCCGGAATTATTATTGTTACAAAGGAATAACTTAGACTTTGACTCTGAGAACTTTCCAAAATTTAAAACAAAAAGTTTACGTAGATTTATTACTTATTATGTAAAATATCGTAGAATTTGCAATAATTAAACCTAGAAATAAAATGTTAAGTACATTTCTCATTAGTATAGAAACTGTACTAATGAGGAATGAACTGTACTGTGCGGCGATCGTTCTGGGATCAATTCTCGCAAGAACATTTATAACGTTTTCAGTTCATTAAAATATATAAAAAAAATCATTCTGCCGCAAATTACCACCGAATGGTACTTCATTTAAACACATGAGTCACTACTTAGTGCAATTTCGCTAACGTTCACGTAGTGTGTTCGACATTGTAGGGAGGGAGTGAGACGACGCGGCACGTTGTTGTGAACGCGGATATCGGGGGTTCCTCTAGAGACATAGGCGACGCTGAGTGTCGAGAGCGGAAATTACATGATGCTTATGGAATAAGAGTTACTCAACTTGTTACTTCCGTTAAAACCCAAATAAAATTTTTATTCATAGTACTAACTAAATCCTACTTCTACTGATCTTTGGAAGCATACTTTTAAATACTAGAGACATGCTTCGCCGCTTCAATAAACAGAATTGTTCGTTTAGAAATAATACAATATACACATAATAATAAACCTGCCATGAATACTGAAATAAAAGTTGTCACGTTAGTTGGTCAACTGCAATCATAATAAAATTAATCAATTTATTTACGAGTATTGACAAATATTCTCCAGATTGGTCTTTCCACATCTATTATTGATATAATAAGTCACACAAATAACATTTATTGTCACGTATAGAATTCGCTTTTCTATCCTTTTTGTACCTAGTATACAGCAAATGATCATACACATAAACAGTCGAACGCCGTTTTAGTACGAACTAGAACATATTCAAGTACAAATATATACATATATATATATATATATATATATATATATATATATATATATATATATATATATATATATATATATATATATATATATATATATATATATATATATATATATATATATATATATATATATATATATATATATATATATATATATATATATATATATATATATATATATATATATATATATATATATATATATATATATATATATATATATATATATATATATATATATAATGCACCTTTAAATAATTATCGCATAATCTGGAAATAGAATCTGACTCCCCGGAGAGCATCATTCATTATTCATTTAAAAGCGAAGTCCTCGTCATTAAAGCTTTCAGCTTAATATTGCGGTATTACACGGCACGTTGTTACGTAGAGCTTGGGCGGTGTGTCTACCACGAGGGAGCTACGAGTGAGACTGCTACGACGAGAGAACTACTACCAAGCATTACCAGCCCATACTAACTATATCTTCATATGTGTTTAATTATAGTAATAAGTTTTCCTTGGTATGGAATAACACTTTTAAAGTAATAGGAATATTATTAGCGTTGCGTGACGTCAATCAGCATAATATATCTTGTATTCGAATATGGACCAAAAGTATAGAACGTCGTCCTACGTCCATTAAATACTGGATACAATATCATGTGATATTTTTTTTATGTTTATTTTACATAAAACATAAAACTCAGCTTAGAAGTAATTGCACAACTATATAAAGGTAAACACAACATGCGTATAGTAATTGCCATGCAAAGTATATTTAATACTAAAATTCTAAAAAAAAATCACATTTATTCATAAATAGTGCTCAAAAACAGTGGAAAAATACAAACAGTGCTCAAAGATAACTATATTATTTCATATGTTTTAATATATAGTTTTCAAACTTATTTAAAGAATCGTAAAATACATCTGCAAAACCATGCTATAATTGTTTAAAACGTTGCATAAACGAGGAATTGTTGAGTTGGCTCCGAGTATAGTGCGACAAAGTGAGATAGACAATGGTGTAATCTTCGATCGGGGACCACAACGAGGTACTCTAAAGCTAAAAATATATAATATATTATCTGTCACTTAGATAACTACTTACAGCTGTCAACAAATGCAAATATTTTTGCATCTCATTCCAGTTCAATAGGCTTGTTTCCACTGAGCATATACTTGATAGATTTTAATTTTTATAATATGAACATGATGTTTACTTATCAAAAAATACTGTTTTCTATTAAAATATCCATTGATTAATTTTATTTTAATGAAATGAATCGAAAGAAATTAGGGTCTATGTCACGTGACAATGAACGCCAATAAAAAGCGTGACGTCACGCCGTGCGTCTCGCACGCCATTGTTGTAGAGATGTTCGTATAAAAAAAATATCGATATTTTTTCGATATAATATATCGTAGTGTTCTATCGATATTAGTTGATTTGATAATATTGAGTTGAAGTGATATATCGCGTGCATGTATCGATATTTTATGATATATCGATTTATGTCGTTCACCCCTACATTGTTGTTGTTGACATTTGTTTTGTAAATACAACGCGCTATTTTTTAAATATTTCGTTTTCTAGTAATTTTCTTCAAATTGATACAGCAGTTTTTAGTAAATTCGTAAAAGACAATAATATTTAATCATGGAAACAGGATTCATTAAGGCAGGTTATGATTGGAAGATTCTTTGCGGTGAACAGTGACTTTTGTTCATCAGAATTTATTCAAGTTTTAACCACTGTTTTCTTATTTTTTTATCATTTGGAACGTAAATAAATATTTTTTTGGCGTTTTTATGGCTGTGCTTTTACAGTGGGACACTGTGCAGTACTTGTAATACGAGGTATTCATTTCTGATGTAAGATAACATAAGAATCTGATAAAACATGGATAAAACTCAACACTGTTACGATGCGATTGCACGGCGTGACGTCACACAAGACGCCATGACAGTTATGTGCGTTTTCGAGACAAATTTAAATACAAATTTTAGAATGCAAAATAAATAAAGAAAATATTATTATTTTTTCAAAATAATTTTTTTTAGGGTTAAATAGATGATAAGGTAAACTGTGAACTCGATTTTAAAATTTTGGAAACTAGCCTATTGTACTTTAGTCAAAGACTTGCGAGCGCAGTGTACTCTGTTAATGTCTGTGACGGACGGACGGAGTGACGTGACGGAGATTAGTCGTAGTAGTGAATAGTGACTTTAGCAAGCTAGTGACGACGTGACATGTAATTGTTAAGTACTTGGCCAATCGTGAGGATTGTGATTACTATATGAATGACGGGATGAAATTGAATATTTTTTTGTCACATATAAAAGACGGGGTTGATATCGCTTAAATAAAAAAATGTGACCATTCTCGTTATTTTTAGTAGTGTTAGATACAATGACTCCATTTTATACTCTGTGATACATTAAGTTATTTACAAATATTTCAAACCACCGTCACAATCCTCTGAACATATTTTAAATGTAATATACAACTACTGTGCCCCTTTTTGTTTGAATAAACGAAAAGTGTTATTAAAAATTGAATTTCAATCAAATTTAATAAAAGAAGATGGTAAAAGAACTCAACATTGATTTCTTCAAGAATTTCAAAAAAGCTTTAAGGAAAATAATATATGGAAAAATTTGAAATATTTAGTACACTTTATTTAAAGACAGATTAAGGGCCAATTTCACCTGAAATGGATTAAGTTTCAGATACTAAGACGGCAATTAAATCTGTCTACCATATAAATGCTGATAGTTTAAACATATCTTTAACTGTTATATATTTCTATGAGGCACTTGAAACCAAAATTTATTATTTATCTGCCGGATAAGGAATATATTTCCTATCTGGAGACTTTATCAGTAATTGATGAAACCGGCCCTGTGGCTTATTAAAGGGTTCTGTTATGATACAGTCTGAAAAAAAAAACAATATTTGAAAATATGAGTATATCATTGTTTAAATACATTTAACTAATTTACATCTGACACATGTTAATGCTGATAGAACGTAGTTTGCTTACTAATAACTGTTCGTTTCTGGCAGCAGCTAAAAAAAGCTGGCAGCTGACTTTATTGTTACATCAAAAGGTTTGGGTTCAATGCCCACGTCTCAAGATACATGTCGCAATTATTCAAAGTGAGTATGTGCAATAATATAATGTATAGCAAATTATATGTAGAATCATATCAAATTACTTGATAGTGTTACCTTAACTGATAATTGGAGATAAAAATTAAATTATTAGCAAATATGCAGAAATTTAAATAACAATATTTAATTTGAGACTACTTTAAAACAAAGTTGAATAAAACAAATGTGAATATTGTATTTAACAATACAGATGTAAAAAATACGTTATAAATGTCCAGTTGTAATCACTCAAAGATATTTCAAGAGCGTGACGTCACGTGACGAGGCGAAGAGAGTCGGCACAGTGAGGAGCTTTTACTGTATTGTTCCGGTTAAAAATGCAAGCTTACATTCAGCAAGCGTCGTGTGGTTGGTTTTGGTGTATGAGAAGTGTGTGTGTGATGTGTTTTTTATTTCGATTCATGCAATTCGTCATAACGTTAGAATTATTGTGAAATGTGTGTCTAGGAAGTAGTACAACTTATTAACATAAGACTCTCTAGAACTCTCGAACTTTCTTTTCGCTATAGTACTTTAGCTAGACTATGTTAATTAATTACATGTGTAAGTTATGTTACGATATTTCCGCATGTGATAACGTAGGAGTTTCCAAGCATAATTTATTTGTGTATTGTTTGTTGTTTGTAAGGTCCGCATCGCATCGGCAATGCCATAACCTTAGATGCTTATAGCGAGGCGAGAATGTCATCTTATCGCCTATTACTAAAATAACTCCCTGCATCATACAACATCCCTTATTAATCTCTTCAAATTTATCTACGTCTCAAGTCTTAAGGCATAGCCGTATGCGTAAGTAGGTATGTCGTTCGATTATTTTAGTGTCGAGACTTTAGCTTAAAATTACGTATCTGCTCTCCAACGCAACATTATAGATACAACGGCAGCGATTACGTCGCAGAGCTTCTCATATTTCACAAGGACAGCTACAACAATACGTAATGAAAATGTTAATGTGACCTCAAATATGCACACATAAATAAGCGGTCAGGTAAAGCGGCCACATTTCTTGGCTCCGGCGCTACATTCCTGCGCGGTGTACAGTACAAGTATGGCGCCGGCGTCTTTCTAAGTATGCACTACTGTCTTTTATTTATTCCTCCTACATAATAGTACTTGCATCTTATACTTATGTTATATAATTACTACCTGAAATATTGTAAATGAAAACGGATATCTTACTTATTGTTTTATTATTAATAATTTTATTATATATGTATGCAGGGACCGCAGCGTTTGGCACTCCGTTCTCTCTGACTACCCCGTTAGGGATAGACCATGAAGATATAAATGTATATATGTATATATGTATGTATGTATGTATGTATGTATGTATGTATGTATGTATGTATGTATGTATGTATGTATGTATGTATGTATATGTATTTGACATAATAATTCATTGCCCCGAAACGGAAGTCGAACTCATACTCATCGCACATACAATCTGCGTTATGACGGCCTACTGCATGGAAGTTATAAGAAACAAAATTAAAAACTATGCATTGAATTATATGAATTCGTAGACACAAAAGTGGCATCGCATCGGAGTTACAAAGTCAAATACCACCTAAATACAAACGGAAAGCTTTTAACTCGCAATACATTGAACTTTCAATGTATTGCTCTGCCAGAAAACTTTTATTGAAGCTCAATATTTTTATCCGCAGCGAGACCGAGACTAGTCCCTCGTTGTTTTGAAATTGAAATCAAATAAAGGTAAAGTACAATTTGAAGATAACAATGAGAGTATTTAAACTTATAATGGGGTTTTCCTTCCTTGTGATTCGTTTTTCATATTTTTTGTATAATATAAGCTTCTTTTGTGTTATAATCTTGTTTTGTAGATACTTAACATGTCTCGTGATCTGATGCAAGTGCAAGTTCAGAGCCCCGTCGGGGGAATCCGACTCATATTGAGTAAATGTACAGCTGCGTTTGCATCATTTGTGTTTACTTTTTTTTTTTTTTTTTTTTAGCTTCACGATTTATCCCGCACATGGCAGGATAGGCAGAGGGAACTGCAGGAACCATAAGAACCTAGTGTTAAGACACTCCGTTGCTTAGTCCCTGCTTACTCCGTCCCCACTTTCCGCCGTTTTCGAGGCATTGCGTGTTGAGTGGCGGAACTCAACGCCGCGCTTTGTCTTAGATGCCAGAGCGAAGAAAATGGAAATAGAAAAATCCATCTTCTCCGACTGGGGATCGAACCCAGTAACCGTCGCGTTACAGGCAGACGTTGCGCCTCTGCGCCACGACTTAATATCACTATAACTACTAAATATATTATATTTTATTCTTAAATTCGTTAGAAACACTACTTTGTTACAGTTGATAATGTAATTTATTTCAATTGTTAATTTTGTTTGAAAGACACAGACTATTGACAAATTCTCGATACTCTTGCGTTCTCCAAAATTATTATGCGCTGGTTGTTTTATCAGTGAGCTTTTTTGCACGATTTAAAGTTAAAATGATAAATAGTAGTGTATTAACTTCAAATCTCCTTCTCTCTCTCTCTCTTCAACCATTCACTCTAACAATACTTCTCTCTTTACTCGCTCACTCACTTTCTTATATCAGCTAAGTACGTGCACAACAGATGAGGACTTGATTAAAATTAAAGGTGAACTAATATAGTAAAATTTGATTTATTTATAAATAAACTAAAATAATAAGCGATTAAATATAAAACAGAATAGATGAAAATATAAATTTAAACCTTAACACTGTTTAATATAAAATAACTGAATGATTTACGTGTTCATAATAAAGACGTGTATTAGAGCGGGTCGATGTAAAGCTCTGTGTGTAATAAAAAGTCTCTACATCTGTCACGCGAGGCGCTAACTCACGGTTAACCATTCGTTCCCATTTAAACGCGTCGTAAAGCAACAGCGAATATTTTCTGCGAAGCAAATGACATTTAACGTGATATATTACGTGGCGTAGAGAAACTCTGGTCACAAGTGTGGAGTCCACATGGAGGTATTGTTGTCTTTTCTCTTATACGGTAAGAAAGAACGCGTGTTGGGGCCGTCGACGAACAAGCAACGTTAGGCAGATTTCCGCCTATGAGTTGAAAGAGTATTAACTTTTGCTGTGTTCGAATTTATCGTATGATAATTAAATTAGTTACTTAGAAAATGTGTTTAAGGTAATAAAAGTCAAGTAACAGTTTTACGTATTCGCGTAGTGCACTATGAAAACATATTGTACAATGTACCGTACTACTGCCTTACTTTAATTACTGTAATACTCAAATGCTTCTATTGAATAATATATTTCTAGTTTAACAAATTGTTTCCCTTCAACACATCGCCTTCATTACCGTTCAAGTAAACAGTACGTATTACGAACACATTAATTAATTAATAATTTAAACGTAAACTACGTCCGTAATTAATGACAATAATTACCGCATTGAATAATTCATGTACGAGTATTTGTGAGGGAACTTGCAAATACGCGCGATCGAGACAGTCATTAACTACACATGTTCCAATTTATAATTAAAAAAATTGAAGATACTGTTTCTTCCTTGTTAAGTTTCGTACTTAGATAATGGTGGTCCAGAAACAAGAGACAAAGTATTCTTGAAACTTACAGTAGCAAAAGAAAAGAAAAGTGAAGTGACTCTATCTCTTTCTATTTACTGTTTTAAATCCGAGAAAATAATTTTGTGAACCATTTACTGTATTTGAATTACAACACAATCGAACAAAATCAGAAAACAACTACAAAAACTTATTTTTATTACTACACCGTACTGAAAGAATTTCACATCTTTATAGATGCGTGATTAATTATTATGGAGTAGTATCTACGTTTAATTCTAATTCTTACAAGTAATTGTTTCTTAATTGTGTCACTATCCAGCTCCAAAGTGGTTGAGTATGTTCGTAGAGTAACAGGAGGGGTCGGGGCGGCGCGGGGAGGTGGGAGGTGTAGGCGGATGTAGCGCTCACTTGTAATATTAATATAATAAGGAAGTTAAAAGCTAACTAAAGTCCGTTATCGTGCCAATTGTGTAAGCTCGGCCATTCACGAAGTTGGTCCACTCGAGAACACATTCTGTACTGCGACAAAAGTTAGGACAAAATGGAAGTGGAGCGAGCTCGGATTAGAGTGACGCTGTTATAGTACTGGAGACCTCACGCCTCAACGCGACTAGTAACGTTGAGAGTTTATTGTTAATGTTAAATGAAGGTTTATTTCGATTTTTATAGAATTTTGACCGCCAGATGGACAAATTTGTAAATACTTTCTATCACATCATGATATACCCATAAAACTAAATATAGGGCACACCTACAAGCGAATTAGTAAAAAAATGTACCTACAAGCGTCTTAAATTATAATAGTAAGCATTAAAAGTTATTCTCCACGGCAGGGAATCGAACCCCAGTGTCCTGTGTGACAGACGGAACAGTGTCCTTTATACCGTCGAGGATGTTGTCAACGTGAACAAAGAAATGAAAATGGTCGATGCGTCGTGTAACATACTCGTATGTATTGTGGATGTATCGTAATGAATGTGTATACGATGCTGTAAATTACATATCACTAAATTACTTATTTACTAAGTAAAAGCACAACTTCTCCAGCCTCCAGCGCACTAGTAGACTAGCAATGACCACACGTGCACCTAAACTATGGTAAATTGATACAAAATTGAGATATAATATTACAGTATTAAATGGTCACTAAGAAGTTAACAAACTTAGTATATTACGTTATGTAAGCTCATTTACTAAAGACGTAAACGTTTCTCTTTATATAATAGATAACAAGAGATGTGACGCAAATACGTACCTACAAATAATTTATTAACATTAATCAAGCATTACGTAATTAACGGCTTTAGTTTTGTTGGATCCACAAAAAACTTACAATTAATGGTATATATTAAAAATTAAATTATTTTAAGTATACATGAATGAGTATAGAGTTAAAATATGATTACAGTCTTCGATTTTTTATATTTCAAGTAGATAAGAGGATTTTATGTTTAGTTATGAAAGTAGTGAATAAATTGCTGCAGTGACCTAACGTTATTTGTATTGACCAGCCATCTGACAGCGATACTGTCTTCAAATTATCTTCCAGGAGAGCAGAGTAAGTGGCAAGTAGCAAAAAGCACGCGCCTGGCGTCGAGCGTCGGGCGTCAAACTGACTAGTCATTCTCGAGCAATTCAGTTTCAATTTAGCTAACAGCGTCGCCTCGTGTCGCGGCGCTGTTCTGTGATCATTGTATAATTCTACCGTCTTTATGTAAAACTTGGCCTCAAATAATGATTCGTGCTACGCTTTGTAACTTCTATGCTACGATGGAGCAGGTGAATTTTGTAAATATTAACCTCGTACAGTTAAATGTGTATCATCTAGAGCGACGCTTTAGTAGTAAAATAAGGTAGAGTTAAAATGAACAACTGTATCACTATGTCATACTTTGAACTACATACTACATGTATCAACTACATATTCAATTTGTTCATTTCGCTTGTTTTAGAAAGTAATAACGACCGACGTCAGACCTGACAACATCAAGAACATATTTTGTCAGATGCAGAAAACTGTTATTACACGTAAAGAATGTATCTTTACGTGACATATTATAAGGAGTAATATTACTTTTCCTCAGTCGTCTTAGCTTGTGACTAGACTTATATTTCATCATTTTAGTCTTAATACAATTTTCAATTTTCAGAGTGTAACTGGATGCCTAGCCTTCTTTTCATAAAGCAAAGAAAATAGTAACCATTTGATTAATATGGTTGGCATGAAGTCCAGGATCGTCACAATTACAGCCAGATGATTGTCCACTGTGCAAATATAGCCTCTACTCAAAAAGTAGAAATGTACTATATAAATGTTAATGTTAAAATGATTCATATATTTATTTATAACGTACTCTGTCGAGCACAGCGAGGGCGGGCGGTCGGGCGGGCGGCGCGGCACGGTGTCAGGCGTGGGCGGCGGACTTCAGGCGGTGGACCGCGTTGCTTCATACATAAATGGATGAAGGCTGAGAACGGACAAATTATTTTAATTTCAACGCTCTTCCTAAATTTTTAACATTTTTGTATATTTACATATTTACAATATATAACAGTTGTGATGACTGGTTCTGCACACAAAATCAACCCAGCAAAAAAGCTCATGATAGTCATGTATTATAACTTTTAGAGCCAGTTTCACCTCTCTAAAAGTTCATTGTTTATGTTCTCTGGTAGATAAACAACTAATTTTGGTTCCACGAGTGTCAGATAGAAAAATCCAGCAGATAAAGACCCGTTTAACCTTTATCTGTCAGACAACATTATCTACCAGCTTCCTATCCTATCTAAAATTTTATACGTATGCAAAAAAACTGGTTCTTATATGATGAGGAGCGTAGCGTATAAAGGCGACGGTTTGTGGGTTCGATTAACGCTAGGTTCCATAGGTAACTATAGTTCCCTCCCATGGGCGGTATAAAGCGTGAATATATAAAAAAATATTATTTCATTTCGTTTATTTAATATTCAAAATATAAGTTATAACAAATACAGTTTGCTCAGTAAATATAATGGCTAAGGAAGCCAACCTAACTAGCTAACTGGTCGTTACAAATATAAAGTACATAACAATAACGATATGTATCGTTCAATAAAAACAAACCGCGTCGTCACAACTCGCGGTTATTTCTTATTCATAGAATTTTCTTCTCCGCAGATTGTTTCTTAGAAATCTACCATTTACCTATAAAGTACTCGATTTTGTGCCTTATTATAAGAAGGATTAGGTTTAAAATTCTTTTATTTTAGTGACAGCCTGGAAACGGCTAAGCCTTAAAAGTAATTGAAGTTCTTAAGAATATGTTTAGTCGGTTTGGTCGTTATCGCTAAGGCCCCAATCTTCTTCACTGTACTGCATTAAGAAAGAATTTAAATTTAAATGTATTCTTTGTATTAAGGTTTTTTACTCTTTTTCTGCTGAAAAAAATGATTATTCGATTGATACTGATAAAGGGAAGTAAAAGTATTCATAAAGGGAAGGTGAATGTGTGAAGGTAGTGGGTTCTTTTTGTCTGTTGCGCAAAAATACACAAAAATTGCAATTCGGATTTAAAGATGAACGATGTTTTATAAAAGACGTTTCGTATTTAATATGACATATTTATCTATCGGCAAAGAAAGATAAATGAGTTTCTGTATAATTCGAAACCACTAGAAAATATAACAGTAGTTGAAATAGCTTAGTTAATTTGACAAAGTGACTTAAACACACATACACATATTCAATCATCCTACAGTTATGTGATGAGGCCCGTTAGCAATATACAAAGGACACTACTGCGTCCTGAGGAAGCTAACTCCAAGTTGTCAACAATATTATGTAGGTGTTACGTGCTACGGCGTAGGCCGCTATTTGCCGGCCTGGCGCGTTGCCAGGCGAGGGTCATATGTCACTGCGTGGTCTACGACGATGAAAGTATTGTGGCGATATTATTAACTTGAAAATGATTACATCATTTTAGAACTTTTAATTTAAACTAAATATTAGTTTAGTTCTACAAAACGATGGATTAAATATTTAGATTATGTTTAATAATGTGATTGTGAAATATATAATTCGCAATTTTACGCCTATAATATTAAAAAAGCCATCTTCTAAAGTGATAGATTATTTTAAAATAATCATAATCATCCATCTTTTAAAATAATCCAATCACACCATCGTGTGTATAGTCAGTTATTTTAAAATTCTACTATCGCGATCTTTCTTCGTAAACCACAACTTTTAACAAAAATTTTAAATTCAAATTTCTAATACTAATATGCACATAATGAGAAATTGAAAATCCTATATAATATCGTCTATATCAGTTTCTGATCGGGCGGCGGCGGGCGGCGAGCGAAGGGCGGGCGGCGAGCGAAGGGCGGGCGGCGGCGGTGCTGGCGGACGGCCAGCCTTACGATACATCGCGGCGAATTAATCGTTCCACTTAGCGGATTTATTGCTTTCGCGCCAGAAACACTAGCGCTAGTTTTAAACTAGAAACTTGTAATTTATTATTTATTATTTTATTTTACTTGTTGAGATTCGAATAGCTCAGTGTTTCTGGCGCGTTCCGTCGTGGCGCAGAAGCGAAAGCATCTGCCTGTAAACGCGACGGTTCGAGAGTTAGATTCCCACTCGGGGAAGATTCATTTTTCTATTTCCATTTTCTTCGCTCTGGAAACCAGGCCTGGGCTGAGCCTGGGTGGAGTTCCACCACTCAACATGCAATGCTTTTAAAAAGGCGGAAAGCGGGGACAGAGAAAGCAGAGGCTAAGCAACGGAGTGTCTTAGCACTAGGTTCTAATGGTTCCTGCAGTTTCCTCTGCCTACATTGCAATATGCGAGATAAAGCGTGAAGCTAAAAAAAAGATAGTAATTACTCTAGCGACCTACCTAGCGTGACATATGAACTACAGATATACTTTTAAATGATTAGAACCAATTGTCTGTATTTTAAGCTCAAAATAATGAATGACCCGTCTAAAGAGCCCTGGACACTTAAGTCCAATTTAGCATAAATATGCTTCAACTAGTTCTGTTTATTGTTTGACAAACTGTCGTTAGAGTTTATAGAACTAGTCCTTCCAATTTCTCATAGACTTGTGTGCTGACTGTGTGCCTATTGGTAATGTTCACTAACAAATGACCTTGCCTATACCTTACATAGTATAGCATAGTATTGTATATCAAATAGAAAATTCTAAGAGTATGCTACAAAACAATAACATTTAAATTACAAAATTATATTTGCGACATTCCGGAGCCGTTATAATAATGTTAATGTGTGAGGCCACAGCTCAGGACCTGGGGCTCGAAAAGCGGGGACCGGGTTGCGGGGAGAGGAGAGGATAATGTGATAACTTTACGAGTCCCTCACATCGCGATCAGCTCAAAACAAGGCACCGTGTAATAGCTCCATTAAAACTTTATAATACTAATAACCAAGTGGAAATATGTGTAACAAATTAATATTCGATCTTAGATTTGATATATGAATTATATTAACAATATAAGAGAAAACATACATCTGTGTTATGTTTTTAAACCAATTAATGAAAAATAATTTCGTTAGGAATATTGTCGAGGAGTAATTGTGTTTAATAACAAATGCTTACTGAAGCATCACTTGCCACACACTATCTATAATGACCAGTTCGTAAGTAGATATTGGTAAGAATATAAGGCTGGATTGGACATATGTTGCGTAGACCTGAATCATCTCAAGGATCATATCTTGAAAAAAGGTCTAAAATGGCAAACGATAGTCACAATTAGATCTGGCCGTCCTTATCTTGTCTGGAGACGCTCAGCCGAGAGTCAGTTTTTGCGGACAAATTCAAATTCTTTTAACATTGTGACCCGCGGACTTAGGTCTGGGCAACCTTGATGTAGAAATAAAGTTGTTATCTTAATGTTCTACGGTGGCTCTATATTATCGAACTCTGCTACGAAAGGCGTAGCACTCTACGGCCATCCGGACAAAACCATGCTACCGGGCTATCTCTGGAGAGGTGCGTCATCTTAACCGTACCTCACGGACTACGTTAAGATTTTAGTGGGTATGTAGACTACCCTACGCCTGCCAGCTCAGGAGTCGCATATACTTTTTCGAGTCTTTACTCAGGCGGATAAGGATATTAAAATGTCCTTTCATCTAATAATTATTTAAATTAAAACCAAGGTCTTGCAAAAATTTTGAATATAAGAATATCTATTTAAATATTAACATTATGAAAATGTGAACCTAAATTTCAATATTCATTGCAATTAAAAATTCAGAACTGAAGGCACAAAATATAAAATGTACAGTACATAGTACCTACTGCAAAAATAATCTGTTACAACTGTGCTTCGTGCTACAGAATAATTTTCCTTTAAAATCCTAGAAAACTGTAAAGTCAAAACTCAATAAAAAATGAAGAAAGTTTCATTTCGTTTTAAGCAAAACAAATTAGCAAATAAGCAATTTTAAGCAAACAAACACTTCAAAGTAACAAAAAGCTTTCTCCTACTACGGCACTTACGGCACTGTAATTATCTGTTCTCTGCATTGTATCGATTAGCTGTAAGCTCCCGAAGCTTTATTTAGGCAACAGCATTTGAAAGAGAAAGCTTAGTTACTCACCTACATCTGATTCTGTTATGCGTCATTTATTTATCAACTTACTTAATTCCACTGATGGAATGTTTTAAAGTAAATATACCATGAAGGCACAGTGGTAAAGAGTTTTTTAAGTACAGTGATAGATATGGTGTGGATTAAATTTTTGTTCTTGCTCTATGTCGTATG
Source organism: Dione vanillae (assembly GCA_037178615.1). NCBI lineage: Eukaryota > Metazoa > Arthropoda > Insecta > Lepidoptera > Nymphalidae > Dione > Dione vanillae. Next base: position 110,888 of record JAZFAU010000081.1, read on the forward strand.
TATATACAACCACATATGTGGTTTCCATTTCAAAGATAGTGTTTCCCGATATAAAAAATAATAAATAAATAATTATTTTAATAGTAAAAGGATGTTTACAAGTCAATCATGTATCTACGCATCTATAGTTCTTCATTATGTACGATTGTCATTTTTAAAACAAATACATTAAAAAAATTAAGCCATTTAACTTTTTTACATTTCTATGAATTTATGGTAAAGTGTATTTATATGTTTTTTGTGACGTTTGTATTTATATATGTATGTCCATATTTATACATGGTATAGTGAAGTGAAAAAAATCCTGCACGATAAAGATATTCCCAAATTTAGAAGTTATAAGCTTTACTTATAAACATACATTGAACGATAATACTTGCCTCTTAAACTATCGGAAAATAGTAAGGAACAGTGATATTGTAGATCACCGCAAGATAACTTACAGTAAATGGACTCGTTATTTAGAAGTAATTGCAATAAAAAGCGCTGTAAGTCGCATGCAGATGCAGTGTATAAAGGTAAGCATTTCTTTGCCAGCGCTGGCGACGCTCCAGCTACGCTTAAACAACTTTATTGTGGGCTTACGGGTGGGGCCACTACTCTGTCTGAGCGACAGAATACATTCATACTATATAAGCTTCACGTAGCAGGATGGATACAGAAAGAGAGTTTAAATTCATAGAATTTGTCACTTTTCGCCTAAATTGGAAGCTATATATGGCTAAATTTGATCTTAAAAAATAATATGAGAAAATTGAATCTATTTCTAATTTTTTTTTTTTCAAATAATTATATAGCACTAAACTTTTTCAGTTATTGAGTACCAAAAATACAGATTAAAAAACGCGTTTAAAATAAGTAGAAATATTAAGCCTTAACCTAGTTATGGTTAGCCTACTAACCATTCCAAGAGCTAAAATAACATCTTTATTACACTTATTTTCAATAATATAATTCACAATACCGGGTTTCAAGAGCACACCACCGTGTGCAAGCCATCGACTAAGTTTAGTGGAGCCGCGACACTCTTTAAACTCCCTAACCCCGGCTTTCCGCTTCATAGAAACACAAACACGAATTCAATTGCGGACTTTACGTTTTATCTTTGTATACTTATTTGCGGTGCTTTTATTCAATCTAAATTAATATTGACGGTTCAAAATACATTAAAAGTATATTTAAATAAAGCTTTTGTTATTTTAAACAGAATAATGTGAGATATATTTTTCGGTAGTTTCGGCTATGTTTTAGAATTAATGTAGATTAATAACTCACGTAAAAAGCATGAGGACTCTCCGAGAATCATGTATGAAGAGGCTAAGGACAGTGGACGAGATGAAAGAGGCATTCAGGGAATGCAGTTTTTTACGCTCGGTTCTCTTAAACTACCCCGCTAGCGTGAAGCTATGTGTGTATATATGTATGTAAATTTTAAGAGAAAATTTGATTTATTAATTTCCGGGCTGTCGTGGCGAAAAAGGCGCAGTACCTGTCTATAAACGCGACAGTTGTGGGTTCGATTCCCATGAGGGTAAGATGGATTTTCCAATTCCATTTTCTTCCTCTGGCAACTAGGTAAAGCGCGGCGTTGAGTTCCGTTACTCAAGCGGAATCTACAAAAATGTATATATAGATATTTCTATTAATTATTTTTAGTTATTTACACTTTATAAAATATTCTTAACAACTAAAGAACAATAGCAAATGTTTTTTTAGATAATTTCAAAGTAAACGAAGCTTGTTGTAAATAAATTTTATCTTTGTATTCCACGGAACAAAACAATTATAAGTTCGTGGGAAAGTACGGATGGCGAGCGCACGCCAACCGCGCTTTACCATGCACTAGCGACTCCACCTCGGTTTACCTGTTTTTATCATCACGTTTTTTTCACATTTGTGTGAAATAATAAAATAATATATAGGCAGAGAAAACATAGAACGTTACTTTAACGTAACTTTATTCTCTTATTTCCTCTCAAATTATAAAGATAATATCAGTATTATTGATAGTTAATATTCTTATTTATATCCCATATATATTTTAATTAATTACCAGTGACTTCATGCCTTTACACCTATTCGCCTTTTATAGAATTCAGGTTCGGCCTAGCTTATATCACCTTGAACCATTTGATTGCCAATAATATGTGAAAGGTATACTTGAAACTAGAATGGCGTTGCGTAGACACGTTTCCTCGCTGTGGATTCTATGCCGCTTATATCTTGAGGAGTGTGCTGGCGAACTGTTTGATCTGATACCTACCGCTGAGTTCTCTAACCGCACAGTATGTAAAGTACACAGTACAATAAGTAAAGTACGCACTACGTACTACGTAACGTACGTAACGGTGCGAGAACGGGATCTTATATTTATAACAAACCTCAGTATATCCTTGCAACTTGTAACTTGTACGTACATTAAAATATCATGCCCACCACCCGGATACTTGGAAATCTGCTTCTGGGCTAATCTGGAGGAACGTTTTGCTGCATACCACACAATTGTGGATCCTATCGGCGGCAGTATTTCGGGATCGATACAACATTTGTATCTTCATAAAGCACGTCTACCTTCACTTCATGGGGTCATGGTATCGGTGATCACTTACCATCAAAGGACCCGAACGCTCCATTGCCTTTCCCGTATAAAAAAGAATATATACGAGGGTCAAACTGAAAGTTCTTAGAAAATCAAAAAACTAAGCATTCTAGCAAGTTATTAGTTTTATTATAACTTTTCAAAATAGCGTCCATTTACATCAATACATCGCTGCATTCGATGGAACCATTGAGAAAAGCACCTTGCCCACTCGGCCTTAGGGGTCTCTTCAACGGCGTTTTGAAACGCAGCCACTGCTTCTTCGGCGTCCATAAAATGTTTTCCTCGAAGTTTTTCTTTTATTTTCAGGAATTGGCAACTCTTCGAAAGGAAACACCCACTGAGCAGACTGTCTTTTGGTTTCCGGATCATAACAGTAAATCCAGCTTTCGTCACCCGTTTGTATGTCGAACACAGCATTTGAGTCACCTCCGTTAAATTTTTGGATCATTTCTCGGCACCAATCAACACGGCGGAGTTTTCGAGCCTCGGTCAAATTATGCGGTATCCAGCGGGCACAAAGCTTCCTGACCGCTAAATGTTCATGTAGGATTTTGTGCACTTGACTCATACCTATGCCTAGACTTGTCCGAATCTGCTGATAGGTCACTCTTTTGTCAGTCTCTATCATACGCCGCACAACACTGATATTATCTTCAGTCGTCGCTGTAGAAGGCCGCCCCTCACGCAAATCATCGGTGAGATTAGTTCGACCACGTTTGAATTCATTAAATCAGTTGTAAACTGTGGCACGAGATGGGGCTTCATCGTGAAAAGCCAATTGAAGTCTATCATAACTTTCTTGTTGACTTATATGACATCGAAAGTCATAAAAAATCATTGCACAAAAATTTTCTCGGCTTAAATTCATTCTGACGTGCACAGACAATTTTCAATTTGCCGCCAAATCGTAAAACAAATGACAAATGAATGAAATGTATACTCAATAGTATTGGTAAAGATTTCTATTTTCAAAATTTAAACTTATTTTTTTAATATAATGCTTTTATGTTGCCAGTTCTAAAAACTTTCAGTTTGGCCCTCGTATAAACGAGGCTCGTTAAAATTTTGCATGAGAAATAAAAATATTTATTTTTTATTTATAAGCCATTTAGATTGAACAGATCCTATGTTGCATTTATAATGTGAATTGAAAAGGAATTGAAGAAGCACATTATGTTAAAATGATTTCCTGTCACTTTTTAATTAATTAAAGTACCTAGATACTAGCAAAGTAACTCAAAAGAATATTACAACTCGCGAAGTTTCCTAAAGATATTGTTCCGGCAGAGAGACGGTCGTACTGTCGCATCAATAAGCAATGACTTAAGTGTTTTCTGAACATTACGCCACTCCTTGTTAGCTAAAAATTTGATTTAATATTTCGATTTCAATATGAATTCCCATTTCCAAATGACAAATCAATCTGGCTAAAACTTTTCCTTATCTTTGAGAACATCGTAAATCACTTCATTAATCGTAATTTATACGATAAGCTTTTAAACGACTTTTTATTACTTTTGTCATGACACAGATTCCTGACGTTTATAAAAAATCGTATTGTATATTTAAGAAACACTGTCATATAATTACTTTTTTAATCTAAAAGTTTTTGTAGGTTGCATAGATATATGTTTAACTTTGTAGATGAGAGTTGTAATAAAATACAGTATGTCGTTTTGAAATTAAGAACTAAGTAATTTACTGATAACTAAAATCTATATAAAATTACAATGAATAATATAATTATTATAATTAGCAGCAACATGGCTGCCGGCTGTTTAGTAAGTTGACGAAGTATTTTTGTTACATGTCAAAGTATACTAGTAGACTTTTAATAAATGTAGTAAAGAAGGCGCCGTCACACACCGTTCATCACAAATGACTCCGCACACTCAACGCTGCGCTTTGCCTTATAAACAGAGAGAGCTAATAAAATGTTAATTCTCTTTGAACCCCCTAAGTTCCGGTTATAGGCAGACGCTGTGACTCTGCGCCACGACAGCCCGCAAATAAATCTTTATAAATCCTTTCTAACGCTGTCACGACATACCATTAGGTATAATCCCTTTTATCGAAAAAGCCAAAAAATATGTTGTTTCTTAGTAATTGATAGTGAGAGTAACTTTTTTTCAGCTTTACGCTTTATCCCGCACATGGCAGGGTAGGCAGAGGAAACCATAGGAACATATAAGACACTCCGTTACTTAGTCCCTGCTTTCTCCATCCCCGTAGTAGGAGTAATATTATATTATATTTATATATTAATTTATATAAAAAATCCTAGTTTCCTAAACGAATTTTTCATAACATAATTACCAAACTCCTCAATCAGCTACCAACTAATGTGGAAACGAGAGCTACTCCGTTGACGTAGACCTCGTAACGAGGCATTGTTGCTCCACCGGAACATTACAGCAGACCGCACGCGACGTCGGTCGGTCGCTCTCCGGTCCGTGGAGCCACATATATATTATATGTCGATTACAACGCTCACATTACGGGGGAAGGCGGGGAAATCACGCACATTACTATTCAAAATAACTTGTTACGTTGCATACTTCTTAGCCGATGTGTCATAATTATTGTATAACGTTTTAAACAAAAAGATAGTATGATAATCTAAAACATCTGAAGACAAGGAATATGGTAAAAGTGATCGATACTTGAACTTGAAATGTAACTCGAAATTATTTAGTTGAAAAAAAGTGGATATAGAAGACCAAATATCAGTAATATACCACTTGAACTCGAATATCAAATCACTAAATCTACTGAACCAGTTGCAAACGGTACATCCTAAAGCTCTATTATCATCGTTGCTTGCGTTTTTATTTTCATATAAAAATCTTAATAACAACATAGCTAGCTTTACGCTTTGTCGTGCTAATAGCAGGGTAAGCAAAAGGAACCACAGTAACTGTGGACACTTAGTGTTAAAGCACTTGCATGTTGAGTGACAAAACTCAATGCCGCGTAATCTTAACGTAAAGTAAACAAATATTCAGAGACAAAGAAAACAAAAATTCTAAGTTCTAATGAGAATCGATGTCGAAACATCATTCTATTATATTTTAATCAAATGATGTTTCGACATTTCTTATATTTATAACAAATCAAGTAATTAGTATGTCCTTGTAACTTGTAACAACAAGTACTAACAACAATATACGGGAACGGAGTTAGCCATTCAATTGAATCGTAGCGTCGTCTCGTGCCATACACTCGTACGAGTGCTACAATTACAGTTGTTCTACAACCCGCACTCCTCTGGGCATTACAACTTACGATGCACAATGGTACCGAGGCACCACTACTACCAGTGTCTATATGAAATAGTGCATATAATACCCTAGAGAAAGAGAGAGAGAGATAGAGAACTATATTTTAATATATGTATTATTGATGACATTAAGGCATTAAATAGTGTAAACGCTTAAATTCTATTTTTTATTTATTTTTGTCAAAGTTCATTTAGAATACAAAAACTGAACTCCATTAATTTACAATTGTACGCGGTACAAGAACAATATAGTAGCAATAAGTAAGTAACCGATATAATTTATCTTAACGAAGACGTCGTATACAAGGAAGCAATTAAAGAGTTGCCGTCGGAGGCACACGTCCCGCGGGGCTGCGGCGGCGCGCGGCCCCGGCTGGTGCTCTGCAGCTAATTGACCGGAAATAAGCGTTGAAATGTTTGCCTTTTTCTCTACAATTGTAGTTTACAGTGATTAATTATATTTTTAAATATAAATACGCATGTAAAAAATTGAGGACCGTCGTGGTACAGAGGTGCAACGTTTGCCTGTAACGCAACGGTTTCTGGGTTCGATTCCCAGTCGGAGAAGGTGGATCTTTTTATTTCCATTTTCTTCGCTCTGGAAACTAGGCAAAGCGTGGCGTTGAGTTCCGCTGCATAATACGCAATGCCTCGAAAAAAGCAGAAAGTGGGGACGGAGAAAGCAGGGACTAAGCAACGGAATGTCTTAACACTAGGTTCCTATGGTTCCTGGAGTTCCCACAAATTTTGTACCAATTAGAATACAAGTATGTTTAAATGTTGAATATTTAGAAATAGTAGTTCCATTAGTTCCAAGTTCCATTAGTACCATTAGTTCCAAAGGTTACGGTTGAATACGTTTAGTTTATTGAACACTGTTGTCATTTTTCGTACAAAAGTTCAGAGTAATAGACAAAATCCTTACGCGAACACACCATTTCAGTTGATGTTTCGTAAAGTTGAATATTCTATATATTTGCACAATGTACATACGTTTGTTCTATTATTGTGTACTTATTTTATAAAAACTGACGTTTTTACAAATAGTTACGTACTCATTTTCCCATTAAAATTAAAAGTATCCAGTTGTTGAGTAGTTTTGAAAAACTCGTCTCCTGTAGTTTATTCATGAAGTAAATGAATTCACGCCGCGGAACGGTCTCCCCACTACGACTCGTGTTACGATTCCGCTGAAATATTCATTTTGAAAATTATTCGCTGAAAAATTTAAGTTGAAATTGCTCGGATATTGCTTTTAGTTTCATTTTCAAAATTACTTTTTATTCACAAACGTCTGTAAGTGACTTTATATTCAGAAGCTGAGCTTTCGGTTTGTAATTTATATATCGTCGCTGCTATATACTGCCTGCAACTACCACGTCTTAACATGTTTTACTATGTCTTTTTAAATGACTGGTCGCGCCCTGTGTAATAATACCATTCATATTGATTGTACTTTTTCCCCACCCATGAGACTAAATATAGCATGAACGTTGTGTAAAAGGAACCTTATAAAACATTACTTCCGTCTTCAAAATATATGTAATTAACACGAACGCATCACACGAGTGATAATTAAACATTTATTAACAAAATATTACGATTCCAAAAATACTACATTATACATTAAAAGAACATCTAAAATAGAACGAGTTCTCCCTACATACGAGCTGTACGTACATACATACATACATGCAGGTCTGTCTGTGCCACATACAGAATTCTAACAAACTCATAATTCTATCCGACGCTTGTCAAATGGAATTTAGTGTGAGCTTTAAGTGACGAGGAATTTAGTTGGAGAACAATATGTTACAAATAACAACATAATCCAGTGAGTAATGCGTATATGCACGTGCGTAGACACCCGCACATGCACGTGCACACCATATATGCACGTAGTTCATACATTAGTCATCATCCAGTCATCCAAATATTCATCCAACCAACGGCACATCTCATTCGAGGTCACGAGGTCGCGTCCGATGACGCGGTCAACTAATCAGCCCTGTTTTGTTTCTCACCGCATGAAGTTGCGGCATTGGAACACTGATACGGAAATTTATTTCAATTACATACATACGTACATTAAAGTTTGTGGTTGAATTAGGAGCGAGAGGTATAACAACGAAATCTCTCTATAACTTGTTATAAGATCTCGGCCTGTCTAGAACTATTACTAATACATTTCTAGAACGTACCTCGCAAGCGGCATTAGCGGCCTATGCGGGATAAAGTTATAAAAAAGTAAAAACGTAATTGTAATTTTCTACAGAATGCCAAACATTTCTAAAGAAAAACTGCATACTAAAGAATACAATTTTAATAAACTAATATCCTGATGAATGTATAATGGTTGCTCATAGTAGAAATTACAAAATTTATATTAAAAAACAAAATTAAATTTACTTACATTCATGAAAAATATATATACTTAAAAAAACATTTTCTGATAAGTATTGACTACAGTGTACAGTCTACAGTACAAAATATATCATTCCGTTTTGTTATAAGTGTCACTTGCAATTAAAATGTAGTAAATTATAATCAAACTTAAGTGATGAAAACTTAGTAATTGATATTTTTTTCTTTCGTATGTAAAATTAAGGTACAATTGCTTTACTAAATTATCTATAGCAAATTACTTAATTTAATTGATTTAATTCTTTCATTTCTAAAAATAAATAGATATTCGACTATGTACGTAATATATAACGCGTGTAAATTATGTATAAAGAAATCAATCTGCTGCGTAATATGTAGCACACACACACGCAAGCACATAACAGTACGTTGAAACTCTTAAACAAGGCTTACTCCACACTAACACGTTTCAGAAAACGATTGTGTGACGAACTACTGTTCGAGTATCAAATACTCAAATATTAGCCGCTCATCATTAGCCGATCATTTTAACCTTCGTAAAAAGTCTACTTATTTTGTTATATACTTTATCTTAGTAAAATTGCTCAATACTAATAATATCAAACGGTTAGTTTCATTACATTAAATACAAGAAGATAGAAATAAAAACTATCCCTTCACAAAAGTTGTATTAAACAATAATTTTTACAACACACTACAATGCTCTCTGTTCCACACTTTCTTTGTATGACATTATTTCCCGTCATCGCCTACAAGGTGGTATTCTTCTTCTTGCAGTGCCTCTTCACTACTGAAGGTTTGCCGTTAGTTCCCTGAACCTCTCTCTGTCCATGGTCAATCGGAATAGTTGTTCGACAGAAGTGATGCCTGCCCACTCCCTGATGTTTATGAGCTACGAACTTTTCCGGCGTCCAGCGTGCCTCTTTCCTTCCACATTGCCCATCATGATATCGTGCCTAAGCACATGACCGAGGTATTCAACTTTCCGCTTCTTGATGGTTTGTATTACCTGTCGGGTCATGAAGAACGATCGCGCTGGAGAACGATCGAATAGAGATTAAATCTAGTACCCAAGAGCCATGTACAAACCACACATGGAAATGCTGATTAGTACTTAAATAAGACAAAATAACTAATATTACATCAATCAAGCGTTAAAATTATAAGCCTTACAATCTCTTAAAAGTGCGAAAACGATATATTTTAATGACTTTTCTTTAGTGAGTTTCAAATTATCGAGTATCACGTATCAACAGGAGCGGTTCTTCGCTAATGTCCGTATTGAATGAGCGCTGTATTTGTGTACAGTCACAGGAGGGATGTGGGCAGAGGGACATGTATGTAGGTTATGTAGGTTCATGCGCACTCTATACTATGTTTTCACTACTTTAGTGTAATAGTTTTGACAAAACATAAAACTCAAACGGTATCAATTCCACACATTCTAACATCAACACAGATTTATTACTTAGATACTCATGAACTGTGTCATAGTTTCACTCCCGAGCATTTTCTCTAAGTTTGCTTTTAAAGTAACAAAATTAGAGTAGGTTGTGGAATGTTATTTTAAATATACCACACCAATTCTTATTACAATATTTTTTCATTAGTATCTTACATTGTTTATTTTACATCAATCTCAATATGATGATATTATAAGCTCTGACAAAAAAGTGACTTTGCCCAGATCTCAAGGACAATGCAAGAAAGGGGGGGTGCAATAAAATATAGAAATAAATATATTTATAATGTATAAAGAAAAAGAAACAAACAAAAGAAAAATTTTTATATCTTTGCTGTAATTCTTCTTTATAGACAAAGACTGTTAAGAGTCTCCGTTGTCCACTTTGACTCACTACAGAGCGGAAATGAAATTAATAATTTTTTGGAAGTATCCATAACCGTCACGTGTACAGGCAGACGGTGTCTCTCAGTCACTATGGATCGGTGTTAAAAAGTATAATATAATATTCATCTAATAATAATAAATAAACTGTCTACAAGAAAAAGCTAGGCTCGAACAAGTAAAGGATCATTTAACGATATCACCTATCAGGAAAAGGCAAAAATCCTTTTTAAAAAACGACCAAAAGCGATAGGTCACGCTGAGTGGGATCGCGGCCGCTCTCGTCCATCAAGATGACTCGTTCCTATAATAAATTAGAATTTATTAAGAAACCTTCTAAATGTCGCCGGAGACTACTCTGAAAGGAGCGGCTGACTGTGAACGTGGATGTTTATATTATTATATTATATATTGTTTATTACAGTTTCAACGAGATCTCCTCTAAAGAGAGTCTGTTCTGAACACTTTGTACAATAAATAACGAGATACATACTTTCACAATAATTATAACTTCACACGACTTCCAACACTTTAATAATGTATATTTATTAGAGACAGATATTGTGGGTCCAGGGTTCTACTCTCCATCATGATAGTTATAGATTTTTTATCCAGGCAGTACTTAGTGTGGTGATGGTCAATAATAATATGAGGAAGGAGCAGTTTATTTATGTATAAAATAAAAATCCTACTGTTAACATCGACAGACTCTTGGTTTCCAAGACTTAGTCATAAGGGGTCTGGTATATATATATGTATGTATATATATATATATATATATATATATATATATATATATATATATATATATATATATATATATATATATATATATATATATATATATATATATATATATATATATATATATATATATATATATATATATATATATATATATATATATATATATATATATATATATATATATATATATATATATATATATATATATATATATATACATATATATATACATATACATATACATATATATATACATATACATATACATATACATATACATATACATATACATATACATATACATATACATATACATATACATATACATATACATATACATATACATATACATATACATATACATATACATATACATATACATATACATATACATATACATATACATATACATATACATATACATATACATATACATATACATATACATATACATATACATATACATATACATATACATATACATATACATATACATATACATATACATATACATATACATATACATATACATATACATATACATATACATATACATATACATATACATATACATATACATATACATATACATATACATATACATATACATATACATATACATATACATATACATATACATATACATATACATATACATATACATATACATATACATATACATATACATATACATATACATATACATATACATATACATATACATATACATATACATATACATATACATATACATATACATATACATATACATATACATATACATATACATATACATATACATATACATATACATATACATATACATATACATATACATATACATATACATATACATATACATATACATATACATATACATATACATATACATATACATATACATATACATATACATATACATATACATATACATATACATATACATATACATATACATATACATATACATATACATATACATATACATATACATATACATATACATATACATATACATATACATATACATATACATATACATATACATATACATATACATATACATATACATATACATATACATATACATATACATATACATATACATATACATATACATATACATATACATATACATATACATATACATATACATATACATATACATATACATATACATATACATATACATATACATATACATATACATATACATATACATATACATATACATATACATATACATATACATATACATATACATATACATATACATATACATATACATATACATATACATATACATATACATATACATATACATATACATATACATATACATATACATATACATATACATATACATATACATATACATATACATATACATATACATATACATATACATATACATATACATATACATATACATATACATATACATATACATATACATATACATATACATATACATATACATATACATATACATATACATATACATATACATATACATATACATATACATATACATATACATATACATATACATATACATATACATATACATATACATATACATATACATATACATATACATATACATATACATATACATATACATATACATATACATATACATATACATATACATATACATATACATATACATATACATATACATATACATATACATATACATATACATATACATATACATATATATATACATATATATATATATATATATATATATATATATATATATATATATATATATATATATATATATATATATATATATATATAATATAAAGGATGTCGAAGACGGGAGCAAAAACACACAATTTGATTTATCTAAAATTAGAAATATTTAATGTTAATTATTTTTAATTCTTACAATATTATTATTTTAAAATAAATTGTCACATACATTATATACTAACCTAAAATTAGAAAATCGACAATTAAAGGTTTTTACTTCCAATAGATCGACGCCATTATTAATGTTCATGTATTCATGGCTTCTATTCTAAATAACCGTTTTAAATCTCATGTCAGTATGGCAACGTCAAACTTTAAGGCGGCGTATACATAATATAAATAATAAATAATAGACCGCGTACACAATATACAAAGCTTACATCTCCCCCCCAAAGTGTGCAAATTGACTGGAGTTAATTAGGATTATCAAACTGAGGAATGAGCTTTGTAACATGATACAATCCCAAGGACTTTTTACTCTTCCCAGTGTTGATTTTGCATAGCGAGTTTGATATAATTTCTTGTATCTCAAAAGGACCAATTCTAATTTTATCCATTTTAGATCTGTTCAACTTATTACAGTCCATTATATAGACCATGTCACCTTTTTGAAACTTGTAATCTATTCTATTTTTGTCAAAAATGGATTTGTTCAATTCATGAGATTTTTTTGACCGGAGAAATGCTATTTTTCGGTCTTCTTCCAGTTCTCCGGGTTCCATTTGTTTTCTTTTCAGGGTTGTTGGTAGTAAATCTGTTGGTTCTCCACTTAATAGATAGTGAGGCGAATAACCTGTCACTGTGTGGGTTGTTGAGTTATAGGCTTTTACACAATCCGCTGCCACAGTTGTCCAAGATATTTTTTTTCCTTTGCTATTCAAGGTACACCTAATTCTATTCACCAGCGTCTGGTTCAACCTTTCATTGTGACCATTCGAAAAGGGAGCATCCACAGCCGTAAAGATTAATTTAATAGAGTGATCTTTTAAATACTTTTTAAATTCCTCTGAATTCAATGCCGGATATTGATCTGAAAGTAATATCTCAACTTCATTGTAATTAATCACCTGATCTATCAATTTTATATAGTCTTTTGCTAGTTGTGACTTTGAGCACGAAATGTAAGTATAGCGTGTAAAATGATCCATTAACAAGTGTAGGTATCTTTTTGAAGACCTGTTACCACCAAATCCTCCTATAGTGTCTATGGACATAATTTGGAAAGGTTTTTCTGCCGGTCCTAACTGTGACATAAGTCCATACTTTCTATTTATACGTGTTTTATTTTTGATACAAACTTCACATTGACGGCAGATCAACTTTATATTGTCCAGTAGGTTTGGTGCTGTGTAGAAAGGTCTTAATTTTGATTCAATCTGATTTACTCCTATATGACAGAAGTGCTCGTGCACTTTTTTTATTAATGTCTTACTATAGTCTTCGGACAAAACTATTTTCTTTTTCTTATTGTTCCATTTGTAATATATACCATTTTCTCTAATAAAAGTATGCTTGTCCTTTATGTTTGTGTTTTTGTTCTGGTCATCTAGTATTTCTTCAATCTTGACAATATTTATAGTTTTCAAATTATCTTCTTCATTTTCATGGCTTTCATATACAGGATTTCTGCTTAAACAGTCTGCTTCGGTGTTGTTTCTACCTGGGTTGTATTTTATTACAAAATTGTATTGTGATAAGTAATGAGTCATGTCTCCCAGTTCATCGTCTGTTCTGTTCTTTATGTTTAGATTTTCGAGTGGCTTATGATCCGTATAAATTGTGAATGAGTTCCCTAATAGCCAGTGTTGCCAGAATTTCAAACTTTCTTTAATTGCTAGGCATTCTAAAAATATAGCTTTCTTTTTTTTCTGGCATTCATTCAACTTTTTTGAAAAGTAGGCCACTGGTTTGATTTCACCACACCTTTGTGTTTGTTTCAAAACTGCACCAATGCCTTTTATACTTGCATCAGTATATATAAAAGTTGGTGCCTCTCGGTCGGTGCTTTTTATTGTTTGGAAAGCTTTTTCACAATCAGCTGACCAAACGTAATTTGTGTTTTTTCTAAGTAAATTGTGTAATGGATCAAGAGTTATTGCAGCATTAGGAATATATTTATTGTAAAAATTTACCTTACCCAGAAATTGTCTTATTTGTTTCTTGTTTTGCGGTGCTGGAAATTCTGCTATAGATTTGAGGTTATCTTTTAAAGGTGTAATTATATTACCTTTTATTAAATGCCCCAAGAACTTTACCGAATGTGCCGCAAATTTGCATTTTGTCAATTTTAGACGGAATCCTTCTTCGGCTATAGCATTCAACAACTTCGATAGATGGTCCATATGGTCATCGAAAGTTTTAGAAAACACCATTATGTCATCTATATAATTCATTACATAATTAGACAGGTTATGTTTTCTTATTATATTAGTCAGAATCCTTTGAAAAATTGCCGGAGATGTCTTCAATCCGAAAGGCAGGCAAGTCCATTGGTAATGACCTTCTTGTGTGACAAAACCTGTCTTCGCTCTGTCGCTGATCCTCAGTGGTATTGACCAGAAAGCAGAATTAATATCAAGCGTAGTAAAATACCTACAGTTTATTGTTTTTACCATCAGATCCTCTATAAGAGGGAATGGTTGTGCCTGTGGAACGATAATTTTATTAAGGTCTCTGAAGTCGATACACAATCTTGACCTCTTCCCTTCATCCCGCTTGAATGCTAATGTCACAGGTGCTGCGAATGGGCTATAAGATTCTTCAATCAATTCATTTTTTAGCAATTGACCAATTTGTTTCTCAATTTCTTCTCTATCCCCCAAGGAGCACCTATATGGTCTTTTTGAGCAATATTTGTCTACTTGTAAATCAATAAATGCTTCATAGTTTTTCACCTGTCCAACGTCAAATTTATCTTTCGCAAATATGTGTTTATAATCATCTAATAATGCATTAATTTTTGTTATTTGGTCATCTTTCAAGTTAGTAGTATCGATGTCAAATTTATTCACATCTATGCCCTCATTGAAATTTATTTCATAATTCGATATTTGTGACTCTTTGGTTTCAATTTCAAAATATTTATTTTCGTCTCTTATTGGACTGATATATTGATTTTCACTTGGGTTGGCATTTTTCTGAAGTTGGATGTTTAAATTCCCGTCATGGGTCAATTCAAACCTCTTTATTGTATCCAGTCCCAAAAGCAATTCATGAGTGAAATTTGTATCATTGCAAATAAATGCATTTATTTCCTCTTCAATATTCAATATTCTTCCGTTTAATTTTACTAAACCTATAGTTTTCCCCCCACCACCAATTGTGTTGAATTTGTTTTCAAAGTAATTTATCTTTGAATTTTTTACTGTTATTAATTTAGAATTTATTAAAGTTATATTTGATCCAGGATCATAAATACCAGAACATTTCAGTTTGTCATTCAATATAACTTCAACTTCAATTAGTGGGGGAATATTTAGTTTTTTGTATCCTCGAATTGATCAATCTCTAATGTCAAATTTTTGCAGTGTTTGCCACTGTTATTGCTGTTCTTGTCTTCTTTGAACCAGCACAAATCCTCAGAGTGAAATCTGTTTTTCTTTCCAAATTTGTAACAAATCTGACATGGTATTTTTTTTCGCCATTCTGATTCTGATTTGTTTTTTTCTGTAACTTTTCTTTTTATATTGTTATTTTGATCTTCACGCATTTGTAGGGCATTAAATAAAATAGTTGGGTTTGTCATTTCCTGTCTATCTAATTTGCTCCTAACATAAGTAGGTAATCCTGTGACGATTAAGTCAGTGAGAGTTCTGTTATCAATATTATTGTTATACTCTAGTAACAATCTTTCTTTTTTTAATGCATATTCCAGTAGAGAGCCACTTAAATGCTTGTAAGTCAATGCATAGATTACAGAAGACCAGCTTTTATCCGCAAATGTATCTAGAAAACTTTCTCGCCATATCTCCCACAGTGAGTTTAAGCTGTGTTTAATCAGCATAGACTCATACCAGTCGCTTTCTGAGTTATTCAAAAATAGCCTCAATGCACTAATTTTCTGTGTGTTACAATTTAAATCAAATCTCTTACATTCACTCTCAAAGCATTGTAACCATTGCTTGGCATTAGTGATCTTGTTATCAAATTTCTTCAAAACAAATTTTTCAGTCAATCCGCTTAAATTGGTGTACTTTTCTTTGTTAGTATTGAATTTGTCGCTTAATTTCTCTAAAATTTCTAGTAATTTTCCGTCTGTAGTAGATTGGCTCGTTTGAGTCATTTCTTGTAACAAATAATCATTAAACATTATATTTCCAGTGTTATCTTTGTATAGTTTTAGCACATCACTTGGCATTGATATCCATACCTTTCTACTATGACCCCTTCTCTGTAATGTTCTTTTTATTTTTACGAATTCTGGAAGGTTCGTTAATTGTAGGTGATGTTTCGCTGCTTGAAAACATGGCGGCATGAGATATGTCATTCCTTCTTCTGTTGTTATAGATTTTATCGTAATTATGTTATTTTTCGGATCTTCATCCGCTGAAAGCTCTACTTCAAATTGTAATCTTTCCATGATCTACGGATATCCAATTAAACTCTGACAATTGTCGATTTATAATATGTTGGATGTCGAAGACGGGAGCAAAAACACACAATTTGATTTATCTAAAATTAGAAATATTTAATGTTAATTATTTTTAATTCTTACAATATTATTATTTTAAAATAAATTGTCACATACATTATATACTAACCTAAAATTAGAAAATCGACAATTAAAGGTTTTTACTTCCAATAGATCGACGCCATTATTAATGTTCATGTATTCATGGCTTCTATTCTAAATAACCGTTTTAAATCTCATGTCAGTATGGCAACGTCAAACTTTAAGGCGGCGTATACATAATATAAATAATAAATAATAGACCGCGTACACAATATACAAAGCTTACATATATATAAGAAGAACATCTAGAACATCAATGAGCACATGGAGCATGTAATGAGGGTGTAACTACCAACGATCCTGGGATATATTTTATTGAATAAATATTTATAATAATATATTTGTATAGTATTCAGCTCGGAATTACCAAAAGTTATAAATTGAGAGAGCGTTACCGTAACGATTTACATATAAAGAGAATTTATCGATATTTATAGAACTCGTACAGCGTATAGGGGTCGTGCGCGTGTGTAGCGTTGTGAGACAAGTGATGTATTGAGGCTTCACTAGTGCACGGATTTAAGTAGGTGAAGTACCTGCTGTATCAGTATTGATAAGATCTGTATATTAAATCTAATTATTCAAAATAAATTCAACAGACTCAAAGACAAATTACAGTTTAATTAAAACACAACTAATGATTTTAGTCTTGTAATTAAAATACATTAAATATCATGATATGTAAAGTTGTTTTTACTAAAAACTACACAGGTACACTATATGAATATGTGGAGTGGAGACTAGAAAGATCTTTCTGCCAAGTACTTCTACTTTTGAATTTGAATAATGAATGAACATATTGTAATATCAATGTGCAGAGAGTGTGTTTAACAATATGATGACGTACGTACATCATGAGTCCTCGCGTTGCAGTGCTGCATTTGGTTCTACGTATCACTTCACACTTAGTTTACACGAGTCTGCTCGCACAGTATTTAAGTAAACGTAGAGAGGCCAATTTTTGACTTATAATTTAAGTTTTGATACCGTTTTAAAAGTCTAGAATAGACGGACTGGTTAAAAATTTTTGAACTTGAACAGTTTAATTAATTAATGATTAAATATAATCAACACGTCAACCAATTGGATTTGCTTAAAAATCAATTTTGAGCACGTTTTTGTCAGTCTTAAATGTTGTCTTTTAATAAAAAAAAGATTTGTGACTACTATCCCTACAAAGTTCTAACCTAATAAAACATAGCACATGCGCGCTGGAAATCTACTAGTAAGTGATTAAAAAAATTAATAATTAAAATTTTTCCATCCATCATAAGTATTAAGAACTCAGTGGCCAGTTACAAAAGCAAGCTGTAACTTCAAAGCGTGACGTATGCAACTTGTAACTGTGAATACAAACTTTCATATTTTATGTTGTTCCGGGCCGTTAATAAATTACACAGCCGCCGTAGATAGATCTCAAAAGCCTGACTGAGTTCTTAAATAAAAATTCTCTTTTCGAGATGGCGTAGCAATTAAGATTTTACGTCTCAAAACAACTTTGCAAAATGAGAAGATTTTTAATTTTTATAATGCAAATTGTACCTGGAATATAATAGTGTATTACAGCACGTACGTGCTCTGAATGAATAGGATGCGAGATTAAATTCAATAATTACAAACATGTATTAAGTGTAAGGACAAGGTTCGACACTCGATGTTCTTTTTCAAAAAGCATTCATCGAAATTATCTACCGACTCCTTGCAGTTAATATTTATTTAGTAGCACGATATTCCGCAAGTTCTTTAAAATATATTCCACATACATTCGAGCGTCGCTTTCAACACTTAAATAGTTGTAAATAGCAGAGTCAGTCCGCGTCGTTGACACGAAAAATAACAATTTCCATCGGATTCACGTCCATTTCCGAAGCAAGCTGACGCCGTTGATTGCATCTGCATTGATGTCGGGATGTCCGGCGAGCTTTAAAGCTTTAACGACTGCGTTTGAGCAAATAGCACCTACCTACCTGCGAGTTTCTCCTGCGTGCAGTACGTGTTGATGACGTGTTACTTGATGGGGGACTATGTTACGTTGTTGGAATACACTGTACTGTTAAATAATTTTATAGTGAAAACTTCATTGAAATTACCATGTGAGAGATATACATTAGAGATGTTCGTCATGATCATGTAAAAGACGACTTCATATACATAGACTAGAGATAGACTAGACATACCGAGATAGAGATCTCGGACAAAATGAAAGTTTTTTTGCGAAGACTATAATAATAAACAATTTCCATATATTTTTGAACGGAATCGTCACTTTAATTACCTTTTCATAAGCTTTTGTGTCCAAATATACGTTGTCGCAGTTTGATCGACGGCTCGATGATTAGTTCGGCTGTGTCTATGTGAGCTGGCGCAGACCACTGTCTATTCAATGTGCACTTACCCTACACCCCGCACCCCGCACCTCGCACCACCGAGCTACTGGCGAACCGCCAACGAGACTGCGTAGTAAACACTTAGTTATCTAATACTACTACTACTATACTATAATTATTTGTGAATTTCAATTCTTCAATTATTACGACGATTAATACTCTTTTTTCTTTTTTTTTGTAGCTTTACGCTTTATCCCGCACATGGCAGGGTAGGCAGAGAGAAACGCAGGAACCGTGGGAACCTAGTGTTAAGACACTCCGTTACTTAGTCCCAGCTTTCTCCGTCCCCGCTTTCCGCCTTTTTCGAGGCATTGCGTGTTGAGTGGCGAACACCGCGCTTTGCCTTAATACACTCTTATATCAAATGCTCATTTTTTTGTCCAACTGCAATAGATATTTGTTACAACATTCAAAATGCAAAAAATTACAAAAAGCAATGTGTAACCTCTTATTCGATACAGTAATATTTAAAAGAATAAAAAAATTTGGACTTCATATAAAATAGCATTTATTGTAAATATTTCTTTCTACATCGAAAATTAGCAACTATTGAGTTAGAAGCCGAATTGAGTTAGGTGGCGACGTGACGTATGCACGCAACGACTGCCAACAAGAACCTGTTTGAATAAACAATACTACTTAGAATTTATATTTGTACTTGACGCTTAAGTAACAAAATATAGGTATATATTGTTATTTATCGTAAATTGACGGATATATTTTTGTAGTTAATAGATAATGTTAAAATTATGTTGTAATAGCATATTGTAGTTTTTATTAGAAGTATCAAAGCTACTCAAAGCACATAGAGCACTATGAAACCAATTTCACAAAAGAGAGTGTTACATTTAATACTAATAAATAAGTAAAAGCTTCACATTATTATTTTAAATTGAAAAGTTTATTTTAGAACTGATTTTAAAAACAAGAGCGAAATAAAACTAGATATAAAATTGGGATTCGCTACGGAGGCAGCGTCCCTCCGCCCCGGCGCCCGCCCTCGCTCTCTCACGCTCATGTACCTGCACCTGTACCCGCGGCACTAGTGACGCACTGACAATGCTCTCGTTCCTTATTTTATTACAGCATATACCTTGTGCCTTCTTATTATATATTACACATATATAATAAGAAGGCACAAGGTTCTAATAATTTTATTTATTTGTAATAACCACTTTTTACAAAGGCATGTAGCGTAGAGGGACTTGTACGAGTATGATCTGTACCGCGGTGTAGCTTACTTACTTCACTTTGAAGATCGAATCTAGTACTTTCCCTTTCGTGTACATACACACACGAAGTTTTTTTTGGTGCAAGTAAGTTTAGCTTATACTAATTAACGTATGTTAATGCAATCGAAAGCTTGGGATATAATCCGTGTATATATATTAAATGTGAAGGCTTGTGATATAATTTGTATACGCATTTCTGCTAAACTGCAGGAAGAGTTGGATAACTGTAGTGTTCCTACACTCTTATTATTGCTATATTTACGCCCAATTTTGAGACTTAACCGCGGCAGTAATGTTTTTTAGATTTCAGTTAAAACATAATTTTGTTGTCCGTCTGTCTGTCAACTTACTTACTTACTTTTATGTGGATATATGAAGTTGAAATAAATGTCAAACAAATAGAGGAAACTTCCAGTAACAGTCAAAACATATACTCATTTATTCTTTATTATTGTAGTATCTGTTCGAACATCGCCACGTGATCGTGACGTAGTGCGGTGCGGTGTCGCTTGAACAACTTGAATGAACTGTTGATACTGAAGTGATCTGTTTCGGACGTCATTCAGACGTTCTCATATGTGAGGTTTTTGTTAAGCTGTGCTTAAAAAATTTATATATTTGTAATATATGATTTTTTCGAAAAATTTACGTGCAGATACTGCTACGAGAACTTCTACTTGTAACGTGAAGAGTTGGACCCGAGTTTCTCACCGTCCCTTCTCTTCTGCATAGTAATGTAAGTATTTAGTTTTTTTTTATTAATTTATATTAGATATTGTGAAAATTGACTTGCAGTTTAGTGTTCCTGTTTATATTGAAAATAAAACACTACCTTGTCCACTTTACAGACAACTCGTACCAAAATCTTATAATATACTCGTAATATAAGCATCGTAGCTCACACAACGCGCCTCAACTATCCAACTACAAAGACAAAGTGGGTGATAAACTTATGAAAGTCAACAAAATCCAAGTAGCACCCAAAATGTTAGTCTATTTGCAGGCAACTCTTAAAGTTTACACTTAGACAGTTTCGAGCTGTCTGGGTTTTGTCCTGACAAATACTGGTGTAGGACCCCTGGAACTAATTCACTTTGAGTAGAGCGTAATTTGAGAACTTGTGACGGCCTCTTGATATTGTCATTTTTATTAATGTACAACCTACAGTTATCCTCACAAATAAATAACTACTTACTCATTCTTATTTAAAAAAAATTAATATTAAAACTATGAAACTAACGAATATATTTAGTCAACCAACAAATCATATAATGAAACCCATAAAAGAAGTAACGTTAATGATCTGGCAACATCCCTCTACTTTGTCGCGACGCCGCTCGGTACATATGACGATGTAGAACAATAAGTATAGACGACAACATTCTATTTGAGAGCACAATTCCCTATTTCTGGCTTACGTTAGGCATTTTACGTGGAAAATCGGTAATTTCAGTCGACATCTTCTGTACAATGTTTTTTACGCATAACGAAATTCCAGCCGAGCTTTTAGGGGAAAAGCTTTTAACCTAAAATGATTCATATTTTTATCAAGTCAAGAGCGTACAAGATTTAAGTCCAATAAATGATATACCGAAGTGACCAGCAAATAGAGTACAAGTAAATTACATATCTTTATTGTTTCTTTTAAATGATGTTATATTAAATATTTTATTCTCTTTACTTGTAAATATGTGACGTGCTCATATTTAATCTGTTTATATATTTCACATGTTATATATGACAAAGCGAAAGGACTGTATAATCATTTCTATATAATGTTTTATTGACTTTTGATAAAATGTCTCATACACAACTTTGATTGAATAAGAAATATATATTTAAACATGTATATGTATAAACAAAATCTCATATAGAGTATAGAATAGTATAGTATTTAAGTAATTAAAAAATAGTATTTAAGTAATTAAAGTTAATAAGGGTAATTTATTTTTATTTACCTCCATTCATTTAATATTATTTTTGTAATAATTTTATTTCGGTTCGGTTTTTATAAACAATGTATATAAAGATACGAATATATAAAAATAGATCAGAGCCTAATTACAACATCACAACTTCCATACAACAAAAGTGCGGATTAAGAGATAATTACTCGACATGTTTGCAAATTGGAGAGCGACGCGATGTCGGAGTGAAGCAGCCGCGAATGTTCAACTGAGGTGGATTAAAGCGATATTAAATAGAACGTAAACAAAGGTGATTAACGGTGGACACCCGCCCACTACCATCATCCACCTCTCTGCGACCCTCTACAATAGTATTTTTTTACAGGTTTTATTTACCATTAAGTGTATTCGTGTTGACTTGTGGCTACAACATTCACCGCACACAGCAGTGTATAGTCGTAATATTCTGATCTTTGCTTTTGAGCTTCCAAATCCTAGTGGATTCGATTACAGCGTAGAGTTCTGTTATAAGAGTGAGATGAAAACAATTCTTTCCCTAAGTTATACTCGTAGTAAATTATATCCACTGCGTCAAAATGTGACGATGTCACATTTTGACATACACGTTGACGATGTTATGCTAAATTACTGTCTAGTTGTAGACATTGTTATTCGAACTATAACTTGAACATCAATGCTGAAAAGCTGTCACGTAATACATAGTACAATATATATAGTAATTATAATTTTCATTAATATGTATAATAATTAGAAAAATATTCGTTAATTATCCAAGAGACAATACATTACATCCAAGAGATCCCTCCGACACTGCAGTTCAGTCGACAATCATTTACACGCGTCTTATTATTTCTCCCAGCTCTGAACTTTGCGCGTTTTGGACAAAACTTGGCAACTTTGTTTCAATTTGCCGGTCTTTTGAAGTGATCTGTGCCAAGAGTTAGTTGTTTGATTAATTTGTAAGATATACAATATATTAATAAATTTTGTAATCTGTATTCATTTTATGTAATTCAATGACAGTGATCTCATATTTTTCTTTAGCTAGATGTTAAATTAATTGAGCAAGAAATGGAGGGTATTTATACCCACGGAGAGAGTTACTTCGGACCCTTAGTTGCTAGACATTAAAACACATATTTTTTATATATTTATACTATTAATTATATACTATGCTTCTAAAACCTCCCCAAATACAAAGTAAATAAAATAAAATAGAGATAATTTTAACATATGGTCAATTTTTAAACATGAAGTTGTCAGATGTAATTAAATTGAATATGTAAAGTTCTGCTGTATAAAGATAAGGCTTTAACGACGTAACTGTATTTATTAACATATTTCAAACCACCAAGCTCTGAGCTTTGAGTACAACTTACCAAAATCCTCCACATCCTAATAAGGATGTAAGCTAACTATAAACAAGCACACGACGTAAGCGCGTGACTCTAGCGCGTCACTTACAGTCAAGCCAGTGCGCTCACTACTTAACTGCTCTGGAGAGTACAAGATTTGATTAATTAATGCCACTTTTGTTGTTATTTACTGTTTTGTGGTTGTTATTTTGTAGATACTTGTCATATGAAGTCTGTGCCTTGAAGTGTGAACGTCTTTGAAGATATTATACATAAGAAATGGTTCTAAACATAAACACTTTAATAGGATGGTAATATTAATAAATCATGAGCAACGTGGCGACTAGAAAGTCTATTTTGTCTTCTGTTTGACATCCAAAATACAATTTACAAATATCTGGAAATAAATCAGAAATTTGAGGGGAACTTGATTTCTTCTGCCTCAACATACAGTATTATGAATAAAACAATATCGATTTATAATAATTGACTATCAATATTAGGTTAGAACCATTATACGACAGTCGGGTGACATTTATCTGTAATCAGGTGTTAGTGCGCGAGTCACGAGATACGCGACCAGGCACTTCAATGGCGATGTTATCTCTACGTCGAAACGTGTCTATCTAAGAGATACGAGTACTGTAGTATGCTGTGGGTTTGTTTAGGAGTCTCCTAAACATTGTGCCGTTATGATAAATTAACAGAGGAGTTAAGTTCCGCTACCTTATTATACATTTAATTAATTAGATTTATTACCCTTACGAATTTACATGTCCATAAAAATAATTTTAAAATTATTAAAATATATTTTTTTTATTAAAAAAATTTTATCTATGTATATCTGCCCAAAATCTCATCGCATCTTTCCTGTAACAACTTGTAGTTACAAGGGACAAGTGCACTGTGTCGTACCAAAGGTGGTTAGAGCTATATACTATTGATTGAACTTTATCTGTATTTGGATGTTAAATTTTAAAAAACATTTTTATGATTAGTTTATTTAATTAGTATTTTTTAGTGATTAGTATTTTTTTAAATACATTTTATATACAATGTAAAGATTTTTCATTGAATATTGTGTCATTTCCAATCCTTGAATATCGGTTAGTTAAAATATACAACATCAGCGTCGCGGCGCGTTGTTGAAGACGACTTGTTTAATGTGGCTTTAGCGGGGACACTTGCTGTGGCGACACTGACGACGCTGGTTGGGATGTTACTGGCTTGTTATTGATATTGGGAACTTTCTGTGAGCGTTTCTTAGAATTCTGTTAATATTAATAGACGAAATATTGGTGAAGTTAGACGTAGCGTTGTAGTGGCTTTTATTAAATTATTGTTTTAAAGAAACTTCAATACAAAAAATAAAGTAGTGGTAAAAAGAATTTTAATAGATGAAATTGGTATTGAACTACATATACAATGTCAGTAGGAGGTACATTTTTAGGAGAAACACTAAACAGAATTATACTCATTTCGCTGTAACATCTCGAACTGTAAGACAGTTTGCCGTCAATTGTCAGATAATAATATGGTTTTATGTATCTTTGTTTTATCACACTCGCATCGATAATGTTTTAAAAGTATCTTTACTTTAAAGTATTATTTACGTCTGTCTCTAAATTATCCGCTTTGTCATGTCACAGTTGCAGTGAAAAATAATGGTATTGCTTAGTTCTGTTTAGAAGTAAATATGAATTTTGGTTGTTGCCGATGTGGGAAATGCTGAACCAAATGCTCTCTAATGTATGCGTATGTATACAGTATACATATATACTAACGTACCCCACAATGTAGTACAGTATCGGCGGCATCCAAACACAAGTGGTTAAGTTATAAGAACGTGGATAGCCTCATCATATATTTTGAAATCGATTAAATAGTTAGCTATATTGCAGTAACTTAACACAAACCTTTGATAGAATTTGAATCACTACAGATTGTTTGTGACATATTTTATAGAACTTACTACTTTTATATTGATTATAGGATTTACAATATACATAACGTGCTGGTTATATTGTCAAAATAAATGAATAAGTAGTATGTTACAATTAGTGACATTGACAGAAGGTCGCAGATCGTGTTCTCTTTGAGTAGAGTTTGCTCTACAATGTACTAAATCTAATTGGAGTTACACTTGTTGAGAAAATGAATTTATCAACTTCGCTTTCAAAACTAAATATATTTTACTGCAAGAATGTTTGCTAATTTTAAAAATAATACTGTAATATGTTTTCCGGCTCTGGTTCTTTCCTCTGACAGGTGGAAACTTTGTAAGCCGACAAAAAATAACAAAAGCTCCCAAGAGATTGCGGATAAAAGTTCAACGAGAAATCTGTTCCAGTACCGGATAGGCTGTTGTACGAAGATGTTGCTTTATCGCATTTATCTTGTGGTTGGTGTTGCTTTATAAATAGAATATATTTTTTAAATACAAATTTCATTAGGTACTACTACGAAATTATTATAAAAGGATGTAAAATACAAAACGGTTACTACATTGTTGATGTTTTCGTGCAAAAGAGGAAAAGCTGTCTTCTTGTTCTCTCTATAGTTAAAAGATATGCGCGGCGTTGAGTTCCGCCACTCAACGTCCAATGTTCGAATAGCTGGCCGGGTCGGTGAAGGTTGGAGTGTCGTAACTCTAAATGAGCCCATCTGTGACCCTGCTTTTATTATTATACCGATATTTTATTTATTTCTTATTTTACTTTATGTTATATTTATATGTATGTACATGATACATATACATCGTCGTCCTTTTCGATTTAACCTGTTTCTCTTAGCATCCAATTTCAGTCTCCTGCAAAACACAATCAATCTTTTCTTCCATTAAAATTCTTAAACTAGTGGCACGTGAGAGTGAGGGGCCGCGGATTACTAAGTTTTATCAGAGCGCGGGCGCGGCGTGTGACAACCGACGTGACGCGGGCAGTGTACGAATACATGGTATTGCAGTCGTTATGATGTTACGTGGATTTTAACTAATATCTATTATGATCCTCTCTATATGGAATGGTTAATTTAATATAGCTTAATATAGCATTTCCCAGAGTTATTATAAATTAGCTATAAAAAGGTTTCATCAGGATTAAAAGTCAAGCAGAGATGAAGTTCAATCAGTAGTACAGAACCTCTTCTTACCTCTGGCTCAGTGCACGTTCCCGCCCGGATCCACGTCGAAGGACGCGAGTGACTCGCAATGGGAACAAAGGTCGCGTTAATTACGGAATGACCTAACGAACTACGAATCGAGTTACAACGTTCTTATTTAGTTAAGCCGTTATTTCGTTAATCAATTTGTTGTTGTTGTTTATTGTGAGAACACAGAGACGAGGTCAGTGTTTGAGTTGTGTTTTAAAATACGTTTACTTGAATAAACAGTGTTAAAATGGTATTAGTTTTTCATTTATTATAATATAATATTATAATAGCGTCGTTCACTAAATTGACGCATAAATTACTCATTCGATAGTTGTGGATCAAGTTACTGACTACACAATGTACAGAACCGTGAAACTATATTGATAGAGTAACAAAGGATATTATTGATATGGGGCTTTAGTGGCGCAGAAGCATGGCTTAGAGACCCTGCTTGTAAACGAGACGGTTTGTGATTTCGATCCGACTCGGGGATGTGGATGAAATAAAGCCGCGTTAATAAACACGAAAAAATCTAAATAAAAATGATTAAAAACACAAAACAAAACGAGTATTAGAATTACAGCTAGCTAAACTTTAGAACAACAGATATCTACTTAATAATAAAACTTTCTCGCGTAGAGCAAATGTAGGCGGGCGGCGCGCTGTGGCGCGACAGTATTAGTGGTGTCGGCGGTGTCGGCGACACTCCAGCCGGCTTCGGCTGATTGTATAATTAATAAGGAACTAATTATAGTTGCCGGCTTTGTTCTAGTTTACACTCCGCACTCTCCGACACCTCACGTACACTGCGACATTCGAGATCGCTACAACCAAGTTCATTTTGCATATTTATAAAGTTATTACTAACAACTTAGTTTCTTTAGTGGAGATTATTTTATAGAAAATAAATGTCGTTTGAATTTTGTTAAGTGTTTAGTTAACAACTTCTTCTTCTAAAACTTCAACCGTTCGATTAATGTTCTCAGACTAACTCTAGTGCCACATATATTTAAATAAAATTACAATTTTTCTTTTTTCTCCTATCGAATCACTTTGTTAATGAAAACATATCTACATAAATGAAAATGACCATTTCCTTAATCCAAATCCATCATATATCATAGTACGTAACCGCCTCCCAGACTACACCAGGCTGCTTACTCCCCCGCCCGCCCACACTCCGCACTCCGCACTCCGCGCCACACGACGTACGGCGAGACGCGGCGAGAGTTAGATTTCCCAGAGGAGCTAATACACGGCGTCCGCTCCCACCGACCTCGCGGACGACGCACACTACTGACGTGTGTAGCTGGAGTACGACCACACGAGGACACATTTACTGAATTAAAGGTATTTTGTATTGACTGTATACGATGAGGTAGCGTGCTTCTACTTCATCGTCTCCCCTCACTACTATCACACATTTTCATTGCGCAATGTGCAGATTGTGAACATCATGAGGTTCTGTCATTGAAATACGGCACTCAAATGTACATCAATGTTATCGTTCAATTGTGGAAGGATTTGTATTACAAAAGCTGTGAGTACGTCTACGTGGTTAAGGATTTAAATTTCCTTCAATTTGAGTTTAAATTGCAGGAACAGTTGGACAAGAAATTTATAAAATCCAGGCAAATAATGTTGCAGGAGTAAGCTCTACAGTAGAAAGCAATATTATTTACAATACTAATTATTGATAACTACACAAATTGAGGTATACGAGAGAGGGATGTTCCATTTTGTTATATACCATTTAATAAACGTAATTAAAAAGAACACGTTTTAGTTTATATTTTGTATATTTCATAATATTTTATGATTATGTAATACTCAATAGTCATGAGCATACAGTTACATAAACACATAATATTCCTCCATGTCATATAATAAGCATCGTTCATCTTCAAGTAGACCTAATAGACTTCTCGTATAGTGATTGAGAACCCGATACGTCACACCGCTCCGTCTGTCACGTGCTTTGTATGTGCGTATTTGACTAGTGCATTAAGATCTGCCGAATATATCGGCTTATTGTATAAGTAATAAGAAATATATATGCGTCGATTAACAATAAATTCAATTGTAAAAGTTCTATTAAATTATTTTGTATAAATTTATGTAATTTGTAAGCACGTCTCAGTCTAGAACACTCCGCCACTACATTCAGGTTCTCAAGGAGGTCTCACGTACGGATGTCTTCTGTACATATAACGTACTGTTCTTTTTTGTCTTCTGTTCGTAAGACGTGACCATTCCATCTCAGGAGATGCTTCTGAAAGTTAAAGAAGAAGAAAAGAATCAACTTAGCGTTCCATGGATTCACCGTGCGGGTGCCGGGCCCATCGTGTTGTAGGAAGAGGAGCTCCAAGCAGCGTTTGGGATTTGCGACCCAAGTGTAGGTTTGAAGGGCCCCTTTAAAATGCATTAACACTCACCTTCACTGTCCGAGCTCCTATATATTTATATTTGTACGCAGGTGTATTCTATTTCTAGGTAATTGTTGTATAAAAATTGTATTATTGTCATTCATACAATACGCTTATAAAATAAAACGGCTCTCACTAATTTTTATTCCGCATAAATTTTCTCATTAAAATGAAAAGTATCCAGTTGTTGAGTAGTTTTGAAAAAACTCGTCTCCTGTAGAGTTTTATTCGTGAAGTAAATGAATTCACGCCGCGGAATCTTCTCCCCACTACGACTCGTGTTACGATTCCGCTGAAATATTCATTTTGAAAATTGTTCGCTGAAAAATTTAAGTTGAAATTGCTCGGATATTGCTTTTAGTTTCATTATCAAAATTACTTTTTATGCGGAAACGTCTGTAAGTGACTTTATATTCAGAAGCTGAGCTCTCCGTTCCGAACTTATATATCGATGTTGTCTGTAACATCGAGACAAATTAATGCGATAGTTAAACACTTACTAACTAAAACTATACTATACACAAATTGTGTCACATAGAGAATTCTAACAAATTCATAATTCTTTCCGACGCTTGTCAACTGTGACTTTAAAAACTTTAAACGCAGTTTTCTCGAAAGTGTGCCCAAAGCACTACCTGTTTATATCACAAGCACGGCAGAACAGTTGCGGTAGAACCACATCTAATGCGACCGTCTCGTCTCTACAGTCAGATGCGTCCTTCTTGTACTCATTTATTTATATTGTAAATGTAAATATTGTGAAAATAAAGTTATTTCTATTTCCATTTTCTTCGCTCTGGCAAACTAGGTAAAGCGCGGCGTTGAGTTCCGCCACTCAACACGCATTGCTTCGAAAAAGGCGGAAAGCGGGGACGAAGAAAGCAGGAACTAAACAACGGAGTGTCTTAACACTAGGTTCAAATGGTTCCTGCAGTTCCCTCTGCCTACCCTGCCATGTGCGGGATAAAGCGTGAAGCTAAAAAAAAAAAAGAAAAAAAAATAAAATAAAATGTTATTAATTCTACGATATTACATACAAAACGATCAATTCACGTCGCAGAATGGTTCTTACCTTCGTTAAGTACACATATTGCACTAGTGTGTGCAATATGTACGTCGTACGTCACTCTTCACTCACAATCGTATCGCAGCCGCTGCTACGCGACAAAGCTCCTTCACGGGAATCCTCGGGGAAATTTAGGCTTTTCCGAATCCTTAAGCATATTAATGACAAGAACCAGGGCGTGTTGCGGAAAGACGCGTGTACAATGTACGTAATACATAGTATGTATGAATTATGTAAAAAGCAATTCATCTGCTGCGTACTATGTAATACACACACACATACACACACAACCTACACTATTATACAAAAATCAATGCAACACTAACACATTTCCGAGACTGATTATGTAAAATATATTTGAATATAACAATCGTCTTTCATCTGACACCTCTTCGAGTGCCTCACGCACCAGATCGTGATGACGTCATGTACAAGTGAGTGGAGTTACTATTGAGCCTACATACATCCGAGTATATAGGGAAGTATTATAAGAGAGAACAAAGGTTATTAAATGTATAAAAAAGTACAATATTAGTATATATACATATTGTTTTCATTTGCTTTCGTTATTACAACTAAGTCGTAGAAAACAATCCCGTATTACGAGACGTACTCGTAGAACATCCCCTCATATCTGCACAGCTTATCCTGCCCCGACTCGTGTGCTTACTTTCATGTGTTATCGGCCTCCGTTAATAGGAAGGCACTCAGTCCGGATGCCGCCGCTGACCTCACCGAGACAAATCCTCAATCAGCTGACTGTAGTATGAAGGAATTGAAATAGCGAATAGTGGATATAAGGATTGTAATAGACGGAATATCTATACGGTTTGTTTTGTATCTAATCCCTTTGTACGTACCAGTATATATGTGACTGTATATACAATTGTAGTACTGTTGATGACAAAGTTGATGACACGTTATAAATGTATATAATATTACGTTTTTTAGTCTAAAAATATGTAGGAGCGTTTGGTAGAGCGTAGCGGTAAGTCTCAAATTCAATTCTGTTTATTAAAAAAAAATATTTAAAAAATAAAATATTTAAAAAATATTTAATATTTCTGACTTCACCATCCCTACAAATTTCAAATGTAATAAATCGAGGCACATGTATGCGGGAAATCCAGTAGTAAATAATTAAAATCAATAATAAAAAGTAAAAAATAAATAATAAAAAGTATTAAGAACTCAATTTCCAGTTACAAAAGCAAAGCTCGCTAAGCTCCAACTTAGTCAAAGCACGCCTCCGTCTGCAACTTATACCTGTGAATACAAGCTTTCATATTTTATGATATTCCAGGCCTGTTGATAAATTCCGTTCACATTCCGCCATAGATAGTTCTCAAAAGGCTGACTGGGTTCTTAAATAAAAAAAATCTTTCTGAGATAGCGGAGTAATTAAGCTTTTACGTTTCAAAATAACTTCAAAAAATTAAAATATTTTTAATTTATATAACGCAAATTGTACCTGGAATATAATAATTTATTACAGTACGTGCTCTGAATGAATAGGATGCGAGATTTAATTCAATAATTACATACATTTTTTTTTTTTTTTTGTAGCTTCACGCTTTATCCCGCACAAGGCAGGGTAGGCAGAGGGAACTGCAGGGACTGTGGGAACCTAGTGTTAAGACACTCCGTTGCTTAGCCCCTGCTTTTTCCGTCCCCGCTTTCCGCCGTTTTCGAGGCATTGCGTGTTGAGTGGCGGAACTCAACGCCGCGCTTTGCCTAGTTTACCATAGCGAAGAAAATGGAAATAGAAAAATCCATCTTCTCCGACTGGGGATCGAACCCAGTAACCGTCGCGTTACAGGCAGCCTCTGCGCCTCTGCGCCACGACGGTAGTATGTATAAAGACTTTATTTCGAGTGTAGTTCGAAACTGGACATTTATTTTCAAAACACCATATTAAACAAAATATTTACTAACTACTTACAAAACTATCTATTAACTCCTTGCAGTTAATATTTATTTTGTAGCACGATATTCCACAAGTTTTCTAAAATATATTCTACATACATTCGAGCGCCGCTTTCGACACTTAATAGTTGTAAATAGCAGAGTCAGGCGCCGCGTCGGGTCGCCTCGTCCGCCTCGTCCGCGTCGTTGACACGAAAAATAACAATTTCCATCGGATTCACGTCCATTTCCGAAGCAAGCTGACGCCGTTGATTGCATCTGCATTGATGTCGGGATGTCCGGCTTTAAAGCTTTAAAGACTGCGTTTGAGTAAACAGCAACTACATTAAGCTTTTGTGTCCAAATAAAGGCTTTCGTATTTTGTGTGAAAGCTCGATGATTAATTTGACTGTGTCTATGTGAGCAAGCACAGACCACTGTCTATTCAACTTCCACTTGCCCGCCCACAGCCCGCACCCCTTATCACCTCGCTAATGGCGGACCACCAACGAGGCTGTGTAGTAAACACTTGGTTATTTAATTTAGATTTTTTTAGGTTCGCGCTTTATCCAGCATATTGCAGGGTAGAGGGAACTGCAGGAACCATATGAACCTAGTGTTAAGACACTCCGTTGCTTAGTCCCTGCTTTTTTGAGGTATTGCGTGCTGAGCGGCGGAACTCAACGCCGCGCTTTGCCTGGTTTCCAGAGCGAAGAAAAAGGAAATAGAAAAATCCATCTTCCCCGAGTGGGAATCGAACCCTCAAACTGTCGCGATTACAGGCAGACGCTTACGCTTCTGCGCCACGACGTCCTCAATCCTCGTCCTTATTTATAATATATATGTATAATATGACTTAACAAGTGGAATTATTTAAATTTCAAGCCTTCGTCATGCTCGTTTCTTGGTCCATCTACAATAGACATGTCACAGGGATAGCATTCAAAAAACAAGTGAATGTAAAAACAATATAATCTGGTTTCTCCAACCTCCTCCCTTAAACATTTATTAATATTTAAAAATCACTTAACTTGAAGTTAATGCAGAATACCTTCTGTTGTATGACATCAAAATATATATCTTATATATAAAATAGCAACTGTTGAGTTAGAAGCCGGCCGTTGTCTTCTCAGCAGGATGGCCCCGTGTGGTGGCGACGCGACGTACAACGACTGCCAACTAGAACCTGTTCGAATAAACTTTACTACTGACAATTTATATTTGTATTTGATGCTTAAGTAATAAAATAAATGTTATTATAAAATTGAAATCTGACGGAAATAGTTTCATTATTTGAATAAATTAATTGTAGACTATATTACAACTACGTCATATTAAATATTTTATAATTTTCATGACAATTATCATAATTAACACATAAAGCACTATAAAAACAATTTCACAAAAGAGTTACATATTAGTATAATGTATACGAGAAAGCTTCGTATTATTGTTTTAAATTGAAAAATCTATTTTACAATTTATTTGGAAAGTAAGAGCGAAATAAAACTAGAGATAGAATTGGGATCCTCGCGCTACGGAGACAGCGTCCTCCCGCCCCCGCAACCGCCCCCATCCTCGCCCGTACCTGTACCTTTTCCTGCTGCACCAGAGACGCACTGACTACGTTCTCATTGCTTATTCTATTACAGCATAAACCTTGTATCTTCTAATTGTATGTATTTTAGGTCCTAACGTACATAATAAGAAGGTACAAGGTACATGTCAAGTAGAAGGACTAGTATGATCTGTACCGCGATGTAGCTTACTTATTTCATCTAGTATCTAGGACTCTACCTTTTGTGAACAAAGTTTCTGTTTGGTGCAAAGTGTTATTGGGTAATTGGTGACCAGCATTTGTCTTCTCTATATTATAAGAAGTACACTAATATAGGTTTGAACCAACCAATAGTACTTAGTATTAGTTAACTTATACTAATTAACGTATGTAAATGTAATCGAAAGCTTGCGACATAATATGGGTATATATGTATATGTGAAGGCTTGTGATATAATTTGTAAACATATTTCTGCTAAACTGCAGGAAGAGTTGGGCAATCGTAGGTTACTACACTCAGCTTATTGCTACATTCACGCCCAATTTTAAGAATTAACCGCGGCAGTAATGTATTTTAGATATCGCTTAAAACATAATTTTGTCTGTCTGTCAACTTACTTACTTACTTTTATGTGGATATATGAAGTTGAAATTTGAAAAAAAATGTAGTGCGATGCGGTGTCGCTTGAACAATTGAAGGAACTGTTGATACTGAAGTGATCTGTTTCGGACGTCATTCAGACGTTTTCATATGGTTTATGTTAAGGTTTTGTATATGCTTAAAAAATTTGTTTATTACAACGATTTTGAAAGATTGAGTTACAGATACTGCTACGAGAACTTCTCCGTGTAACGCGAAGAGTTGGGCCCGAGTTTGTCACCGTCCTTCCTGCATAATCATGTATTTAGTTTTTTTATTAATTTAAAAAAGTCACATATATATTAGATATTACGAAAATGAATGCCTGCAGTTTAGTATTTCTTGTTTATACTGAAAGTAAAAAATTAATATTAGCGTCGTAGCTCACTCGACGCGCCTCAACTATCCAACTACAAAGACAAAGTGGGCGATAAACTTGTGGAAGTCAACAAAATACAAGTTGCATCTAAACTGTTAGTCTATTTGCAGGCAGCTCTTAAAGTTTACACTTAAACAGTTTCCAGCTGTCTAGGATTTGTCCTGACAAATACGGGTGTAGGACCTAATTCACTTTGAGTGGAGCGCGGTTTGAAAATTTGTGACGACCTCTTGATTTTGACTTGCATTTTTTCAATTTATTTATTCGTTCTTATTTTTAAAAAATCCTCTTAAAACTATGAACCTAACTTATATATTTAGTCAACCAATAAATCAACACAATCCACTTCCCTTCCTGACAATAAAGTCGCTTTAAATCTCTTTCTTTCAATATTCGAGCCATTCTTACGGAAACAATAAATATAATGAAACTCATAAAAGTAGTAGCGTTAATGATCTGGCAACATCCCTCTACTTTGTCGCGACGCCGCTCGGTACATATGACGATGTAGAACAATAAGTAGAGACGACAGCATTCTATTTGAGAGCACAATTCCCTATTTCTGGCTTACGTTAGGCATTTTACGTGGAAAATCGGTAATTTCAGTCGACATCTTCTGTACAATGTTTTTTACGCATAACGAGATTCCGGTCGAGCTTTTAGGGGAAAAGCTTTTAACCTAAAATGATTCAAATTTTATCAAGTTCAGAGCGTGCAAAATTTATTTCCAATAAATAATAATACTTAAGTGATCAGCACATAGTGTACAAGTATCTGTGTCTATGTACAGACCGACTGCGGCTTTGTATGTAATGGCCGTAGTTTATGACGATATGACGAATAATTATTAAAAATTATGATATAATTACAGCTTTCATGTCTCTGTGGTTGCTTTTAAGCGAGATTTTATTTTATACTGTACAGTATTATCTTCATTTGTGGATATGCGACGTGTTCATGGGTAATCTGTTTATTATTATTTAAAATCTTGTTTGAATGAGGTATTGTTTCACATTTATGTATGTAATAAAAAAAGATAGAAAATAATATGAAATTTTATAATATTTTTTATTAACTTTAAGTAATAAAATCAATTTATTTTTAATTACCTCGTTCATTTAATATTATTTTTGTAATACTATCACTTCGGCTCGGTTTTGACAAACAGCACTTATATAAAGATACAAATATATACAAATACATCAGAGCCTAATTACTTTATGTGTAGTTTACGTATATATATATATATATATATATATATATATATATATATATATATATATATATATATATATATATATATATATATATATATATATATATATATATATATATATATATATATATATATATATATATATATATATATATATATATATATATATATATATATATATATATATATATATATATATATATATATATATATATATATATATATATATATATATATATATATATATGTATATATGTATATATATATATATATATATATATATATATATATATATATATATATATATATATATATATATATATATATATATATATATATATATATATATATATATATTAATATATATATATATATATATATATAAATATATATATATATATATATATATATATATATATATATATATATATATATATATATATATATATATATATATATATCTATATATATATATATATATATATATATATATATATATATATATATATTATATATACATATACATACATATATATATATATATATATATATATATATATATATATATATATATATATATATATATATATATATATATATATATATATATATATATATATACATATATATATATATATATATATATATATATATATATATATATATATATATATATATATATACATATATATATATATATATATATATATATATATATATATATATATTATATATATATATATATATATATATATATAAAACTTCTCAGACAATGTTGTGAATACCTGTAATTGGTATACATATGAAGACCTAATACTATTGACTATTTATTTATATATAAATGTTGCATATGTGGACTGTTGGTGTTACTAAATAAATTAATAAATAAATAAATAAATAAATAAATAAACATCACAACTCCGATACAGCAAAAGTGCCGATTAAGAGATAATTACTGGACATGTTTGCAAATTGGAGAGCGACGCGATGTCGGAGTGAAACAGCCGCGAATGTTCAACTGAGGTGGGTTAAAGCGATATTAAACGGGACGTAAACAAATGTAATTGACGGTGGACACCCCTACAATCCTCCACTCCTCTCACATTTCCTCATCCTACTCTTTCCAATACTATTTTTTATGCAAGTTATATTTGCTAAAATCAATAATACATAAATATAATGAAACTCATAAAAGTAGTAGCGTTAATGATCTGGCAACATCCCTCTACTTTGTCGCGACGCCGCTCGGTACATATGACGATGTAGAACAATAAGTAGAGACGACAGCATTCTATTTGAGAGCACAATTCCCTATTTCTGGCTTACGTTAGGCATTTTACGTGGAAAATCGGTAATTTCAGTCGACATCTTCTGTACAATGTTTTTTACACATAACGAGATTCCGGTCGAGCTTTTAGGGGAAAAGCTTTTAACCTAAAATGATTCAAATTTTATCAAGTTCAGAGCGTGCAAAATTTATTTCCAATAAATAATAATACTTAAGTGATCAGCACATAGTGTACAAGTATCTGTGTCTATGTACAGACCGACTGCGGCTTTGTATGTAATGGCCGTAGTTTATGACGATATGACGAATAATTATTAAAAATTATGATATAATTACAGCTTTCATGTCTCTGTGGTTGCTTTTAAGCGAGATTTTATTTTATACTGTACAGTATTATCTTCATTTGTGGATATGCGACGTGTTCATGGGTAATCTGTTTATTATTATTTAAAATCTTGTTTGAATGAGGTATTGTTTCACATTTATGTATGTAATAAAAAAAGATAGAAAAAAATATGAAATTTTATAATATTTTTCATTAATTTTAAATAATAAAATCAATTTATTTTTATTTACCTCGTTCATTTAATATTATTTTTGTAATACTATCACTTCGGCTCGGTTTTGACAAACAGCACTTATATAAAGATACAAATATATACATATACATCAGAGCCTAATTACAACATCACAACTCCGATACAACAAAAGTGCGGATTAAGAGATAATTACTCGACATGTTTGCAAATTGGAGAGCGACGCGAGGTCGGAGTGAAGCGGCGCGAATGTTCAACTGAGGTGGGTTAAAGCGATATTAAACGGGAAGTAAACAAAGTTAATTAACGGTGGACACACCTACCTTAATATATATGTATATATATATATATATATATATATATAATATATATATATATATATATATATATATATATATATATATATATATATATATATATATATATATATATATATATATCGCTTGAAACATAAGTGTCTCAACACTAGGTTCTCATGGTCCCTGCAGTTGCCTCTGCCTACCCTGCCATGTGCGGGATAAAGCGTAAAGCTAAAAAAAAAAAACAAGAAATATTAGATTACAACCAACATACAACAGTAAGGTAGCATTTATCTGTAATAGCAGGTGTTAGTGCGCGAGCCACGCGACACGCGACACTTCAATGGCGATGTTACCTCTACTTAGAGACATGTCAGTCTAAGCGGTACAAGTAAATGCTGTGGGTTTCTTTAGGAGCCACCGGCACTGTGCTGTTTTTCTTTTTTTATATATTATAAGATGACAAAAGAGCAGGAGGCCACCTAATATGAAGTGGACATCCTCGCCCGTAGACATCCACCACCTGAGAGGAGGTGGATGCGTTGACAACTAAATAAATGGGCTTCCGGAACTCTCACTCACCTGACGTAACATAGCAGTATTGGTATGTTGCTGCTTCATGACGGTGTTATGTGAGAGCGTGGTAAATACCCGGTTCGAGCCAGGCCCTTTCGAGCTACTGGTGTTGGTGTAAATTGGCTCTACCACTTCAATCGAGGGTTTAAGTTACGTTTGGATGAACTTTTTTATATATTTAATTAACTCTATTTACTACCAAGCCTTCGAAATTAGATGTCTGAAAATCATCTTATCAATTTCTTTACTCTTACATCTTTTTTAATTATACAACATACAAGAATCAACATACACATATAGGTACTTGTACTCCAAATACAGTAACTAGAAGCCAACATTTTCTCTAATATATATTAATCTTCCACATTTACATAAGACTTCAGCCAACTTCCACATTTCTATGCGAGACGCTACAGCGGCACTGCTCCAGCGATTGCAGACCGGTATAGAGGCTCCTCCATTCCGGTCGACTGTTGTACGAGTACTATATGTATATTTGAATGTACAGTAGAACAGAACTACTTAAACGATCACCGACTACGGAACGCGGTACGACTGTGAATGTAAGTAAGGCTTACCATATATGTATATACATTCGTTATTAATTACAAAATAAAATTACAACATGTCATGTATATAATACGGACGAGCACAGTCATATGAAAACAGGACATTCACAGTGATTTAATTAATTTAGTGCAATGTGAGATCAGTTCATGCGTATTACATATCTTAGGTGTTCTTATTTATGCTCACATAAAGATATGAGTACATAAAAACATTTTATAGTTTTTGTACATATCGCCTCCTCCTTTCCTCCTTTGAAATCACTTCAACTCGACGGAGGCGACCACAAAATGTGTGTGTCTTCAACTAATTGAAGATTCAATCAAAGATCTCGTTTATATTAGTATAAAGGAGAGCTTTGATTGAATCGGTGTAGGGTTGAAGTCGCGTCGTCGCGGCGCGTTGTTGAAGACGACTTGTTTAATGTGGCTTTAGCGGGAGCACTTGCTGTGGCGCTCTAATATTGACGACCCTGTTTGGGATGTTACTTGATTGTTATTGATATTGGGAGCTTTCTGAAAGCGTTTCTTAGTATTTTGTTAATACTGAATTTAGACGCAGTGACTCGTATTAATTTCACATTTTAAATAAAGTTTAGAAATAATAACATTAACTTGAACAATCGTATAAGTTATTAATGAGTTACACAAAAGATAATAGACAGAAGTCCACTTTTAAAGGCAACAAAATTATTTCCATAAATAAACACAAGCACCTGTCCCTTTTCACTCCTGGCTTCTGCTTAATCGTTTATTATTATACGTTTTAATTTTATATATAAGAGATTTCGAATTCCTCAACATCTATATTTATTTTTTAGATTTCGGATCATTACACACTGTAATGCTTTACTTATCAAATTTACTTTCAACAATATTTAAATTGTACTCAAAAATTGTTTGTACATTTTAAGAAAAATACCGTTTTACTTTTTGGGGTTCCCGAGTTTTCCTCTGACAGCCGATAAAAAATAACAAAAGCTCCCACGAGATTGTGAATAAAAGTTCAGCAAAAAATCTGTTCCACTACCGGATAGGCTGTTGTACGAAGATGTTGCTTTATCACATTTATCTTGTTGTTGGTGTAGCTTTGTAAATGGTATATATTTTTTAAGTACAAATTTCTAAATCGTTATAGAACATTGTTGACATTTTCTCTGCAAAAGAAGTAAGACCGATTGTGTGTTCATGCCCTATCTATAGTAAAAGATAAAAGCGCAGCGTTGAGTTCCGCCTTGAGTTATACCGCGTCGAGTTGAGGTCGGTAGTTATTGCAAAGTCTTAACTGTAAATGAATAACTTAGTTATTCATAATAGTTCTACAACACATTTTTGACAACATCAAATGGAAATTAGAGGGATTGAGAATTAACCGAAACCGACTTACCCACCTCAGATTTGCGGACGATATAATTATATTCTCCGAAACAAAGAACGGGCTGGAAAAGATGATAAACGACTTGAACATAGAAAGTGAAAAAGTTGGTCTCAAAATTAATGAGAGCAAAACGAAGATACTAACAAACAGTCACACAAATACGATAACATTGTACCAAAATCCGCTCGAATACGTTAAAAAATTCATATATTTGGGAAAGCAAATATCATTCGAAAACCAGAATGAAGAACAAGAGGTGGAGCGTCGAATTAATTTGGGCTGGAAAAAGTTTTGGTCTTTGAAAGAAATCCTAAAAGGAGATTTCCCACTTAATCTAAAGAAAACAGTACTAGATACATGTATTCTACCTACAATAACCTATGGATGCCAAACATGGACGTACAATACAAAAATAAAATCGAAGCTAGTGGCATGTCAAAAGGCAATGGAGCGAAGCATCTTAAAAATAAGAAAAATTCAAAGAATAAAAAGCATACATATAAGAAAGAAAACTAAAGTTATAGATGTCTTAAATTTA
Organism: Dione vanillae; assembly: GCA_037178615.1. Lineage (NCBI taxonomy): Eukaryota > Metazoa > Arthropoda > Insecta > Lepidoptera > Nymphalidae > Dione > Dione vanillae. The sequence continues at coordinate 152,667 of JAZFAU010000081.1, forward strand.
GCACTGAAACAGAAGTGGCGATGGACTGGCCACATAGCAAGACTTTCCGATAAAAGGTGGACATTAGAAGCGACTATCTGGGAAGGACCACCAGGCAAAAGAAATAGAGGACGCCCCAGAAAGAAATGGATCGACGACATAAAATCAATAACAGGGAAGGAATGGCGAAAGAAAGCAATAGACAGAGAAACTTGGAAGCGGCTGGAGGAGGCCTATACCCTAGAAGGGGTTCCAATCAACGAAGAGGACGACGAGGACAACACTTGATAATAGTGATTCTTAATATTAGTACACAAGCAGCAGTGAAAATTATCAATAACATGTTCAAATAATATAAAATAAAATTAAAAGGAAGAAAAAAAAATAAAAAAATAAATTCTATGTAACAAACTAGTGTTGATTGGAAATAAATGGGCTTTATTATTATATTATTATTATTATTATAACTGTAAATGACCTCATCTGTTTACACTGCTATTGTTATTATACTGATATTTTATTTATTTATTATTATATAACTTACACACACACACATACACACACAAACACACACACACATACACACACACATCTCCACATTCTATCCCTAACAGAATAGTCAGAGAGAACGGAGCGCCAAACACTGCGGTCCTTGAGGTCCTAGGGGTTGTAGATTACCGAGTTTCATAATTTTAAAACTAGTCTGCGAGAGAGACCGGGCGCGGCGTGTGACAGCATCCGCGACGAGATGAGGCGCGACGTGATATACTTCTAGTTCATCACATATATAGTCAATGATATTACGTGTCCATCCAAATCCACAGCGAGGAACGCAAGTGACGTGCGACGGGAACAAAGCTCGCGTTAACTTAAGCGCGATTCGTCGAGTTACAACGTTCTTATTTAGTTAAGCTGTTATTTCGTTAATCAACTTGTTGTTGTCGTTTATTGTGAGAACACAGAGGTCGGATCTGAAGTTCAACATGTTTAAGCGATAAAAAATAAATTAAAAAATGTCATAAAATTTAGTATGAAAATAAAACCACAGTAACTAAAATACCGGATAAGCTACTCACTTTATAGTTGTGGAACCAATATTTGACTGTCGATTGTACAGGAGGCGGCATTATATTGACAAGGTAATAAAGGAGAGCAATATTAATAGGATTGCAAAGAGATTCTCATGATATTTCACTGACAATTACAAGATTTAGAATTAAACTAAGAGTCACCTAACTGGTCGACTAACTTTCTTGTTGATTCTGAATCAACAAAAAGATTAGTCGAGCTGATAAGTTAGTGCTATGTTACATAGAAAGGAGTACTCACACAAACATGCACGTACATATACTTGATATGCACAAACCAAAGTAAATGAGTAATGATTTTGAAAAAAAATTGATGAAATAAAGCCGCGTTAATAAAAAAGAAAAAAAGTAAATAAAAGCTACTAGAAATACAAAACAAAATTAAAACTAGCTACAGAGAGAAACAAACATCTTCTTAATATTTAAACTTTCTCGCGTAGAGCAAACGTATAATAAGCGGGAGGTGCGCTGCGGCGCGACAGTGTCGGCGATGTCGGCGACACTCTAGCCGGCTTCGGCTTGTACAATTAATAAGGAACTAATTACAGTTGCCGGCTTTGTTCTAGTTTACACTCCGCACTCTGCGACACCTCGCGTACACTGCGACATTCGAGATCGCTACGACCAACTAGAGGAAGTTCATTTTGCATATTTATAAAGTTATTGCTAACAACTTAAAGGTTCTTTAGAGGAGATTATTTTATAGAAAATAAATACTGTTAGAGTTTTGTTAAGTGGAGAGCGCCCACACGAGTACACAAGGACACGCTGCGGTTACTGGACACTATTAGTAGACTAGAGAAAGTGTTTTAGTGGAGTTTTGAATTGACTTCAGTTGTTTAAGTAGGTTTGTTTGAGTTTCAAGACATATGAATATTTATACTTGGGTATAATATGAATGTGCTGTATATTATACTCGCTATAGGTGCATGCACCTACAATGCACATATGCACATAAGAAGTACATCACTCCAATTCATGCATTGTAACTCACGCCCATTATGCTGAGACTTGAGTAATCTGGAGAAGAAGTTTCTAAAGAACAAGAAAAGTGACTAGATTTGTTCTTTTATTTGACGTTGAAGAGAGCTGTTTTAGATATAGATAAATAAAAAATATACTTAAAGAAAACATATAAAAATTTGAACGCAGCGGGACTCGAACCCGCGCCCTCCTGCGAACCGTGCAGGCGTGCATTTCAACGCGGCGTGATGTAGAACGCATGGCTCAGTGGTGAGAGCGCCTGCACGGTTCGCAGGAGGGCGCGGGTTCGAGTCCCGCTGTGTTCAAATTTTTATATGTTTTCTTTAAGTATTTTTTCTATCCTCAGTGTGGATTAACACTTTAAAAATCATAAAAATAAATAAAAAATATTTTTAAATAATTCCTTTAAATAAAACCTTCTAGACATAAATTACAATTACCTAATAATTAATTAGACATTCATCTCAACTTTGGGGACGGAGTAAGCAGGGACTAAGTAACGGAGTGCCTTAACACTAGGTTCTTATGGTTCCTGCAGTTCCCTCTGCCTACCCTGCCATGTGCGGGATAAAGCGTGAAGTTAAAAAAAAAAAAAAAAAAGAAAATCTCAACTTTCTCTGGTACTGTACTTACCTCATACCCATATTTTATTAAGTCTATTTCTATTTCTTCCCCAAGGAACGTTAGACTGTAACTGAACTTTCATATCGCAACATATTCATTATGTTAGTTTGTTATGTAAATGGGTGTACCTCACAAACACTCAGTAAGTATATTTTATTTATACTTTATATAATAAGCTGATAGCTGCTAAGATGTTACAATAGATAAGTTAGTTCTAGACGAATTATTACTCATTCAGGTCTCGCCCGTTGTATTTGCGACACCGGCGCTGTAGACTTACACTGTAAGTGCAGTTGCATCGCCGCAACACTCGCGACACTCGCATACGATACAACTGGGACTAATGATTATTGACCTGTTTTTGGCTGGTCACGTTCGATTAGGTTGATGACTGACGCGGTGTGACACACACATATACATATATTCATATACACATATTGTATGTATTGATGTTACATGTAGCAGTGAGTACCTCCACGTGGATATGGATTTTGTCAGGCGTTAATTATTGGGTCTAAATTGCAGGGACAAACGGTTATACATGACATTTATAAAATCTAGGCAAAGAGAGTTGCAAGAATCAGCTCTATAGTAAAAAGAAATATTATTTACATTATTAATTCCGTCGTGGCGCAGAGGCGCAACGTCTGCCTGTAACGCGGCTAACGCGACGGTTTCTGGGATCGATCCCCAGTCGGGGAAGATGGATTTTTCTATTTCCATTTTCTTCGCTCTGGCAACTAAGGCAAAGCGCGGCGTTGAGTTCCGCCACTCAACACGCAATGCCTCGAAAACGGCGGAAAGTGGGGACGGAGTAAGCAGGGACTAAGTAACGGAGTGTCTTAACACTAGGTTCTACTAGTTCCTGCAGTTCCCTCTGTCTACCCTGCCATGTGCGGGATAAAGCGTGAAGCTAAAAAAAAAAAAAAAAAAATCTACACAAATTGAGGTATACGAGAGAGGGATGTTCTATTTTGTTATATAATATTTAACAAGCGTAATTTGTTGGCATCATTACTGTATATAATTTACTGTCACCCTACATAATATAAACGTAGTATATTGAAAAAATATATTCACATTATAACATATATATGTTATAATGTGAATGGGACCTTATTTCATAATGTAAATAAACACTAATATTAATTGGTTTACTCTCATACGATAGTTAGTGCAAGTGGAGAAAGGAGTGTCTTAGAACAATAAGGTCCACCAAACAAGGTCCCCTCTGTTCGCGGTGCTGATGCTAATGCGGGCAATAGTGAGAATACTTTAATGAATACAATTAATGCTTGTATGTACAGATATATATGTAGGGTGATAAAGATGGCAGATAATTAAATAATAAGAGGACGACCACTAAAAATTCCTGCAATCATCATGGCGAGAACTTTAGACTTATACTAAAATTATATATATGTACATACATAACCACTGTATATATAAAAACGATTTAATACATAGAATCAAAGAGAAAAGATACTGTTTTAATAACGTAGCGTATACATCGTTTATAGTTCCGCTTTCCGGTTCAGCTTCAAAGGGCATTTATGATCAGCATGTATTAGAGCTGGAGCCGTAGTCGGAGCCGCGAGCGACGCGCGTGTATTAGTGTTAATACGTTATTTCGTATCGTTAATTTTCTATTTGCAGGTCAAATTCTCTATATAGATATATATCGAAGTGACATTAAATGAATTAATGACTAATTATATATAAGTAAAAAGTGAAGTAAGGGATTTTTTGCCACATTTTATTTGAAATATTTTAGTTTATTTAATTACTACACATACCTGTATCAACTTTTTGGTGGTGACAACTTGGCGGGGCAAACTTATTTTCATTTGATTTTAATGATTACGAGGAGCAAATACGTTATTATAAGACATGATATGAAACACATCAGTACACGAACCGGTACATTACGTGTTACGTATATATTCGTAAAGGCATCTTACAATAACAATTAACCATACTCCAACTATTTTCAGAATACTTGAACGCGTGTCTGGATCTAATGATGATGCAATATATCCAGATCAATAATCTAATGAAAGAACGCATTTTAATCTATATTTTTTACACTTCATAACCTCTTATGAATATTTATAATTATATGATACTCATTAATAAATATATAATATTACTTTATATCGTATAAGGAGCACCATTCATCTTCAAGTAGACCTAATACATTCCTCGTATAGTGATTGAGGACCCGATATGTCACACACCGTCTGTGTGTGTGCGTAGACGACCCGTGAGTGAAGATGTACCGAATATGTGACTTATAATAGGAATTTAGGCTTATAATAAGTAATAAGAAATAGTCGAAGGTCAACAGAAAGTTCAGTTAGTTGTAAAAGTTGTATGGAGTAATTTTGAACGAAATAAAAAACATGTAGGTATGTACATCTAAATTTAACTAGTTTATATGTGCCACCAATGCCTTGAAAACATTGAGCACATCTCAGAGTAATGAAGCAAGAATTGCTTGGTATTATATTAATGTCCCCTGCTTCTTCGTTTTCCGCTCGTTAGTTCAAAGTAAAAAACGCAATCTTTACGGAATATACCTTGTCTGTCTGCCTGTCCTGTCTTCATACGTAAGACGTGATCACACCATCTCAGTAAATGTTTCATAAAATTCAATATATTATATATTTGTACGTACATCTGTTACGCCTAGGTACTTGTTGTATAAAACTGTATAATTGACATTCGTACGCCGCGCTTATAAAATAAAAGCAGCTCTTACTAATTTTTGTTTCGCATAAATTTTCCCATCAAAATTAAAAGTATCTAGTTGTTGAGTACTTTTGAAATTGTTCGGATATTGCTTTTAGCTTCGGAATCGTTTATAAGTGACTTTATATTCAGAAGCTGAGCTCTAGGTTTGTAATTTATATACCGTCGCCGTTACTACATACTGGTTAGTGCGACAATTACCAACAAACTAGAACTATTCTAAAACTACTACTTTATACAGTACAAAAACTCAGTACATATAGAATTGTATCAAATTCATAATTCTATCCGACGCTTGTCAAATGGAATTTAATATGAGCTTTATTTAAGAGCACGTTAAAAGGAGGGAATCACTGCACACTGTGCAATCCACTGTACATATGCAGTGTATTGTTACATAATAAAGTTGGTGGGTTGTTCCAGTTGAACTTCAAGAGAGACGGTATCTACTATCGACATTTCAAGAGCGTGTTCTCTCACTCTTGAAATAATTTATGTGATAAGCAACAGTGTAATAATACAATCTAATAGGCCTTGTAATAAAGTAATCCACTATACATGCACATCACGTATATGTACATGGTTCATATATTACTCACCATCCACCCATCCAAATATTATTCCAATCAACCATACACCTCGTGCGAGGTGGTCAGCGAGGTCGCGTCAGATGACGCGGTTAACTAATTAGCTCTATTTTGCCTCTCACCGCAAAATGATGCGGCATTCGAACGCTGATACGAGAATCTATTTTAGTTACATACGCACTATTAGAAATGTTTTAGGTATTTACGTTAATTATAATAAATCTAGCGGAATATGAACCCAGGTCTTGGAAGGTTCCTATGTTCGTTAAGTACACATATTGCACACACTAGTACGTCACTCTTCACTCACAATCGTATCGCAGCCGCTGCTAAGCGACAAAGCTCCTTCACGGGAATCCTCGGGGAAATTTAGGCTTATCCGAATCCTTAAGCATATTAATGACAAGAACTAAGGCGTGTTGCGGAAAGACGCGTGTACAATGTACGTAATATATAATGTGTGTAAATTATGTACAAAGCAATTAATCTGCTGCGTACTATGTAGCACACACACACGCAAGCAGATAACAGTACGTAGAAACTCTTAAACAAATCTTACTCCACACTAACACGTTTCAGAAACTGATTCGTCGAACAATCGTCTTTCATTTGTTTTCTCTCCGAGTACCCCTTGCACCAAATGTAATGTAAAAGTGGCCCTTTTACATTGAACTTACATACATCTAAATGTATAGAGTACTATTATAGGAGAGAACAAAGCTATTTATACAAAAAATACGATGTTGGTATCTATAATTTTGCAAATATATATTTTTCTTTTCACTTATTTTCTACATTATATTACATGAGAAGAAACAACTTAATGTTCCATGGATTCACCGTGCGGAATCGCATTGTAGGAAGAAGAGCTCCGAGCAGCGCTTGGGACTTGCGACCCAAGTGTAGGTTTAAAGGGCCCCTTTAAAATGCATTAACGCTCACCTTCACTGTCCGAGCTCCTCCCACTACCTAACCAAATTTTGAATGATTCTACCAAAGCCGCCGTTGGTCTAAGTTCTAGACAGGCCGAGATCTTTTAGTAAACTATAGAGAGATTTCGCTGTTATACCTCTCGTTCCTACTTCAACCGCATATAAGGTAACTCTAAACCTATTCCTGGTCAGTTCGTTTATAAGATAGAAATACTTATTGAGTTTAAGGTGGTGACTTTTCGGGATATTTATTTCCCACAGAACTGTAAGTTCTACCAGTAGTACGTGTTTTAGGCTTCGAGAATAAAGAAAAATATCCTCAGGGATTCTATACTACTTCTCATACGTGTCCATCATAAGTGTCCAATAATAGTATAATCTAAAATATGTCCAATAATCTAAAATAATAATAATGTGCTGGATCTAATGTGGAGAAAGGCTTTTATGTAGGTTTTTTATGAGAACCTTCTTTCGCAAACTCTATTGAGCGCTTACTGGTTGTTATGTTTCTCTGTGCTCTTGCTACTGAAAGACTAACGGTTTCACATATGATTTCTAGTACTTTGTCATGGCGCCCCACCCCACCAGCATATGTTTAGCTGTCCCCACTGCCTCTTTACTGATGTTACAAGTTTTATTATTATGTATCAAGTTATATTTTATGTTATTATAATTGCTCAACACTAATAATATCAAACTGTTAGTTTCATAACATTAAATACCAGAAGTCAGAATTTAAAACTGTAAAATAAAAGTTATTACAAGTGTGTATAAAATAAAAGTTATTACAAGGCACTACAAAGCTCTCTGTTACACCCTTCCTCTGTATGCATTATTTTCCGTCATCGCCTAAAAAGTGGTAGCTTTATCTAATCCGTCGCTTGTCTCCACTGCGGAGCGTCGCTTCCGAAAGCTCCTCTGAGCTTATTCCGGGTGACAGTCATTTAGCATGGATTGTCGATTTTAGATTGCATTTTATACCTTTGTGATATACCGCTCTAGCATTCAAGTGAATAGGGATTAAAACTAGTAGTCAGGAGCCATGTACTACCCACACTTACAAATGCCGATTAGGTTAAATAAGATCAAATGACTACGATTATATTAAACAACCATTTCCATCATACTTACAATCTGTTAAAAAATAAGAAAACGATATTTTAATGACTATTCTTAAATGAGTGTCAATTCCTCAAGTATCGTGTATCAACAGGAGCGGCGCCTCGTTAATGAACTTGTTGAATGAGCGTTGTGTTTTAATAAATACGGTACTAACGACGCACCTCGTTTGTGTACAGTTACAGGAGAGATGTCGGCAGATGGACAAGGTTCATGTATACTATATACTATGTTTGTAATACTTTATTGTAATAGTTTTGGCAAAACATGTAACTCCAGTGTCGTTAAGATATATAAACACGTAAAGATTCATTCTACTATCTGAGATATATTACATTTTGATATGATATCGTTGGTTGATGATTACAACGTATAGTGAGCTACCTTGCTTTTTGTAATAAACATTTATTAATACGGTACTTTGGGACACGTTGTGACACTAAATAGGACAAATTACGCAAAAAATGGTTTTAGTGATCATATTTTTTATATGACAGCGCCTGCTTGTACAGAAAGGTGGTAGTAAGTGAAACAATATTTACCAAGGTACAGCGATTATATGTAAATACTCGTCACACGACCTTTATCTAAGACTAAGACACGAGCTGTACCTCGACAATTGAACAACTAATATTCGGCTCTGTTACAAGTCTAACTCAGTCCTGTGGCTTAACACTTAACGTTCGTAAAAGCTTTCTATTTACATGAGAGGTTTGATAACTCGCTCATATTTTCGATAAGTTCAAACTTTAGTAATAATCTTAAAGTTAATAGCAAACGCTTTTGTAAGTTTTAAGGATATGTCAAGTTTCAAATTAGAGACACAGATATGATTTCATTGGTAAATGATTACAATGAATTAAGATTATTAATTATTAATTAAGCTTTGATAACTCGCCCATATTTTCAATAAGTTTAAAGTTTAGTTATAATGTAGATATTTGAAGAAAATCCTTCTGTAATTTCCCGGGATAATTGAAATTCGAATCGGAAACACATATTAGCATTTTCAAATCTTCGGTGTCTTTTTAATAGGTTTAATTCATTATATTCGACAAAATAAAAACAAGTGAGATTAGGACTAATAGTCGTAAAAAGCACCAATATTTAAGTAGTTGTGGCGCAAAGGCGTAAGCGTCTGCCTGTAAACGCGACGGTTTGAGGGTCGATTCCCACTCAGAGAAGATGAATTTTTCTATTTCCATTTTCTTCGCTTTGGAAACTAGACAAAACGCGGCGTTGAGTTCCGCCACTCAGTACGCAATGCCTTGAATAATGCGGAAAGCGGGGACGGAGAAAGCAGGGACTAAGCAACGGAGTGTCTTAACACTAGGTTCATATGGTTCCTGCAGTTCCCTCTAGCTACCCTGTAATATACTGCATATGGCATAAAGCGTGAAGTTAAAAAAAAAACTTAAGGTCCAGGATTCGATTCTCCAAAATAATTATTATGTTTTTTATACAGTCACACAGTAATGGTTTCGGTAAATAATAAAATATAAGAAAAGAGAAATTCTCTTCATGGAGAATATAATGAGGGTGAAACTACCAACCACACAAGATTGTATTTTATTAGTTAAATAAACAGTTTAAATAATATACCTGATCCCATTTAACTCAGAAATATGAAAAAGTTGTTAATTGAGAGAGCGTTACCGTAACGATTTACAAATAAAGAGAATTTATCGATATTTATAGAACTTGTACAGCGTATACGCGTCGTGCACGTGTGTAGAGTGTGAGCTAAGTGATGCACTCTGGCTTCATTCAGCGCATTGATAAATTCTATATATTAACTGTGATTGTTTAAAATAAACTCCACAGATTGAAAAGCAAATGACAGCTTAATTAAACCTCAACTAACGGTTTAAGTATTAGTAAAGTAAAAAGACCACAATATAGTTCTTTTTAAAAATGACATACGTACACTATATGCGTGGAGTGAAGACCAGAGAGATCTCTCTCCGAGTACTTTTCCTTTTGAATTTAAATAATGAATGAGCATATTGGAATATCATCGTGTAGTGTGTGTTTAACAATATGATGACGTACGTGCATCAGTGGCCGCGTCAATGAGTCCTCGCGCTGCATTGCGGCGTTTGGTTCTATGAATCACTTCACACTTACTTACACGAGTCTGCTCGCGCAATATTTAAATGGACGTATATGTAAATAATAATCACTGTATATTATTTGTAGCGGTGTTTTAATTGCGCACACTTAGAAGAGCGAGTTCTTGACCTAAAATTTTAGTTTGGATTCCGTTTTAAAGGTCTTGAAAGAAGACGATGTTTAAACTTGAATAGAACTGATTAAAGATTTAATAAAATCCACATGTTAGCTAATTGGGTTTGGTTGAAAAATATTTGGACGCGAAAATTCTGTCTTGCAACAAAAAATATTTCTTACTTTACCATCCAGTAGAAAATAAGTAAAAACTAAAGAATTGAACAGCCGTAGATAGTTCTCAAAAGCCTGACTGGGTTCTTAAATAAAAAGTTTCTTTTCAAGATGACGTAGTAATTAATCTTTTACCTCTCAAAACAACTTTGGAAAATGAAAATATTTTTAATTTATATAATGCAAATTGTACCTGGAATATAATAATCTATTACAGCACGTACGTGTGTACTTAATGAATAGGAAACGAGATTTAATTCAATAATTACATAAATGTAGTATGTGTAAAGATATTATTTCGAGTGGTATTCGAAACTGGACTTTTATTTCAAATATTTTATCTTATATAAAATATTATTTACTACTAACAAAATTATCTACCGACTCCTTGCAGTTAATATTTATTTAGTAGCACGATATTCCGCAAGTTCTCTAAAATATATTCCATATACATTCGAGCGCCGCTTTCGACACTTAATAGTTGTAAATAGCAGAGTCAGGCGCCGCGTCGGGTCGCCTCGTCCGCCTCGTCCGCGCCGTTGACACGAAAAATAACAATTTCCATCGGATTCACGTCCATTTCCGAAGCAAGCTGACGCCGTTGATTGCATCTGCATTGATGTCGGGATGTCCGGCGAGCTTTAAAGCTTTAACGACTGCGTTTGAGCAAACAGCGCCTACCTACCTACACATAGTACTCGTATATAGTGCGTGCGGTACGTATTGATGACGTGTTACTTGATGGGGGACTATGTTGTTGCCATACACTGTACTGTTAGATAACTTTATAGTGAAGAGTTCATTGAAATTAATATGTATGAGAATCACATTAGAGACGTTCGCCATTATCGTGTCGAAGACGACTACTCATACATGGACGTAGTCTTCTATGTTATATACAATCGGATTTTGCGTTATATTTCAACGTTGTGTTCACATTTTCCATGTTTTTGAAATCATTATTTTAATTACTTTTTCATAAACTTTTGTGTTCAAATAAAGGCTCTAGAAGTTTGAGTGACGACTCGATTATCAGTTTTGCTGTGTCTATGTGAGCCGGCACAGACCACTGTCTATTCAACTTCCACTTGCCCGCCCGCACCCCGCACCACCTCGCTACTGGCGGACCGCCAATGAGGCTGTGTAGTAAACACTGAGTTACCTAATATATAGCTTCATGCTTTATTCCACACATGGCAGGGTAGGCAGAGGGAACTGCAGGGACCATATGAACCTAGTGCTAAGACACTCCGTCGCTTAGTCTTATCCGTCCCCGCTTTCCGCCTTTTTCGAAGCAGTACGTGTTGAGTAGCCGAACTCAACGCCGTGCTTTGCCTAGTTCCAGAGCGGAGAAAATGGAAATAGAAAAATCTATCTTCTCCGGGTGGGAATCGAACTCACAAGCCGTCGCGTTTACAGGCAGACGCTTATGCCTCTGCGCTACAACGGTCCTCGTTATCTAACATATATGTTATCTAATATATATGATATATGACTTAACAAGTGGTATTGTTTTTGAAATTCAATCTTTCGTCATGCTCATTTCTTCGTCTATCTACAATAGAGTCCCTACAACATTCAAAAAACAAGTGATTGCAAAAACTAATTCTCTAGTTTGTCCTAAGTCCTAAGACCTTTTTAACCCCATATTTTATTTTTAAACAATTAACCCTTTATTCCATTTATTAATATTTAAAAATCATTTAATTTGAAGTCAGTGCAGAATACCTTCTGTTGAATGACATAAAAATATATATCTTATATTGAAAATAGCAACTGTTGAGTTAGAAGCGGGCCGTTGTATTCTCAGCAGGATGGCCCCGTGTGGTGGCGACGCGACGTATTCATACAACGACTGCCGAGAACCTGTTTAAAAATCTTTACTTGACGGATATATTTTTATACTTAATAAACTATGCTAAAATTATGTTATATTAAGATATTATATATTGTAGGTCTGTGTTAGCACATTATAGTTATATTAACAAATTTTAGATAGCACTTTGAAACTAGTAGTAGTCAAAGTTAGCAATATGAAAACAATTCCACAAAAGAGTGTTACATACATTTAATACTAATAAATACGAGAAAGCTTCGCATTATTGTTTACAGTAGAGAAATCTACTTTCGAACTTATTTGGAAAATAAGAGCGAAATAAAACTAGATATAAAATTGGGATCCTCGCGCTACGGAGACAGCGTCCCTCCGCCCCCGCGCCCGCCCTCGCTCTCTCACTCTCATGTATCTGCACCTGTACCCGCGGCACTAGTGATGCACTGACAACGGTCTCGCTCCTTATTTTATTACAACATAAACCTTGTGCCTTCTTATTATATATGTGTTATTTCTAACAATTCCATTTATTTGTATTAATCACTTTTTACAGAGACACGTCGAGGAGAAGTACTTGTATGATCTATACCGCGGTGTCGCTTACTTACTTCCTTCACTTTAAAGATCAAATTTAGCATCAACTATCTAGTACGAGAGAGAGATCTCGTGTACTCTCACACAAAAAGTTCTTTTTGATACAAAATGTTAGTAGGTATGTAGTTTTTTATCTGGGAAGCGCGAGAATTTAGTGTCTTCTACAAATTATAAGAGTAGAGTAAAATAGATTTGAACTAATCAACGGTACTTAGTGTTAGTTAACTTATATTTATTAACGTATGTAAATGTAATAGAAAGCTTGTAATATAACGTGTATACAAATTTCTGTTAAACCACTGGAAGGATTGCGATAACGTAGTGTTACTACACTCTATTTTTCATTTACGCCCAATTTGGAGAATTGACTGCGGCAGTATGGATTTTTTGCTTGCTTAAAATACCATTTTGTTGTCCGTCTGTCTATCAAGAACATCTTCTCATATTTATTTGGGTACATCAAGTTCAAATTAACGTCAAATTAATAAAGAAAATAAAATTCCTAAGCTACAGTCATAATATATAAACTTTTACGCTTCAATATTGTAATATCTGTTCGAATATCGTGTACATCTTAATCGTGACGTAGTTGCGGTACGTGCGGGGTGGTGTCACTTGCAGGTAATCCCTACTTGGTACTGAACTGCTCATACTGAAGTGATCTGTTTCGGACGTCATAAAGACGTTCTCATAATAACTATAGATGAGTCGTTCAATATATTGTTAACATAACTAAAGGCTAAAAGTAAATTTTAACGATTTCGAAAGATTGAGTTACAGATACTGCTACAAGAACTTCTTCTTGTAACCCTATATGTTGGCCCGAGTTTGTCACCGTCCCTTCTCTTCTGCATAATCATGTATGTATTTGGTTTTTTTTATAAATTTAAATAAATAATAATTATATTTTATGAAAATTGACTTACAGATAAATATTTCGGGTTTATATTGAAAAAAAAAACTGCCTTATCCACTTTACAAAAACCAAAATTTTATAATATACTCGTAATATAAGCGTCGTAGCTCACTCGACGCGCCTCAACTATCCAACTACAAAGACAAAGTGGGCGATAAACTTGTGGAAGTCAACAAAATACAAGTTGCATCTAAACTGTTAGTTTATTTGCAGGAGGCTCTTAAAGTTTACACTTAGACAGTTTCTAGCTGTCTAGGATTTGTCCTGACAAATACGGGTGTAGGACCACTGGAACTAATTCACTTTGAGTGGAGCGTAGTTTGAGAACTTGTGATGGCCTCTTCATACTGACTAGCTAATTTTCAATTTAGATACATACTTTTTTTTTGTTTTTAGCTTCATGCTTTATACCGCACAAGGCAGGGTAGGCAGAGGGAACTGCAGGGACCGTGGGGTTTCTCCGTCCCCGCTTTCCGCCGTTTTTGAGGCATTGCGTGTTGAGTGGCGGAACTCAACGCCGCGCTTTGCCTAGTTTGCCAGAGCGAAGAAAATGGAAATAGAAAAATCCATCTTCTCCGACTGGGGATCGAACCCAGTAACCGTCGCGTTTTACAGGCAGACGCTTACGCCTCTGCGCCACGACGGTCCTCATTTTTTAACCTAAAGTGATTCATACTTTTGTTATCATTAATAAGTGCCTACTCAACGATTCCTATTTTAAATATAATAATTTAATCTTAAAATATTAAAACCAACGTTTATATTTAGTCAACCAATAAATCAACACAATCCACTTCGCTTCCTGACAATAAAGCCTTAAATCGCCTTAAATCTCTTTTTTTCAATATTGGAGCCATTCTTTCGGAAACAATAAATATAATGAAACCCATAAAAATAGTAACGTTAATGATCTGGCAACATCCCTTTACTTGCCGCTCGGTACATATGACGATGTAGAACAATAAGTAGAGACGACAACATTCTATTTGAGAGCACAATTCCCTATTTCTGGCTTACGTTAGGCATTTTACGTGGAAAATCGGTAATTTCAGTCGACACCTTCTGTACAATGTTTTTTACGCATAACGAGATTCCGGCCGAGCTTTTAGGGGAAAAGCTTTTAACCTAAAGTGATTCATATTTTTATTAAGTTAAATGTAAGTGCAAGATTTATGTCCAATAAATAACACACCGAAGTGACCAGCACATCGTGTACAAGTATCTGTGTCTATCTGTGTATATCAACAGCGGTTTCGGTATTTGAAATTGTGACCAATAAATAAAAATTATTAATTAAGATACAATGTCAACTTACATATGTATATCTCTAGTGCTTCTTTTAAATAAGATTTTATTTTGTATTTAATATTGTGTTATGTTGGCTTGTGAAAATGTGACATACTCATATTTAATCTGTTTATAATAATTTGGTTTGAATAAGATATTTTTTAAAAATATTCACATCTATATGGAAAAGAGAAAAAAAAACAAAACGTTTTTGTATAATGTTTCATTGAATTTGGACGAAATAGTTCTTACTCAAATTGAATTTAATAAAATAAATATATCAAAATATAATCACATATAGATTATGTAGAATATCATATGTGAGTAATAAGAGTAATCCTGTTTTATTTACCTCGGTTCATTTAACATTATTTTCTGTGCATTCATTTATATATTATATATTTTGATAAGCAGCACGTATATAAAGATACAAATATACACATATACATCAGAGCCTAATTACAACATAACAACTCCGATAAAACAAAAGTGCGGATTAAGAGATAATTACTGGACATGTTTGCAAATTGGAGAGCGACGCGATGTCGGAGTGAAGCGGCCGCGAATGTTCAACTGAAGTGGGTTAAAGCGATATTAAACGGAACGTAAACAAAGGCAATTAACGGATACTCCCCCCCACTCCCATCACCCACCCCTCATTCCTACCCTCTACAATAGAAAAATATTAGCAGATTATATTTACCATTACGTATATTTGTGGTGACTTATGGCTACAATGTTAACCGAACATAGCAGAGTATATTTGAAATACTCTGATCTTCACTTTTAAGCTCCCGAATCGAAGTGATTGGATATGATTGCGGCGTAGAGTTCTATCACTCACCACGTGGAAAAATCAAATATCACACTTTATGTTATAAGAGTGAGATAGAAGCAATTCTTTCTCAGAGCTATAGCAAATTAAATCCACTACCCCAAAATATGTGTATATTTTCATTTATTATAAGAGAGAGCTTTGATTGAATCGGTTCCGAGTTAAAGTCGCGTCGTCGCGGCGCGTTGTTGAAGACGACTTGTTTAATGTGGCTTTAGCGGGGACACTTGCTGTGACGCTCCGATACTGACGACACTGATTAGGATGTTACTAGATTGTTATTGATATTGGGAGCTTTCTGAGAGAGTTTCTTAGAATTGTGATCATATTAATAGACAAAATAGCGGTAAAGTTATACGTAGCGTTGTATTGACATTTATTAATTAAATATTTTAAAAACATTATACTTCAAATTTGGTAAAATTAATTTAATCAATTTATCTAATTGGTAATGAACTACATACATGATGTCAGCAGAAAGTACGTTTTTAAGACAAACACTAAACGGAGTTTGAAATGTAATTGTAATTTAGTTCCTATAGTTATTATCATCTTACTCTCACATCTCAAACAGTTACACATTTTTTGCCATCAGTTGTCAGTTGTTGCTGTTTTATGGTAATGATTTATTTATTATTCAACTTTCATAATCAACTATTTCATCTAACCTTATGTTTGAACAAACCAAATTTTCTATTATCTCTCTAATAAGTAATAATACTTATACTAGATAAGCTGCTTTAAAATATAATTTGAAATATAATGGTATTATTTAGTCTTATTTAGGAGTAAATATGGACACTGTTAGTTGCCGGTGCTGGAAATGCTGAACCAACTGCCATCTAATGTATATATGTATATAGTATACATATATACCAACGTAGCCCACAATTTCTGATATACATTCACAAGTGGTAGAGTGATGAGAACATTGAAAGACACATTATATATTTTGAAATCGATTAAATAGGTAGCTATAAATTGCAGTAACATAACACAAACCTTTGATGGAATTTGAATTACTGCAGGTTGTTTGTGACATATTTTATAGAACTTAATACAATTATATTGATTATAAGATTTACGATATTCATAACAAGCTGGTTGTATTGTTAAAATAAATGAATAAGTAGTTTATTACAACTAGTGATATTGACAGAAGCTTGTAGACCATGTTCTCTTGAAGTAGAGCGTTTACTCTACAATGTACTGAATGTAATTTGCAATATTAGACTTGTTGAGAAAACGAATTTGTGGACTTTGCTTTCGAAAGTAAATATATTTTACTGCACGAATGTTTGCTAATTTTGAAAATAATACTGTAATATGTTTTCCGGCTCCGGTTCTTTCCTCCGACAGGTGGAAACTTTGTAAGCCGACAAAAAATAACAAAAGCTCCCACGAGATTGCGACTAAAAGTTCAGCGAGAAATCTGTTGCACCGCGTCGAGACGTGACACGACGTGATGTACTCGTAGTACATCACGTATATAGTCATTGATGTAACGTGTATTTTAAATAGTTATCTTCCTAAAAAAATTCTTTCCTAAAAACATAATTTTCTTATATTAAAATTGTTTCTAATAAGGTTTTACTGAATTTCATGTATCTACTTTTATATAGCCCTCCTTCCCATCTCCGTCCACGTCCACAGCGAGGGACGCGAGTGACGTGCGATGGAAACAAAGCTCACGTTAATTACGGAATGACCTGACGAACTACGAATCGAGTTACAATTTTCTTATTTAGTTAAGGCGTTATTTCGGTAATCAACTTGTTGTTGTCGTTTATTGTGAGAACACAGAGACGATTTCGGTGTTTGAGTTGGATTTTAAAATACTATTACTTGAAGTTCAACATGTTTTAGCGAACTGAAATGAGATATAAAGTTAAAAATGTCACAAAATTTCATACGAATAAAAGCCACGGTCACTAAAATAACGTATAAGCTACTTATTTTATAATTGTAGATCCAATATCTGACTGTCCGTTGTAAAGGAGGCGGCATTATATTGACAAGGTAATAAAGGAGAGCAATATTAATAGAATTACAAAGAGATTCTGATGATATTTCACTGACAATTACAAGATTTAGAATTAAACTAAGAGTCGACTAACCTTCGTGTTGATTCTGAATCAACAAGAAGGTTAGTCGAGCTGATAGGTCAGTGCTATGTTACACAGAAAAGAGTACTCACACAAACATATACGCACATATACTTGATATGAATTAGCAGTCAGGACTTGTTCTTCAACTAATTAAATATTACGGAGTCCTGTATAGTAGTATGGGCTCTTCTCACCAGGCCGCGCTTGGAACCCTCGTAACCTTTGTTTTAAGTCATGGAGTGTGTAGGTTTCAGAGGGGCTCAATTCGATATTTACTATCAAATTGGGCTCCTTTGACACTCCTCCGTTCGCTCTATCTGACGTACACAAGTGATCATCTTATTGATTCTAAGAGGAAAATAAATAAATAAATAAATATGAAGAATGCAGGTTGCTAGTGCTTTTTTTTTTTTTTTTTTTTTTTCACGCTTTATCCCGCACATGGCAGGGTAGGCAGAGGGAACTGCAGGAACCATATGAACCTAGTGTTAAGACACTCCGTTACTTAGTCCCTGCTTACTCCGTCCCCACTGTTAGTGCTTTTGTGTTGCAATATACTTTTAATTTATTTATGGATTATTTTTTCTATTCAGTCTTAACACAATCGAATTTTAGTTCTATTGTTTAGTCTGTAATTCTTTAACAACAAAGGCGTGTCTATAAATACTTAAAGAAGATATATACGAAAAATACCAAAAAATATAAAACAAAATTAGCATAACCTACAGCGAGCCAAACTGTAGAGAAACAAACGTCTCCTTAATATTTAAACTTTCTCGCGTAGAGCAAACGTAGGCGGGCGGTGCGCTGCGGCGCGACAGTGTCGGCGGTGTCGGCGACACTCCAGCCGGCTTCGGCTGATTGTATAATTAATAAGGAACTAATTACAGTTGCCGGCTTTGTTCTAGTTTACGCTCCGCACTCTCCGACACCTCGCGTACACTGCGACATTCGAGATCGCTACGACCAACTAGAGGAAGTTTATTTTGCATATTTATAAAGTTATTGCTAACAACTTAAAGTTTCTTTAGTGGAGATTGTTTTATAGAAAATAAATGTTGTTTAAATTTTGTTAAGTGTTTTTGTTAAGTGTTTAGTTAACAACTTCTTCTTCTACAACTTCACCCGCTCGATTAATGTTCTCAGATTTACTCTAGTGACTCATCTATGTAAATAAAATTATAACTTTTCTATTTTCTCTTATCATATTACTTTATTCATGAAAACGTATGTACATAAATGAAAACGACCGTGTGGTGTGCTGCATACTGTGAGTACCCCATGTTGCCGCACAACCTGCTCTATCCTGGAGGATACTAAACGATCACTAAAGTGAAAATTCCATATGAATCAGTTCATCTGTTCCGGAAATTAGCAAAACGAAACGGCACATAGACAAAGAATTTCAAATTATGATTGTTATATTAAAAGACAAGCAATCACTTTTATTATTTTCTTAATCAAAATCCACCATCATATATCATGGTACGGAACCGCCTCTCAGAATTCACCAGGCTGCTTACTCCCCCGCCCGCCCACACTCCGCACTCCGCACTCCGCGCCACACGACGTACGGCGAGACGCGGCGAAAGTTAGATTTCCCAGAGGAGCTAATACACGGCGTCCGCTCCTGACGACCTCGCGGACCACGCACACTACTGACGTGTGTAGCTGGAGTACGACACGAGGAAACGTCTTCTGAATCAAATACATCTTGTATTGACTGCGACGCGGAAGTGTGTGTAAATATCTTGATACAATTTTTCACTACTGTAATCATAATTTCTTTGCACAAAGTGCAGATTGTGAACATTATGAGGTTTTGTCATTGAAGTGTGGCACTCAAAAATCTGAAATAGCTGATATAGAAATGTAATGTCAATATTATCGTCCAAAGTGGAATGATTTGTATTACACACTTCTTAAGTACGTAGATATTTATAAGAACAAAAGCTGTGAGTACCTCTACGTGGTTAAGGATTTTAAATTTACTGCAATTTGGGTTTAAATTGCAGGAACAGTTGGACAAGAAATTTATAAAATCCAGGCAAATAATGTTGCTGGAGTCAGCTCTATAGCAAAAAGAAATATTATTTTCAATATCAATTAAAATTAACTACACAAATTGAGGTATACGAGAGAGAGACGTTCTATCGAAACACTTTGTTATATAATATTTAACAAGCGTAATTTGTTGGCATCATTACTGTGTATAATTTACTGTTACTCTATATATAGTATTTAAATAATATATACACCTCCTTACATATAATATTTAAACTTATACATAATATATGTCTTCATACAATATTTAAACCTATACATAATATATGTCTAGATGTGTTAATTTTAATTGATTCATAGCAAGTTGATACCTGTTTATTATAAAGAAGTCTTTTTTCATAACGAAAATACAAACTAATATCAATTGGACTCCTATCATATTTAGTATAAGTGGAAAATGGAGTGTCTTAGCACTGCTAGGTCCCCTTTGTCTGCGCTGCTGTATGCGGAACATAGTGGGAGTACTATAATATGTATAATAGTACAGAGGCTACGTGTGTATGGTCATCTATATGAACCATGCCTGCCATCCGTATGGCAGATAACTAAATAACAAAAAGACGAGAGCTTAAAAACCTGTAATCGTCATGGTGAGAACTTTAGACGTATACTAAAACCATATATGCGTATAAACGTAATAACCAGTGTATATATAAAAGCTATGCATTGCATGCATTAAAATGCATACAATCAGAGAGACAAGGTACTGTTCTAATAACTACTCACGTAGCGTTTTAGCGTAATACTTTCCGGTTCAGCTTCAAAGGGTATTTATGATCAGGATCTATTAGAGCTGGAGTAGCGATCAACGCGCGTGCGATAGTGATCCGGGCTCCGTGTCGATAATTTTACTATTTACGGATCAAATTCTCTATATACATACATATCGAAGTCACAATATACAAGTGTGTATTAATGACTGATTATAAATAAATAAGTGAAATGAAAGGAGAGATCTTTTGCTATGTTTACTTTAAAATATTTTAGTTTAATTAAAAATAACACATACATATATCAGCTTTTTGAGGCGACAACTTGACGTGATAAGCTTATCTATATTGGTTGTTTCCATCAACTACTGTCTGAAAAACAATATAATATGATATGATATTAATATAGTCGTATAATAAGGAATAGGAAATAGTCATAGGTAAAAAAGTAGTCGTAGGTTAACTATTATTGACTAATTTTCAATGAAATGAAAAACACGTATATTTAAATTTAAATAGTTTATTTCTAGTACCAATGCCATAAAAGCATTGAGCACATCTCAAAGTAATCTGTGGAACATTTTAAGTCAAGAAGTTACGCTTGAAAGTATTCGTTTACATCGCAAATTATGTCCTCTTGTTCTATTTCTAGGTACTTGTTGTATAATCGACGTTCATACAACACAATTATAAAATACTCGTATAACCTAATTTTTGGCTATAACTAATTTTTGTTTCGTACAAACCTCCCCATTAAATTCAAAACCATCATGTTCTTGAGTAGTTCTGAAAAACTCATATCTCTTGTAGAGTTTTATTCATGAAGTAAATGAATTCACGCCGCGGAACGGTCTCCCAAACCAGACTCGTGTTACGATTCCGCTGAAATATTAATTTTGAAAATTATTCGCTGAAAAATTTAAGTTGAAATTGCTCGGATATTGCTTTTAGTTTCATTTTCAAAATTATTTTTCATTCGAAATCGTCAGTAAGTGACTTTATACTCAGGAGCTGAGCTCTCTGTTTGTAATTTACTGGTTTATGAGATAATTAAATATAAACTAACAAAATATAACGATTCTAAAACTACTACATTATACAGTATGAAAACATCTAGAATGTTGAATACATATAGCGAGTTGCTCGTGTGTACGGCATACGAGCTGTACGTACATACATACATGCAGGTCTGCCTGTGTCACATACAAAATTCTAACAAATTCATAATTCTATCTGACGCCTGTCAAATGGAATTTAGTATGAGCTTTAAGCACATTTTTAGGAAAGAATCACTGCACACCGTGCAGTCCACCGTACATGCATGCACATAATGAATACATATATATGCAGTGTATTGTT
This sequence comes from Dione vanillae, assembly GCA_037178615.1. NCBI lineage: Eukaryota > Metazoa > Arthropoda > Insecta > Lepidoptera > Nymphalidae > Dione > Dione vanillae. Next base: position 174,838 of record JAZFAU010000081.1, read on the forward strand.
GCGTTATAAAGTTAGGCTATCAAAATATAATTAATTTTAAACATGGGAGGACAATATGTTACAAATAACAGTGTAATAATATACTCTAGTAGGTCAATGTAAACCAGTCTTGAAGTGACGTTATCCACTGTATACGTATATCCATGCATATGCACATAATTCTAACATTAGTCGCCATCCAAACATTCATCCAACCAACTGTACACCTCGTGCGAGGTCGCGAGGTCGCATCAGATGACGCGGTCAACTAATTAGCTCTATTTTTCCTCTCACCACATGATGTTGCGGCATTCGAACGCTGATACAAAAATATATTTCAATTGCATACATTATATTTGTTTAATACATACTCATATTTACGTTAAGTTTAATAAGTCTCGCGGGATACGAACCCAGGTCTCTTGGCAACTTAGAAATGAAGTAACTCTACAATGGATAGAGAAGAGAGTGTCCACACTGTACTCCTCCATCTGTACTTATGACACTGTGTACATGTGGTTTTAACGTCGCACTTTATTTTGCCGAAGGGAGGAAATCAGAATAAATCATGATCATCAGTTGCGGTGGAACCTGTTGCGGTTATATTGTAAATGTAAATATTATCAAAACAAAATCTATGATTTGACAAAAATTCTATGATTTGACATGCAAAATGATAAAAATTCTATGATTAGACATACAAAATCATGAATTACACTTCATTCTCCTCGGAAAGTTTTGGTTCGGAGTCCCACAGGAAAGGTAGTACACATATATATAGGAGTTATGTACACATATTGCACACACTAGTACGTCACTCTTCACTCACAATCGTATCGCAGCCGCTGCTAAGCGATAAAGCTCCTTCACGGGAATCCTCGGGGAAATTTAGGCTTTTCCGAATCCTTAAGCATATTAATGACAAGAACCACGGCGTGTTGCGGAAAGACGCGTGTACAATATACGTAATATATAGTGTTTATAAATTATGTATAAAGCAATCAATCTAATGCGTACTGTGCATACACACACACATGCACGCATAAAAGTAAACACAAGCGTTTACGTCGAAACTTTCATACAAAAGTCACCCTAACACTAAAACATTTCAGAGATTGATTATGTAAAATATATTTAAATATAACAAGCGTCTTTCATATTATACTATACAACCAACATACATCCGAATATATAAAACAAAGCTTTTTAAACAAAAAATACATTGTTATTGTCCACTATTAAACTTAGTTATTTTTTCATTTGCTTTCACTATTACAACTAAGTCGTACAAAACAATCCCATATTACGAGACGTACTCGTAGAACATCCCCTCATATCTACACAGCTTATCCTGCCCCGACTCGTGTGCTTACTTTCATATGTTATCGGCCTCCGTTAATACGAAGGCACTCAGTCCGCCGGACGCCACCGCTGACCTCGCCGAGACAAATCCTCAATCAGCTGACTGTAGTATGAAGGAATTGAAATAGCGAATAGTGGATATAAGGAGATATTATATTAGATAAGGGTCTATTTTGTATCTAGTCTCTTTATACGTACGAATATTTATGTAACTGTATATACAACTGTAGTGCTATTGATGACAAAGATATAATTAATGTATATAGGTTTTTTTATGATGGTATTCTTGGAAGCAAAATGAAGAGACATTGTAAAAATATATAATCAACACACATTATAAGAACATTTAACGCGATACTGCATAAGCTATTTTGAATCGATGGTCGAAATTTGGCGAAAAAATTAGTTATGGCTCTCTTATCTCCTAAATAAAATTCAATATATAACAGATAAATAAGATCTTTGGATGTAAATTATTTTCACACAATGACAATTCGAGAACATTTAGTATGTGTCCGTGTCTACTGCTTACTCTCTGCTTCTCTTCTACTGTTCGCGTATTGATCAACACTAATAATATACAAAAAGACAAAGATTCAAACTCTATCTGTTTACAAAAGGTCTATAAAACAATAGTTACTACAAGACACTACAAAGCTCTCTTTTACACTCTTTCCCTGTATACATTATTCCCCGTCGTCGTCCACAAAGTGGTAGCTTTATCTAATCCGTCGCGTGTCTCCATTGCGGGGCGTCGCTTCCCAAAGCTCCTCCGAGCTTATTCCGGGTGACATTCATTTTGCATGGATTGTCGATTTGAGATTACATTTCCATACCTTTGTGATATACCGTTCTAGCATTCAAGTGAATAGAGATTAAATCTAAAAGCTAGTCATGTAATACCCGCACCTAGAAATACTGATTAACACTTAAATAAGATTAAATAATAAGATTATATCGCTTATACGCCTTACAATCTCTTAATAAATACGTAAATGATATTTTTTAACGAATTTTCCTAAATGAATCTCAAATCCTGAAGTATCGTGTATCAATAAAAGCGGCGATGCGACTTCATCGGTCGACGTTTGCAACGTATAGTGAAGCATTTCTAGTAAGCTGTCTTGCTTTGTGTACATACATTTATTAATACGGTACTTTTGTGATTTAAAATATGAAAAAAAAGCACAAAAAGTTGTTTTAGTAATCGTATTTGTTACAGTCTAGTTCCAAATAGTCAGTGTTCATTACTACTCTTGCTGTACAGACGTATAGCACGAAATTCGAAATATTCTTTATTCAGTTAGATTTTTACAAGCACTTTTGAATCGTCATCGAACGTGTCGGACAACACAACGGTTCCTATTAACAGTTCTACTGAGAAGAACTGGCCACAAACTCAACAGTTGCTTTTTTAAAAATCTATATTACAATTATTATTATTAATAAATATATTGGTAATAAGTATCCTGCATAAAACTCAAACGACATAATTTCCACACATTTTTATCACTTAAATACTCCTAAACTGTGTAATAGTCACACTCACTGACTTTTTCTATAAATTAATATGGAAAGTAACAATTTTATTGTAGATATAATATACCAAAACTTTTTATAACACTTTATTCATTAGTATTTTACATTGCCCAGATTAAAGTTACATGATGATAGTTTTTTTTTTTTTTTTTTTTTTTTTTTTTTTTTTTTTATTGGTTCATAAAACTGTTTACAATCCTTAAAATATTAAACTTAATATAAACATGGACTTAATATAAACATGAACATAGATTGAAACTTTCTAGATATGAACACAGCATGCGTATATATAAGTATTATGTGGTGCACAATCTAAATTTCAAATGTCTAAAGCGAAAATAGGCATTTATATAAAAATATATAACTACAAATAATAATACAACTGCAATACTAAAATTAAACAGAAAAAAAAAATCACTCAGCTAAATATTTACAATGTAAGGATTTGTTTTTTAAAAGAGGCTATAGAACTACAGAATATATCACACTCATTTAAAAGGGCATTTATTGTTGAACAAATGCGATACAAGGGCGCGTGTTGGAAGATATTCGTTCGACATGTGGGTAAACTAAAGGTTGTTCTGTTATGTAGCCTACTACTGGTACGGTGTACACTAAATTTAAGGCGCTCAAGCAGATCTGGTGACTCAATATAATTATGGATAACTTTATATATAAATAATATGTCAATAAATTTTCGACGATCACTCAGAGACTTCACGTGATAAAATTGTAATCGAGACTCATATGAATCCAAAGTCTGACACCTACGACCCGTATATGCCAGATGATACAGAAAACGCTTTTGCACAGATTCCAATCTGATTGAATGAATATTATAGCTTGGATTCCAAACAGTGCTGCAATATTCTATGATGCTTCGAACCAAAGAGTTATATACCGTAATGATTAGATGAGGATCATTAAAAAGTTTCATTTGGCGATTTATGAAACCGGATAGTTTAGAAGCTCTTTTGATTATGCTGTCAATGTGATCACGAAAAGATAGGGTATGATCAAATAATACACCTAAATCTTTGATAACATATACTTGTTTTAGAGGAAATTTATTGATGTAATATGTTTTATCAATTACATTTTTTTTCCTTGAAAATCTGATAAAACACATTTATCAGTATTTAACGCCATTAAATTGTTTTTACACCATAGTTCAATATTTTCGAGATCTTTTTGTAATATCACCGGATCTTTGTCATCGTTAATTACACGATACACTTTTAGGTCATCAGCGTAAAATTTGAATTTGGAATTAATAACATAACTGAGATCGTTTATGAATATTAAGAAAAATAAAGGCCCCAAGTGGGAACCTTGTGGAACCCCACATGGGATGTGAAGAATATCAGACTTAACTCCAAATAGCGATACCAACTGCGATCGATTTTTTAGGTACGATTCACACCATCTCAATAAAGAGCCGTGAATTCCCATGTTGCTGAGTTTAGAAATAAGTAAATCATGGTTAACTAAATCAAACGCCTTTTTAAAATCAGTGTAAATAGCGTGTATCTCTTTATTATTATCAAGGGCTTCTGCTATATCGACAGTGTAAGAAATTAAATTGGTCGTAGTCGATTTTTTTGGTAGGAATCCGTGTCGGTTATGGTGAATTTGTTTTTTTAGGAGAAATAATAATTTATTGTAAATAAGTGATTCAAAAACTTTAGCAGATGTCGATAAAATTGAAATAGGCCTATAATTGCTAACATCATTTACCACACCTTTTTTATGTATAGGACTAACATGAGCTAACTTACATTTGTCCGGAAAAACGCCAGTGTTCAAAGATAAATTAAAAATGAATGCTAGTGGAAGAGATAAATTTGTGGCACAGTTTTTAAGAAAGAGAGGTGGTATCATATCCGGGCCACAACTTTTAGCCACGTCAAGTGAGAGTAAGACGTTTTGCACGTCTTCCCTGGTAATTTTAACATATGATGCAGATATAATATCATTGAGGCAGTTAGTATTGATACTTGAAAGATCTGTAGCCGGAGATGTTGTATATTTACTTGTATAAACCGATTGAAAGAATTTCAAAAATAAGTTACATATCTCTTGTTTGCCATTAGCTACTTCGTCATCTAGATACATTTGATTAGGTATTTGGGTAAAATTTAGTCTTTTAGTATTACAGTAATATATTAGTTTTATCAAATACAAAGTGTACAGTAACGACAAGTCATATTCGGCGCTGTTACAAGTCTAACCTAGTCCTGCGGCTTAACGCTTAACTTTCGTAGAAGCTTCCTATTAACATAAGAGCTTTGATAACTCGCTCATATTTCCGATAAGTTCAAAATTAAGTTATCATATTAAAGTTTATAGAAAACGCTTTTATACGTTTAAAGGATAAGTGAAGTTTTGAAATCAAATGTAACTCGGGTATTTTTTAAATTGTAGAGGTTCAATTGTTATTTAATCAATATGTAGTTAATTAGACAATAGGCAAAATTTAAATATAGTAGTCATTAACAGCATATCGGTCCAACTGCAGCTACATGATAGTGTTTCACATGTGGTCGTAGCAATATCGCGACACACCAACAGCTGCACCTACTATAGCGAGGGCAAAGACGATGCAGTCATGAGACTAATTCGTAATGTGATGAGTGCAACAACTAGAAGCATTGTGGAGTACAACTTGAAGATGCTATGAAAGACAGGAACGCAGCGGTCATAACTTCCATTATAACGGACATGCCCTAATATTTAAAATATAAGTCGTATCAAAGCTCACTTTTTGTTACACAATTGTGACTCCACTGTCAAATGATCCTTTTTTGCTATATAATTTAATTATTATAAATTTATTTAGTTCGCTTATCAACCGTTGCCTTAGTTCTAATTAATAATAAATATTAAAAATGTAAATATAAGAGCCCATTATGATTAATATTAATTCTAGATCTAGATATTGTGTATTAATATTATAAATAAAATATTATTGATAGGATATATATATATATATATATATATATATATATATATATATATATATATATATATATATATATATATATATATATATATATATATATATATATATATATATATATATATATATATATATATATATATATATATATATATATATATATATATATATATATATATACATATATATATATATATATATATATATATATATATATATATATATATATATATATATATATATATACTATTATATTTGGAACGGAATAACGAATTTAAAGATAGATGTTAAGAGTATCTGGTTTGATCAAGTAAGTTCCGTGGATCTTCATGGAAGAACTGTGAAGTTAATTCAATATATATTAAAAGTTTTTGCAGGCGACAAACTTAAGGGCTTAGATGCCAATGCCGGTGACTCCTATATTTTTTTACAACATTTTACAACATTTTAACCTGGTGAAATTTAGATTCGGTTTATGGCACTTGTCGGTCTAACATGTCCTGAGGATGGCCGTTGAGGGGTGATATACATGTAGAGTATATTAACGGTGGTAATTGCTATTGAATTAGCTTCACACTATTCACCGCACGCGCATTTATCAGCGGACAGGCGTGCGGAGCACTTCATCGTAAGACTGCTGCTGCATAGCGGAAGTAGCTACATTTTAGTTTTTTTCTTATATTAACCTTCGGGTCAATTATATAAAAAACAACCCCACAACATACTACAGTACTCGTACCGCTTAGATTGACACGTTTCGACGTAGAGATAACATCGTCACTGAAGTGCCTGGTCGCGTGGCTCGCGCACTAACACCTGTTATTACGATAAATGCTACCCGACTGTTATATGTTGGTTCTAATCTAATATTGATTGTCAATTACTGTAAATCAATTACTGTAAATCGTTTTATTCATCATACTGTCTGTATGTTGAGGCAGAAGAAAAACCACCACCAGTAAAAAATAAACCTTAGTAGAGGTCTTCTTGTCGCTATGCCAAAACTCACCCTTGAAAATATTTATTGGTAGTACCCTTTCTTACATATAAATAAATCCTACAACGTATAAAAAAATATGTCTAGCAACTAAGTACTGGAGGTAACTTTTATTTCTTGCTTTTCAATAAATGGAATATCTAATTCACGACAAAAACAGAAACAGTAGTGGCTGAGATCAGTGTTATTATTGTATTCTTTATAAATTAATCAGACAGTTAAGTCTTGGTACAGACCATTTTAAAAAGACAGGCAAATAGAATCGAAGCTGCCAAGTTCTGTCCTAACGCGCAAAGTTCGGAGCTTGGAGAAATAATAAGACGCGTGTAAATGATTGTCGACCGGAAGTGCTGTGTGGGAGGGAACTTTTGGTCGAATGAATTGAATAATAAGCATTTTAACGATAATTAGGGAATTTTGTTATTATTATTGTATAAACATTTTTATATATGTATGTATTTATCTAGACACTAGATTGTCTACGACTAGTTTATTATGTGAGGGACGACCCGCATAAAAAAATACTATGGGAGAGGATAGAATTGGAGGAGAGTAAGAGGAGTGGGGGGGAGTCCATAATTAATTGCCTTTGATACGTTTCATTTAATATCGCTTTAATCCGCCTCAGTTGAACATTCGAGGCCGCTTCACTCTGACATCGCGTCGCTCTCCAATTTGCAAATATGACGAGTAATTATCTCTTAATCCGCACTTTTGTTGTATTGGAATTGTGATGTTGTAATTAGGCTCTGATGTACTTGTATATATTTGTATCTTTATATACGTGCTGTTTATAAAAATATATAATATACAAATGGATGCACAGAAAATAATGTTAAATAAACCGAGGTAAATAAAACGGGATTACTCTTATTACTCACATATGATATTCTACTATAATCGATATGTGATTATATTTTGATATATTTATCTTATTACATTCAATTTGAGTACGAACCATTTCGTCCAAATTCAGAGAAACATTATATAAAAACGTTTTTGCTTTCTTCTGTCTTTTCCATATAGATGTGAATATTTTTAAAAAATATCTTATTCAAACCAAATTATTATAAACAGATTAAATTTGAGTATGTCACATTTTCACAAGCAAACATAACACAATATTAAATATAAAATAAAATCTTATTTAAAAGAAGCACTAGAGATATACATATATAAGTTGACATTGTATTTTAATTAATAATTTTTATTTATTGGTCACAATTTTAAATACCGAAACCGCTTTTGATATACGCAGATAGACACAGATACTTGTACACGATGTGCTGGTCACTTCGGTATATTATTTATTGGACATAAATCTTGCACTTACATTTAACTTAATAAAAATATGAATCACTTTAGGTTAAAAGCTTTTCCCCTAAAAGCTCGGCCGGAATCTCGTTATGCGTAAAAAACATTGTACAGAAGATGTCGACTGAAATTACCGATTTTCCACGTAAAATGCCTAACGTAAGCCAGAAATAGGGAATTGTGCTCTCAAATAGAATGTTGTCGTCTCTACTCATTGTTCTACATCGTCATATGTACCGGGTGGCGTCGCGACAAAGTAAAGGGATGTTGCCAGATCATTAACGTTACTTCTTTTATGGGTTTCATTATATTTATTGTTTCCGAAAGAATGGCTCCAATATTGAAAGAAAGAGATTTAAAGCGACTTTATTTTCAGGAAGCGAAGTGGATTGTATTGATTTATTGGTTGACTAAATATATACGTTGGTTTCAATATTTTAAGATTAAACTGTTTAAAATAGGAATCGTTGAGTAGTCACTTATTAATGATAACAAAAATATGTATCTAAATTGAAAATAAGCTAGTCAATATGAAGAGGCCGTCACAAGTTCTCAAACTACGCTCTGCTCAAAATGAATTAGTTCCAGTGGTCCTACACCCGTATTTGTCAGGACTAATCCTAGACAGCTAGAAACTGTCTAAGTGTAAACTTTAAGAGCTGCCTGCAAATAAACTAACAGTTTAGATGCAACTTGTATTTTGTTGACTTCCACAAGTTTATCGTCCACTTTGTCTTTGTAGTTGGATAGTTGAGGCGCGTCGAGTGAGCTACGGTTTACGATGCTAGTACTACTCGTAATGTATTATAAAATTTTGGTACGAGGACAAGGTAGTTTCCTTTTTTCAGCATAAATCAGAAATACTCCTGATATTTTTTTGAAATTAATAAAAAAATACTAAATACATACATGATTGTTCAGAAGAAAAGAGATGACGGCAAAATCGGGCCCAATTTATCGCGTTACAGAGGAAGTTCTCGTAGCAGTATCTGTAACTCGGTGTTTAGAAATCGATAAAGTATATTAATTTTTTAAGTATATACGAAATCCTAAAATAAGCCTATAGTTCTATTAATACTACATTGATCTACTCCATCTATAGTTATTTCATATGAGAACGTCTGTATAACGTCTGAAACAGATCATTTCAAGTATGAACAGTTCATTACTAAGTAGAAATTAACTGCAAGCAACACCGCACTACCCTACATCACGATCACGTGGCGATATTCAATTTGATATTACAATATAGCTATAGCTTAAACGTTTAGATATTATGATTGTGACTTAGGAATTTTATTTTGTCTATTAATTTGACATTAACAACAAAATGATATTTTAAACAAAAAATCCATACTGCCGCGATTAAGTCTCCAAATGAAGAGCAGCGTGTAGTAACATTACGATTTACCAACCTTTCCTGTAGTTTAACACAAATGCGTGTACAAGTTTTATCACAAGCCTTCGATTACATTTACATACGTTAATAAGTATAAGTTAAAAATCACTAAGTACTGTTGATTAGTTGCACAACCAGCACCAAAACAAGTTTTTGGTGTACTCTTATAGTATATTGAAGAAGAAAGTAATGCCCTCGTTTTCTAGATAAATTTTACCCAATAACACTTTGTAACTGTAATAAGAACTGTTTTGTGTGTACACGAGAGAACTAGATACTAAGTTCGATCTTGAAAGCTAAGTAAGTAAGTAAGTAAGCTAAACCACGGTAAAGATCATACAAGTACTTCTGCTGCACATGCCCTTCTTAAAAGTGTGTTTTACTGATAATTAGGAATAGAATTGTTAGAACTAAAACGTGTGTAATAAGACGGTACAAGGTTTATGCTGTAATAAAATAAGCCACGAGAGCATTGTCAGAGCGACACTGGTGCAAGTGGGTGCAGGTGCATATGCGAGTGTGGGCGGGCGCGGAGGCGGGCGCGGGCGCGGGCGCGGGGGACGCTGTCTCCGTAGCGCGAGGATCCCAATTCTATCTCTAGTTTTATTTCGCTCTTATTTTCCAAATAAGTTGTAAAATAGATTTTTCAATTTAAAACAATAATACGAGCTTTCTCGTATTTATTAGTATTAAATGTAACACGGTCTTTTGTGGAACTGTTTTCATGGTGCTCTAAGTGTAACTTTGATACTTTCATAAGAACTATGAAATATGTTAATAAAACATAATTTTAACATAGTCTATTATAAGCTTCATTTTTTACTTATTTGTGTACCACGAGACAAAAGATGCATAGAATATGTAGGAATAGAAATCAAATGTACAAAGGATGACTTATCTCTAAAGAGATCTCTTCCAGAAACCCTTGAATGTGAGATATCTCTTGTTACTTAAAGAGATACGGGTACGGTATCTATATTGTATGAAAATTACCATTTTATTAAACACCACATAAAAATATACAGAAAATAAATAGATATCATCATATAAAATACATAAAAAATCTTATTTATTTCATATAATAAAAATATATCTGTCAGGTTCTGATTAAATAACAATATTTATTTTGTTACTCAAGCATCACATATGTATATTTATATTTTTAGTTGGCAGGTCAGTTGGACGTATACGTCGCGTCGTCGTCGTCCAAAGGCGATCCTGCTGAGAAGACAACGGCCGGTTTTTAACTCAACAGTTAGTATTTTAAAAAAAGATATATTTATACTACTGTACTGAAGTTCAAATTTTCATTGGAAATGATTTTCATATTTATTCCTTTAATTGTTATAGAATAGAATAAGAGGTTACAAAGTTAGAGGAGGTTGGGGAAAATAGAGCATAAGTATTGTTTTTGCAATTATTTGGTTTTTGAATGTCCTGGCCCTGTCCCTGTAACGAATGTCTATTGTAGATAGATGAAGACATGAGCATTTGAAACAATAGAGGACTATCACCATCAACGTAATGATTAAAAGATTGCAGTTCAAAAACAATTCTACATGCTCAGTCATATATCGTAATATATACATATATCAGATATTAGATATGTAAGTGTTTACTACACAGCCTCGTTGGCGGTCCGCCAGTAGCGAGGAGGTGCGGGGTGCGGGGAGTGGGCGGGCTAGTGTAAGTTGAATAGCCAGTGGTCTGTGCCGGCTCACATAGACACAGCCGAACTAATCATCGAGCCTTCACTCAAACTTTGATAGTCTTCATTTGGACACAAAAACTTATGAAAATGTAAGTAAATTAAATGACAATTCCTTTAAAAACATATGGAAATTGTTTATTATATAAACTGTACATAACGAAAACTTTAATTTTTTTCGAGTTCTGTATCTATATAGTATGTTTAGTCGTCCTCGACATTATGACGATGAACATCTCTAATGTGTATCTCGCACATGTTAGTATCAATGAACTCTTCAATGTAAAATTATCTAACACTACAGTGTATACACTGTTATTGTTGTGTTGTTGATATATCAACAACGTACATATATCTCCCATCAAGTAACGCGACATCAACACATATCACACGCAGGAGTACACTCGCAGGTACTATGTGTAGGTAGGTAGGTGCTGTTTGCTCAAACTCAGTCATTAAAGCTTCAAAGCTCGCCGGACATCCCGACATCAATGCAGATGCAATCAACGGCGTCAGCTTGCTTCGGAAATGGACGTGAATCCGATGGAAATTGTTATTTTTCGTGTCAACGCCGCGGACGAGGCGGACGAGGCGACCCGACGCGGCGCCTGACTCTGCTATTTACAACTATTAAGTGTCGAAAGCGACGCTCGAATGTATGTGGAATATATTTTAGAGAACTTGCGAAAATCGTGCTACTAAATAAATATTAACTGTAAGGAGTTACTAGATATTTTCATTATAATTTTAAATGATTTTTGTAAAAGACACTGACTAACAGCATTCGTAATTATGTCTTTACACATACTATATGTGTGTAATAATTGAGTTAAATCTCGCATCCTATTCATTCAGAGCACGTACTGTAATAAATTATTATATTCCAGGTACAACTTGCATTATATAAATAAAAAATCTTTTCATTTTGCAAAGTTGTTTTGAAACGTAAAAGCTTAATTGCTACGCCATCTCGAAAAGAAACTTTTTATTTAAGAACCCAGTCAGGCTTTTGAGAACTATCTACGGCGGCTGTGTAATTTATTAACGGCCCGGAACATCATAAAATATGAAAGTTTGTATTCACAGTTACAATTTGCAGACGGAGGCGTGCTTTGACTAAGTTGGAGCTTGCGAGCTTGCTGTTGTAACTGGACACTGAGTTTTAATACTCTTTATTAATAGAGGCAATTTTAATTGTTTAGTTTTTACTTATTTACTAGTGGATGGTAAAAAGTAAGAAATATTTTTGTTGCAAGACAGAATTTTTGCGTTCAAATATTATTAAACCAAACTCAATTGACTAACATATGGATTTTGTTAAATCTACAATCAGTTCTGTTCATGTTTGAACATCGACTAAATTTTCGAGACAAAACTCGCCGTCAAAAACTCACCTCTCTAAGTGAGTACAATTAAAACGTTTCTACAAATAATATACAATGATTATTATTATTTACATATACGTCCATTTAAATATTGCGCGAGCAGACTCGTGTAAGTAAGTGTGAAGTGATTCATAGAACCAAACGCCGCAATGCAGCGCGAGGACTCACTGACGCGGCCACTGATGCACGTACGTCATCATATTGTTAAATACACACTATATGTTGATATTCCAATGTGCTCATTCAATATTTTTTAATTCAAAACGAGAAGTACTCGGCAGAGAGATCTCTCTGGTCTCCACTTGTCGTCAATATTATATATGTACAATACACAATAATGAATTAAAACCATTTATATGCCATAATTTTTACCTATAAGGTTATAGTCACTTTCCACCTACTAAGAACGTTAATGGTGTTTAAAATAAGTTAATTGCTCTTGATTCTGTTGAATTTATTTTGAACAATTACAATTAATGTATAGAACTTAATAATACTAATACAGCAGATACTTCACCAATTTAAATCCGTGCACGAGTGAAGCCTGAGTGCGTCACTTGTCTCACAACGCTAGCACACGCGCACGACCCATATACGCTGTACGAGTTCTATAAATGTCGATAAATTCTCTTTATATGTAAATCGTTACGATAACGGTAATTTTGGTAATTCCGAGGTGAATTCTGTACAAGTATATTAGTTAAATGTTTTTTTAACAAATAAAATACAAGTTAAAATGACTGGTAGTTACACCTTTACTATACGCTCCATACACTTATTATTATTCTAGACTCTATATATCAATATACAAGTAACAGTTGCCGGTATTGTCCAAAACTATAGTCACTTTACTTACACCATATTACTCATGATGGAGTCTTGGCAATAACCCTCCAATTTTAACATTCAGTCGATGTTAACAGTAGGATTACTGTTTCATTTTGAATAAAGGCGGAGAGAACTACTCCTTCCTCATATTTTGTTATTAACTGACACCGTATCAAGTACTACGTGACTGTGTACAGTAATATAATAATTATGTTATAGATTCAAAACCTGGATCCCCAAATTATATCTCTAATATATACGTATAAATGTTATTAGACAGAAGTCGTCTCAAGTTACAAGTATGTAAAGTAAGTAAGTAAGTTGTGAAAGTATGTATCTTGTAGACTGTATGACGGCACTCATATACTGGAATTAGTGTTTATTGTACAAAATGTTCAGAACAGACTGTCTTTGGACGAGATCTCGTTTAAACTGTAATAAACAATATATATGACCGTCGTGGCGCAGAGGCGTAAGCGTCTGCCTGTAAACGCGATGGTTTGAGGGTTCGATTCCCACTCGGGGAAGATGGATTTTTCTATTTCCATTTTCTTCGCTCTGGAAACTAGGCAAAGCACGGCGTTGAGTTCCCCCACTCAACACGCAATGCCTCGAAAAAGGCGGAAAGTGGGGACGGAGAAAGCAGGAACTAAGCAACGGAGTGTCTTAACACTAGGTTCATATAGTTCCTGCAGTTCCCTCTGCCTACCCTGCAATATGCGGGATAAAGCGTAAAGCTAAAAAAAAATGTAAACATCCACATTCACACTCAGCTGCTCCTTTCACAGTAGTTTCTTTATAATGTTATAAGGATTTCTTAATAAATTCTAATTTATTATAGGAACGAGTCATCTTGACCGACGAGAGCGGCCGCGATCCCACTCAGCGTGATCTGTCTTTACGTTTTTTAAAAAGGATTTTTGCCTTTTCTTGATAGAAGATATTAGAAGATTTCGTTAAATGATCCATTACTTGTTCGAGCTTAGCTTTTTCTTGTAGACAGTTTGAGTTAGAAGTTTATAATTAAATGATTATATTATATATTATTTTAACACCATTCCATTGTGACTGAGAGAGACACCGTCTGTCTGTACATACACGTGGCGGTTATGGATACTCCCAAAGAATTATTAATTTCCTTTTCCGACTGTAGTAAGTTAAAGTTCTCTGCGTTTATTAATGTTTTTTTTTAATTTGTTATTATTATATACGGCCCGAGTACAGATGAAGTTCATCCTATTAAATATTATTAATATCATTATAACACTTTATGGACCGTGAGGAACTTCTTTCGAAGTTTTGTCGTCTTGTACCTACAAGCAATCGCTACTCGTCTGACACATTTCCACTGTAGTGTTACAGCTTGTTACTTAATCTGATCTTAATATTGTCGAATGTTGTAATAGAACCTCTACAAAAGACACCGGAGACATGAAAGTACAAATGTGTGTCTCCAATTTGACAACTTGACTTATTCTGAAAACGTACAAAAGCGCTTTCTATGAACTTTAATATTATTACTAAAGTTTACTAAAGAACATGTCGGAAATATGAGCGGGTTATCAAAGCTCTCATGTTAATAGGAAGCTTTTGCGAAAGTTAAGCGGTAAGCCGCAGGACTGCGTCACATTGTATTTTTCATTTGTATTTTTCATAATGTGGAGAATAACTTTAACCTATGCGATGTAATAGTAATGATTATACAACATAGTAAAACGGCAGATAAATAGGCAGAGGGAACTGCAGGAAGCATAAGAACTAAGTGTTAAGACACTCCGTTCCTTAGTCCCTGCTTTTTTTCGTCCCCGCTTTCCGCCTTTTTCGAGGCATTGCGTGTTGAGTGGCGGAACTCAACGCCGCGCTATGCCTAGTTTCCAGAGCGAAGAAAATGGAAATAGAAAAATCCATCTTCCTCGAGTGGGGATCGAACCCAGAACCGCCGCGTTTACAGGCAGACGCTTACGCCCCTGCGCCAGACGATAATTGTAATATAGATATTACAATTACTAGTAAATAAATGCTAAGTTTCTTGCTCACTTTTTTCAGCCTCGTTATGTGGTTGTAGTGTCACGTTCATTCGACGATTCAAAAGTTCTTGTAGAAATCTCTTTAAATAAAAAATATTAGAGTTTTAATATTGACTACTCGTTTCGTAGCTACATACCTACTGCTAGACGTCCGTAGAACAAGAGCAGCAATGAACGCTTTGACCACCCGGAGATAGAATATCGAACACATCAACATAGCAGTCAGCTGTTCAAACGTCGAGGTACATTTCTTGTCATAATCATATATGAAGTTCGTTTGATAAGTATCTACATATAACCTCTGAGTGTTGGTAAATATTATTTCACTTACTACCACCAAACTGTACAAGCGGGCGCTGTCATATAAAACATACGATTACTAAAACAGTTTTTGATTACTAAAACAGTTTTTTGTGTATTTTTCCTATGTTATATCACAATTGGTGCCGAAGTAACATAGTAAAATATGTATATTACAAAACGCAAAACAGTTTGCTAGAAACGCTTCACTATACAAGAAATCATAGATCAATGAAATCAAATCAAAATGCTATATATCTCAGATACTTAATCAATCTTTACTGATTTGAAATTCATTTAAGAAAAGTCGTTAAAAATATCGTTTTATCATTTTTAAGAGGTTGTAGTTGATCCTAGTTATTTAATCTTATTTAAGTACTAATTAGCATTTCTAGGGGCGAGTAGAATTTAGCTTCTAGCTTTTATATGTAAGCTCTATTCACTTCAATGCTAGAACGGTATCTCACAAAGGTATGGAAATGTAATCTGAAATCGACAATCCATGCAAAATGAATGTCACCCGGAATAAGCTCGGAGGAGCTTTGGGAAGCGACGCCCCGCAATGGAGACACGCGACGGATTAGATAAAGCTACCACTTTGTGGACGACGTCGGGGAATAATGTATACAGAGAAAGTGTGGAACAGAGAGCTTTGTAGTGTCTTGTAGTAACTATTGTTTTATACAACTTTTGTAAACAGTTGCACTTTAAAGTTTTATAGTATTTAATATGTGGTGTATTTAATGTTTAGTAATGACTCCGACTCGTCGTATATCTATATTTATTTATTAATTGTCTATTTCTTGATACGTCAATTATGTATAAAAATGTTTAAGTCCAAAAATTTTATTACTTTTATGTATAATATTATTGGAGAGAAAAAAGTTATATAATAATTGTATTTGCTCGCCAAAGCTCGAACGACGATCCAAAATAGGAAATTAATGAAGCGTCGCTTTAGCTTCACGCTTATATCCCGCACGTGGCAGAGTAGGCAGAGGGAACTGCAGGAACCATAAGATCCTAGTGTAAAGACACTCCGTTTTAAATATTCTTATAATGTGTATTGATATTTTTACTTTTCTATCTTTTTCTATTTCTACGATAGGGAAGTAAGTAAGTTTATTAATATCACAAAAACTTAATATTACATACATTTACTACTTCTTTAGCTACAGTTCTATAAACAGTCACATAAATATGTACAAAGAGATTAGATACAAAACAGACTGTATCCACATCCCGTCTACTACAATCCTTATATCCACTATTCGCTATTTCATTTACTTCATACTACAGTCAGCAGATTGAGGATTTGTCTCGGCGAGGTCAGCGGCGGCGTCCGGCGGACTGAGTGCCTTCTTATTAACGGAGGCCGATAACATATGAAAGTAAGCACACGAGTCGGGGCAGGATAAGCTGTGCAGAAATGAGGGGGTGTTCTACGAGTACGTCTCATAATACGGGATTGTTTTCTACGTCTTAGTTGTAATGTAAAAAGTAAATGAAAAAGAAAATATATATTTGTAAGTTTAATTATAGATACTAACATCATATTTTGAATAAATGATTTTGGTCTCTCCTATAATAGTATACTCTATATACTAAGATGTATGTAAGTTCAATGTAAAAGGGCCACTTTTATAATATCGTAGAAAGAAAGATTTTGTTTCTATAATTACAATTTTTTATTGCATTAACGCTCACCTTCACTATCCGAGCTCCTCCCACTACCTAACCAAATTCGAGGTACGTTCTGGAAATGTATTAGTAATAGTTCTAGACAGGCCGAGATCTTATAACAAGCTATAGAGAGATTTCGTTGTTATACCTCTCGCTCCTAATTCAACCACAAATAAATTTACTTTAATGTACGTATGTATGTAATTGAAATAGATTTCCGTATCAGTGTTCCAATGCCGCAACTTCATGCGGTGAGAAGCAAAACAGAGCTGATTAGTTGACCGCGTCATCGGACGCGACCTCGTGACCTCGCATGAGATGTGCCGTTGGTTGGATGAATATTTGGATGACTGGATGATGACTAATGTATGAACTACGTGTATATATGGTGTGCACGTGCATGTGCGGGTGTATATGCAGGTGTATATATGCATTACCCATTGGATTATGTTGTTATTTGTAACATATTGCTCTCCAACTAAGTTCCTCGTCACTTAAAGCTCATACTAAATTCCATTTGACAAGCGTCGGATAGAATTATGAGTTTATTATAATTCTGTATGTGACACAGACAGACCTGTATGTATGTACGTACAGCTCGTATGTAGGGAGAACTCGTTTTATTTTAGATGTTCTTTTAATGTATAATGTAGTACTTTTGGAATCGTAATATTTTGTTAATAAATGTTTAATTATCACTCGTGTGATGCGTTCATGCTAATTACATATATTTTGGAGACGGAAGTAATGTTTTATAAGGTTCCTTTTACACAATGTTACACAACGGACATGCTATATTGAGTCTCATGGATGGGGAAAAAGTACAATCTATATGAATGGTATTATTCCACAGGCCGCGACCAGTCATTTAAAAAGACATAGTAACATGACACAGACATGGTACTTGCAGGTAGTATTTAGCAGCGACGATATATAAGTTACAAACCGAGAGCTCAGCTTCTGAATATAAAGTCACTTACAGACGTTTCCGAATAAAAAGTAATTTTGAAAATGAAACTAAAAGCAATATCCGAGCAATTTCAAGTTAAATTTTTCAGCGAATAATTTTCAAAATGAATATTTCAGCGGAATCGTAACACGAGTCGTAGTGGGGAGACCATTCCGCGGCGTGAATTCGTTTACTTCATGAATAAAACTCTACAGAAGAGACGAGTTTTTTAAAACTACTCAACAACTGGATACTTTTAATTTTAATGGGAAAATTTAAGTGGAACAAAAATTAGTGAGGGCCGTTTTTATTTTATAAGCGTGTTGTACGAACACGTCGTAACAGGCGTAGGTACAAATATACATATAATATATAGATAGATATACATGTTTTTCATTTGATTCAAAATAACTCGATACAACTTTTACAAGTGGAACTTTCTGTTGACCTACGACTATTTCTTACTACTCGATACTCGCGGCGCCATGACAAAGTACTAGAAATCATACATGAAGCGTTAGTCTTTCAGTAGCAAGAGCACAACAGAGTTTGTGAAGGAAGGTTATCATAGAAGGCTCCTGATTGGACACTTGTGATGGACACGTATGAGAAACAGTACAGAATCCCTGATATGTGTTTCGTTATCCAGACCGAATATTTTTCTTTATTCTCAAAACCTAAAACACATAGTACTGGTAGAACTTACAGTTCTGTGGGAAAACAAATATCCCGAAAAGTCACCACCTTAAACTCAATATGTATTTCGATCTTACAAACGAACTGACCAGGAATAGGTTTAGAGCGAGCTTATATGCGGTTGAAGTGGGAGCGAGAGGTATAACAGCGAAATCTCTCTATAGTTTACTAAAAGATCTCGGCCTGACTAGAACTATCACAAATTCAGTTCTAGAACGCACTTCGAAGGCGGCTTTGGTAGAATCAGTTAAAATTTGGTTAGGTAGAGGGAGGAGCTCGGATAGTGAAGGTGAGCGTTAATGCAATTTAAAGGCGCCCTTTTAAAACCTACACTTGGTCGCAAGTCCCAAGCGCTGCTCGGAGCTCCTCTTCCTACAACACGATGGGCCCAGCACCCGCACGGTGAAGCCATGGAACGCTAAGTTGTTTCTTCTCAAGCCTACATTGGAAGCCACATATGTGGTAAATCTTAATACACTAGTCATCTACGCACATATAAAGCGCGTGACAGACGGAGCGGTGTGACGTATCGGGTTCTCAATCACTATACGAGAAGTCTATTAGGTCTACTTGAAGATGAGCGATGCTTATTATACGACATGGAGGAATATTATGTGTTTATGTAACTGTCTGCTCATGATTATTGAGTTTGATGTAATTATGAATATTCATAAGATGTTATGAAGTATAAAAAATATAAACTAAAATGCGTTGTCGGCGTTTTCATTATTTTTCATTCATTAGATTTATGATCTGGATATATTGCATCATCATTAGATCCAGACACGTGATCAAGTATTCTATATGGAAAATCGTTGGAGTTTGGTTAATTGTTATTGTATGATCCCCTTACGAATATGTAAATAACACGTAACGAACAAGTACATGTACTGATGTGTTTCGTATCATCTCTTATAATGATGTATTTACTGTTCGTAATCTCTCTATCTAACAAATGGAGAAATCGCCCCCAAAAAGTTAATATAGTTTTGTATTGTAATTAATCAAACTAAAATATTTTAAAGTACACGTAGCAAGCAGTCGCTATCTCCGTTTCATTTATTTATAATCAGTCGTTAATACACACTCGTATGTTGTGACTTTGATATATATGTATATAGAGAATTCGACCTATAAATAGGACAATTAACGACACAACTCGCGGCGCAGCTGTAATACATCCTGATCATAAATACCCTTTGAAGCTGAACCGGAAAGTATTACGCTATAACGATGTATACGCTACGTGAGTCGTTATTAAAACAATACCTTTTCTTTTTGGTTGTATGTATTAAATCGCTTTTATATATACTAGTGTTAACATATATGTGCATGTATACGATTTAGTGTACGTATAAATTGCTCTCTATGATGATTGCAGATTTGTTAAGTTCTCGTGTCCTTGTTATTTAGTTAACTGCCATCTGTATGAACATACATAGATAGCCTCTGTACTATTACACATACAGCCATAACTTGTACTCCTTAAAGTATCCCCACTATTTCCAGCGTACAGCAGCGCAGACAGAGGAGACCTAGTAGTGGGACTAGGACACTCCATCCTTTGTACTACTATGGGAGTAAGCCAATTGACATTAGTGTGTATTTTCATTATGAAAAAAGGGACTCCTTCTTAAATAATAATTAATATGTCCCATCAAGACATATATTAAGTATAAAATTAAATATTATGTGTTATAATGTGAATATATTATTTAAATATACCACGTGTATACTATATATAGTAACAATTATTATACACAGTAATGATGCCAACAAATTACGCTTGTTAAATATTATATAACAAAGTGTTTCGATGAAACGTCTCTCTCTCGTATACCTCAATTTGTGTAGTTAATTTTAATTAATATTGAAAATAATATTTCTTTCTACTATAGAGCTGACTCCAGCAACATTATTTGCCTGGATTTTATAAATTTCCTGTAGAACTGTTCCTACAATTTAGACCCAAATTGCAGGAACAGTTGTACAAGAAAATTGAAAAAAAATCAGATTTTGAGTGCCATACTTCAATGATAAAACCTCATGATGTTCACAAACTGTACATTGTGCAATAAAATATGACGGCAGTTATGAGGGGAGACGGTGAAGTAGAAGATGTTAAGAGAAGAATATATCATAAATTGTATGAAGATATTTATACACACTTCCGCGTCGTATGTAGTCAATACAAGATGTTTTTGATTCAGTAGATGTGTCCTCGTGTGGTCGCACTGCAGCTACCACGTCAGTAGTGTGCGTAGTCCGCGAGGTCGGTGGGAGCGGACGCCGTGTAATAGCTCCTTTAGGAAATCTAACTCTCGCCGCGTCTCATACATCATGGGTTGCGGAGTGCAGAGTGTGGGCGGGCGGGGGAATAAGCCGCCTGGTGTATGTATGGGTTTAGGTTAAGGAAGTCACAAAATTAAATACCAATGTTTCAATATAACGATCATAATTTGAAATTGTTTGTCTCCTGTCTTTTCCTTTCACTAATCTTCGGAACAGTTGAACTGATTCTTATTGACATTTTACTTTAGTGATCGTTTAGTATTCTCCAGGATACTCACATGGGGTACTCACAGTGTACAGCACACTACATGATCATTTTCATTTAGGTTCATACGTTTTCATGGATAAAGTGATTCGATAGGAGAAAATAGAAAACTTATAATTTTATTTACATACATGTGTCACTAGAGTAAATCTGAGAATATTGGTCGAGCGGGTTAAGTTGTAGAAGCTGTTAACTAAACACTTAACAAAACTTAAAAGACATTTATTTTCTATAAAATAATCTCCACTATGGAAAATTTAAGTTGTTAGCAATAACTTTATAAATATGCAAAATGAACTTCCTCTAGTTGGTCGTAGCGATCTCGAATGTCGCAGTGTACGCGAGGTGTCGGAGAGTGCGGAGCGTAAACTAGAACAAAGCTGGCAACTGTAATTATCCTTATTAATTATACAATCAGCCGAAGCCGGCTAGAGTGTCGCCGACACCGCTGACAATGTCGCGCCGTAGCGCACCGCCCGCCTACGTTTGCTCTACGCGTGAAAGTTTCATTATAAATAGTCTGTTGCTCTACAGTTTGGTTCGCTGCAGCTAATTTTAATTTTGTTTTGTATTTTTAGTAGTTTTTACTAACTTTTTTTTCTTATTTATTAACGCGGCTTTTTTCCATTCACTCTCTCCGAGTGGGATCGGACTCATAAACCGTCTCGTTTGCAAGCAGTGCCTCTAAGCTATGCCTCTGCACCACACTAATAATATCCTTTGTTACTCTATCAATATAGTTTCACGCTTCTGTACATTGTGCAGTCAGTAACATGATCCACAACTGGATGAGTAATTTATACGTCAATTTAGTGAACGACGCTCAAATTCGACATCATTGATATTATAACGAACAAGGAACTTAAAACGTTTTTAACGCTATATATCATTTTAGTTCGCTGACATCTGTTTGAGTTGAACTTCAAGTAATAGTATTTTAAAACACAAATCAAACACCGACCTCGTCTCTGTGTTCTCAGATTAAACGACAACAAGAAGTTGATTAACGAAATAACGGTTTAACTAAATGAGAGCGTTGTAACTCGATTCGTAGTTCGTTAGGTCATTCCGTAATCAACGCGAGCTTTGTTCTCGTCTCGCGTCACTCGCGTCCCTCGCTGTGAACAGGACGTGCACTGAGCCAGAGGTAAGAGGAGCTTCTGTACTATTGATTGAACTTTATATGTATTTAATTTGTAACCTGATTAAACTTATTCATATTAGTAACTCCGGGAAATGCTACATTATGTCACTACGTCATATACGGACTGCTGTAGAAAAGTAGATACATGAAACTTAGTTCAACCTTATTAGAAACAATTTTAATATAATAAAATAATAATTCTTAATATTTCTAGCAAAGAAATTACATATAAAATAAAAAATATTTGTAATCTACGTAACATCATTGACAATATACGTGATGAACTACGAGTACATCACTCCGGCAAACTAGTGTTAAAATTTTAAAACTCGATAATCTACAGCTACTTACTCTCACGTACTTTAAGTATTTTTAAGTCAAAAAGGACGATGTCTGTGTATTATGTATGTACAAATACATAACGTAACATATACATAACATAACGTATTTACATAACAGAGGTATGATAATTAAGGCATGCAGGACCGCTGCGGTGCCGTTTGGCGCTCCAGTCTCTCTGACTACCCCGCTAGGGACAGAGTGTGAAGATGTGTGTGTGTGTATGTTATATAATAACAAATAAACAAAACATCAGTAGAATGACAATAGCAATAAAGACAGATGGGATGACACGTTTCGACATAGAGATAATATCGTCACTGAAGTGCCTGGTTGCGTGTCGCGTGGCTCGTGCACTAACACCTACTATTACACATAAATGCTACCCGACTGTTTTATGTTGGTTCTAATTTAATATTGATAGTCAATTATTTTAAATGGATAATATTTTATTCATCGTACTGTATGTTGAGGCAGAAATAACCAAGTTCACGTTAAATCTCTCATTTAATTATATATTTGTAAATTGTACTTTGGATGTCAAACACAAGTCAAAATATACCTTAGTAGAGGCTGTATAGTTGTTACGTGGCTCTTGACCCATTAATAAAACCCACCCCAGAAACCTTGTGTTCTCCAGAGCAGTGTGTCCGTAAGCAGTAAGCGCGCTGGCCTGGCTGTAAGCAACGCGCTCGAATCACGCGCTTACGTCATGTGCTAGCTTGTAGTTAGTTTTCGTAAGTCGTGCTCAGAGCTCAATGCTCAGAGTATGCTAATTAAGTTAATGGCATAACAACTTAATCTATAGATTATGAGCTTGAGAGTACAGTTTTTTATAATCGGTTTATTTATATCTTTACATATATAATTTGAAAAATATGAAATATATGTGTGTACTTCCTATATATGTTAGATCAGACAGGTCTCAAGCAACATATGACAAATTTTTGAAGATACATATAGAATTAGTACGAAATAATATTATATTATATTAATAATCGAATGACACTCAAAAAATGTACAAATCTAATTATGAGTATGAGTGTCTCTTTATATAAATAACCCAAAAAGACCGGCAAATAGAATCGAAGCTGCCAAGTTCTGTCCTAACGCGCAAAGTTCGGAGCTAGGAGAAATAACAAGACGGGTGTAAATGATTGTCGACCGGAAGTGCTGTGTCGGAGGGAACTTTTGGTCGAATGAATTAAATAATAAGCATTTTAACGATCATTAGGGAATTTTGTTATTATTATTGTATACATATTTTTATATATGTATGTATTTATCTAGACACTAGATCGTCTACGACTAGTTTATTATGTGAGGGACACTGCGAAGCAACAAATCATATTATACGTTTTAGTAAATATAACCTGCATAAAAAAATATTATGGGAGAGGGTAGGATTGGAGGAGAGTAAGAGGAGTGGGGGGGAGTCCATAATTAATTGCTTTTGATACGGTCCATTTAATATCGCTTTAATCCACCTCAGTTGAACATTCGCGGCTTTACTCCGACATCGCGTCGCTCTCCAATTCGCAAACATGTCCAGTAATTATCTCTTAATCCGCACTTTTGTTGTATCGGAGTTGTGATGTTGTAATTAGGCTCTGATGTATTTGTGTATGTTTGTGTCTTTATTTACGAGCTGTTTATAAAAATTGAGTTAAAATTAAAGTACAAAAAATAACATTAAACGAACCGAGGTAAACAAAAATAAATTACTTTTATTATTTAATTTCTATACTCTACTAGACTAGATTTTTTATTAAACTAAAATTATATATTACCGATTTCATTTAAACTTAACCATATATATATATATATATATATATATATATATATATATATATATATATATATATATATATATATATATATATATATATATATATATATATATATATATATATATATATATATATATATATATATATATATATATATATATAAATATTTCCAAAAAAATATGTTATTCAAACAACATTTCAAATTATTATAAACTGGTTTAATATGAGTTTGTCACATATCCACAAATAAAGATTACAAAATATTAAATTAAATATCGTTTAAAAGAAGCATAAAACATAAACATTGTGTAATAATTTTCAATATTTATTAGTCGCAATGTAAAATACCATAAGTTTATAAACAGATTACGTCTATACAAAGCCGCAGCCGGTATCCTATACGATCATCCGTACATAGACACAGATACTTGTACACGATGTGCTGGACACTTCGGTATATTATTTATTGGACATAAATCTCACACGCTCTTAACTTGATAAAATATGAATCATTTTAGGTTAAAAGCTTTCCCCTAAAAGCTCGGCCGGAATCTCGTTATGCTTAAAAAACATTGTATAGAAAATTGTACACGTAAAATGCCTAACGTAAGCCAGAAATAGGGAATTGTGCTCTCAAATAGAATGTTGTCGTCTCTACTTATTGTTGTACATCGTCATATGTACCGAGCGGCGTCGCGACAAAGTAAAGGGATGTTGCCAAATCATTAACGTTACTTCTTTTATGGGTTTCATTATATTTATTGTTTCCGAAAGAATGGCTCGAATATTTAAAGCGACTTTATTATCAGGAAGCGAAGTGGATTGTGCTTATTTATTGCTTGACTAATTATATACGCTCGTTTCAATACTTTAATCCCTAAGAATCCTTGAGTAGTCATTTATATGACAAGTGTATAATATGTCTAAATTCAAAAAATGCTAGTCAATATGAAAAGAACGTCACAAGTTCTCAAACTGCGCTCCACTCAAAGTGAATTAGTTCCAGTGGTCCTACACCAGTATTTGTCAGGACAAAACCCAGACAGCTGAAAACTGTCTAAGTGTAAACTTTAAGAGCTGTTTGTAAATAGACTAACAGTTTAGATGCAACTTGTATTTTGTTGACTTCCACAAGTTTATCGCCCACTTTGTCTTTGTAGTTGGATAGTTGAGTCGCGTCGTGTCAGCTGCGACGCTAATACTACGAGTATATTATAAATTTTTGGTAAGAAGTTTTTATAAAGTAGACAAGGTGGTTTTTTACTTTCAGCATAAACCAGAAATGCTGAACTGCAAATGAATTTTCGTTATATCTATTATATTTATTATTTTTAAATTAATAAAAAAACTAAATACGTGCAGAAGAGAAGGGACGGTGACAAACTCGGATCCGATTCTTCGCGTTACACAGAGAAGTTCTCGTAGCAGGATCTATAACCTAATCTTTCGAAATCGTTATAATATATATTTTTTTAAACATATACAAAACCTTACATATGAGACGTCTGAATGACGTCCGAAACAGATCACTTCAGTATCACAGCAGCAATAGATGAAGTGTAGTAACACTACAGTTATCCGACTCTCCCCAGTGTAGGAGAAATATGTATACAAATTATATCACAAGCCTCCACATATACATATATACCCATATTAGGTCGCAAGCTTTCGATTACATTTACATACGTTAATTAGTATAACTAGATTGTTTTGTTTTTGCAATCACTTGTTGTCTGAATGTTGTCCCGAGGAGTACACTCGCAGGTGCTATGTATAGGTAGGTAGGCGCTGTTTGCTCAAACGCAGTCATTAAAGCTTTAAAGCTCGCCGGACATCCCGACATCAATGCAGATGCAATCAACGGCGTCAGCTTGCTTCGGAAATGGACGTGAATCCGATGGAAATTGTTATTTTTCGTGTCAACGGCGCGGACGAGGCGGACGAGGCGACCCGACGCGGCGCCTGACTCTGCTATTTACAACTATTAAGTGTCGAAAGCGGCGCTCGAATGTATGTGGAATATATTTTAGAGAACTTGCGGAATATCGTGCTACTAAATAAATATTAACTGCAAGGAGCTAGTAGGTAATTTCAATAAAAAAATTTTAAGCGCTTTTCGAAAAAGAACATCTAGTGTCGAACTCGCAACAATGTCTTTATATATACTACATGTATGTAATTATTGAATTAAATCTCGTTTCCTATTGATTCAGAGCACGTACTGTAATAAATTATTATATTCCAGGTACAATTTGCGTTATATAAATTAAAAATCTTTTCATTTTCCAAAATTGTTTTGAAACGTAAAAGCTTAATTACTCCGCCATCTCGAAAAGAAACTTTTCATTTAAGAACCCAGTCAGGCTTTTGAGAACTATCTACGGCGGCTGTGTAATTTATTAACGGCCCGGAACATCATAAAATATGAAAGTTTGTATTCACAGTTACAAGTTGCAAACGGAGGTGTGCTTTGACTAGCTTGGAGCTTGTGAGCTTTCTTCTGTAACTGGACACTGAGTTCTTAATACTTATTATTGACAATTTTTATTATTTATATTTTCCATAATTTACTATACTGGATTTCCTGCGCACATTTGCTATATTTTATTTGGATACTACTTTATATGGATGTTAAGTCAGAAATCTTCTTTTTGTTAATACACTATTTATCTAATTTGTTTATGTTAATATATTGAATTTTTGAGATTGACAAAAGTGCGCCTAAATGTTTTACAAGCAAATCCAGTTGGCTAACGCGTAAGTTTTGTTAAATCTTATTTATTAATATATTCTAATTTATCATAAGATCGAGTCATCTTGACGGACGAGAGCGGCCGCGATCCCACTTAGTGTGACCTGTCGCTTTTGGATGTTTTATAAAAAGGATTTTTGCCTTTTCCTGATGAAAGATATCGTTCAATGATCCTTTACTTGCTCGAGCCTAGCTTTTTCTTGTAGACAAATTACGTTAAAGGTTTGTAATTAAATGAATGTAATATATATTTTACCACCATTTCATTGTAGCTGAGTGTGACAGCAGCTGTCTGTACACGTGACGACTATTAAACATGCAAAGAATAATTAATTTCATTTCCGCTCTATAATAAATCAAAGTGGACAACGGAGAATCTCAATCTGTCTACTTCTCTGCGGTATACGAGATACAGCTTGGAGCTGCAGGATGAAGAGGAATAGTAGCGAAGAAGGTTTTAAACATTCATCTTATTCGTTTTTTTATTTTATATTGTATATGTAACTATTTATTATTGTATTTTTTTTATTTTATTTGTATTATATTTAGGCGTTGTCCTGGAGGTCAGGGAAAAGAAGTCATTTTTTTCGATGTTTTTTTATCTTGTACCTACCAGCGCTACGCATACGGCACATTTCCACTACAGTGTTAGAGTTTGTTACTTAATCTGATCTTAATATTGTTGAATGTAATTGAACCTCTACAAAAGTCACTGAAGATGTATGAAAGTGCATATATGTGTCTTCGCTTTGAAACAAAAGCGTTTTCTATAAACTTTAATATTATTACTAAAGTTTACTAAAGAACATATTGGAAATATGAGCGAGTTATCAAAGCTCTCATGTTAATAGGAAGCTTTTGCGAAAGTTAAGCGGTAAGCCGCAGGTGCGTGTCACATTTAGTATTTTATTCAATTATCATTATGTGGAGATTAACTTTAACATATGCAATGCAAAATACTAGAGAATACAGTATAGTAAAAAGCTTTAGTGTGTGATACATCTACGATAAAATTCCGCAATTTACACTAAAGTTGTTACTTTCTATGCAAATTTTAAAAAATGCGAACATGTGTGATAATAATGTCATTTTAAACCTGTCTATCTGGCGATCCTGTGACTGTACACAAACGAGGTGCGTCGTTAGTACCGTATTTATTAAAACACACGCTCATTCAACAAGTACATTAACGAAGCGCCTCTCCTGTTGATACAAAACCGACAATCTCCTGAAATCGACAATCCATGCAAAATGAATGTCACCCGGAATAAGCTCGGAGGAGCTTTGGGAAGCGACGCTCCGCAATGGAGACACGCGACGGATTAGATAAAGCTACCACTTTGTGGACGACGACGGGAAATAATGTATACAGAGAAAGTGTGGAACAGAGAGCTTTGTAGTGTCTTGTAGTAACTACTGTTTTATACAACTTTTGTAAACAGGTAAAGTTTAAATTTTTTATAAACTTTGTATTTAATGTTATGGAACTAGCAGTGTCATGTTAATTGTGTTGATCGATTTTGATAAAAGAAAGTACACATACAAATATGTGTATTTTTTTTTTAATAAAAATTAAAATTAATCAGTCACTAATATTTGAGTATACAATACTAGAACAGTAGACGTAGAATTGTCGAATATCAAGACATCATCATCATCATCAATAGTACTAGAGTTGTATATACAGTCACATATCCCGTAATACGGGATTCCTTTGTTCGGATATATATATATATATATATATATATATATATATATATATATATATATATATATATATATATATATATATATATATATATATATATATATATATATATATATATATATATATATATATATATATATATATATATATATATATATATATATATATATATATATATATATATATATATATATATATATATATATATACATATACATATACATATACATATATATATATATATATATATATATATATATATATATATATATATATATATATATATATATATATATATATATATATATATATATATATATATATATATGTAGAGGAGTAACGGAACGCAACCGCAGGCCGCTGTGATTGGCCGTTTCATCGCAGGACACCACGCAGCGACTATTATAAAACGGAACGAAATTTGAACGAGCTCCTTCTTTTTCAATTACCAGCCGTTTTTGTGTCTGCTACGACATAACTGTTCCTCCGAGCCGAATTATTCGAAAAACGCTAAAATCACGCAAAATTATACGCTAAAATCGAGGAATATACGGAATCATCTGTCCAGTACAACGAAAAGTGCAAGAAAATCGCCAATTAGTACCCTTTTCAATCCTTTTTTCCACTACAGTTCCCGTTTTGAATCAACTTCAACGTTATTCACGTAAGTACTCCGCCTTTTTAAATTCTATCGAAATGAGTACTGAACAGCCACCAAGGCCTAAATCACCTAGAATCACATTAACTGACGATGAAAGCACTAATAAATTAATAAAAGATCTCGTAAAGAAACGAGCAATCATCAAAGGTCGGTTAACGAGATTTTCAAATTACGTTAACGGTTTTAAGTGCAACGAAATTTTACCAAATCAAACTAGAATTGACTTAAAATTAAGGATGCAAGGTGCCGCTAGTATTTTTGCCGAGTTTTGTGATCTTCAAACTAAAATTGAAGAGTCCGTTTTAGATTCAGATTTAGATGAACAATTAGAACAACGCGACAGGTTTGAAGATTGCTACTACGGTACACTGTCTCAAGCTGAATGTACGCTTAGTAAGGGTGAGTTATTTAACGCAAGTTCTAAA
The DNA here is from genome assembly GCA_037178615.1 of Dione vanillae. Classification (NCBI taxonomy): domain Eukaryota; kingdom Metazoa; phylum Arthropoda; class Insecta; order Lepidoptera; family Nymphalidae; genus Dione; species Dione vanillae. The sequence continues at coordinate 205,339 of JAZFAU010000081.1, forward strand.
AGTGAATCAATAAAATTGCCTACAATATCAGTTCCTACCTTTGACGGTTCATGTGAGCGTTGGTTAGAGTTCAGAGACACCTATTTGTCACTAGTACATAATTCACAAAATATAACTAGTATTCAGAAATTCCACTATCTGAAATCCTCGTTAAAGGGCAGCGCAGCACTAGTTATAGATTCATTAGAATTTTCAGCTAAGAATTATGAAGTTGCATGGGAGTTGATACTAAATAGGTACAATAATAACAGGTTGCTCATTCACAGCCATGTAAAAGCACTATTTTCCATTCGTCCGTTAAATAAGGAGTCACCAGAATTATTAAGAACATTAATCGATACAATTTTAAGAAATTTACGCGCATTAAAATTACTAGGTGAGCCAGTCGATAGCTGGGACACTTTAATTATTTATATAGTTGTTTCAAAATTAGATAAAACTTCAGAACGCGAATGGGAACAATATCGAAACACAATTATTAATAAATCTAATGACACCTCATCACGCTTGAAACTCGATGTTTTATTAAATTTCCTAAGAGACTGGGCAGATATGCTGGAAACATTGCAGGCATCACACAATAATATTCGATCTAATGACAACATACACAATAAAAAACAATACTTACAACCACACACTTCTTCTAAATTGCACTGCAACGTTTCTAGCTATAACACTAAGCAACACAACGCGAATAAATCTTGTTTACTATGCAAGTCGAATCATTCACTTTATGCATGTCACAAATTTCTTGAATTTAACTCGCAAGAAAGGTTAAAATTTATACTCAGTAACAAGTTATGCGAAAATTGTTTCCGTACGGGTCATATAGCGAAAGATTGTCGATTCGGAACCTGTAGGAAGTGTGATAAGAAGCACAATACATTACTACATATAGATAGCGAAGGCGACCGCGAGCTCATACCGCACAGTCCGCTACGCGACAATAAGGAACCGGTTTCCATAACGCTGGCAGCCGCCCGTGCAGCTATCCCACCTCATTATACGCAACTTAATTCGACGCACACAGAGACACTACGCATGCAATATACATGCACACAGCGGGTTTTGTTATCAACGGCGTTAGTAGAAGTTATAGATAAACATAATAAGTATCACTTAGCTCGCGCTCTTTTGGATTCCGGGAGCGAATTATGTTTAATTACACAATCTTTATGCAATTCACTAGATAATCCAATGATACAGTCCACACAAGAAATTCGAGGGGTAGGAAATACGATAACACAAGCTACAATGACTTGTGATATCGAAATAAAATCGCGCATTAATTCCTACACTACACGTTTACGATGCATAGTTATACCGCAAATCACGTCTACGTTAGCCGCTATACCTAAACGGGAAGTTTCTCAACTTAAACTTCCAGATAATATTCAGTTAGCGGATCCATACTTTTATCAGGGAGAAAGTATAGATATTTTAATAGGCGCAGACAAGTTCTGGGATTTACTAGGTCAAGGTAAAATGCGTTTACCTAATGGTCCCTTTCTACAAAATACACGACTAGGCTGGGTCATTTCGGGTCCCGTGCATACGACTACGCGCAGCGCGGGCCACGTAAAGTGTAATTTTACGCAAGCTATTAATGACCAATTACGCAAGTTTTGGGAGCTAGAGGAGCTTAAGTTATGTAAGACGCGTTCAGAGGAGGAGAGGGCATGCGAAGATCATTTCGTCAACACAACTACACGCAATAGTGATGGAAGGTTTTGCGTTAACATTCCCTTTAAATCCTCACTACATAACTTAGGTGAAACGTATCCTCAAGCTTTAAATCGATTTCTTTCTTTAGAAAAACGCTTACTACGTGTTTCGGAGTATAGACATTTGTACAGCGAATTTATACACGAATACGAACAACTAGGGCATATGACGCGCATCGATGGCATACCATCGAAACCCTACTGTTTTTTACCACATCACGGTGTGTTTCGCGAACATAGCACCACTACTAAGCTACGGGTGGTGTTTGATGCCAGCGCCACTTCATCTACTGGCATATCACTAAACGATCTTCAACGCGTAGGGCCTCCCATACAAGGGGACCTTATCTCTATTTTATTACGTATGCGACAACATAAATACATTGCATGTGCCGATATCGAGAAAATGTATCGACAATGTTTAGTATCAGAAGATCAGCGCAATTTACAACTCATTCTATGGCGCGATCATCCGACGGAACCCTTAGGTATTTATCGTCTCAACACAGTGGTGTACGGAACCGCGTCCGCGCCATTTCTCGCAGTAAGATGTCTAAGGGAACTAGGATTAACTTGTGACGATTCGAATATCAAGCGAGTTATTAACGAGGATTTTTTCGTCGATGACGTCATTACGGGTTCAGACGATAAAGACGAATTAATAAAATTGTGTCAAAATTTATATAAAGTTTTACAATCAGGATGTTTTTCTTTACGCAAATGGAATTTTAATTTTGAATGTAATAGCTCGATGCTTAAAAGTATAAAACAATTAAATCTTGACGAAAAGGGCACTTTTAAGACTTTAGGTATCGAATGGGATAATTCTACAGATATATTTACATATAATATGAATATTAAAAGCAACATAAAATCATCTAAGCGCAGTATCTTGTCTCATATTTCGCAAATATTCGATCCCTTAGGTTTATTAAGTCCAGTAATTATAATCGCTAAGATTTTACTTCAAAAATTATGGCTTTTAAAATCCGATTGGGACGATGAGCTGCCGCGTGACATGCTAGATGAATGGAACCGGTTTATCGGTAGTTTTACAGCGCTAAACAACATTCGCATACCGCGGCACGTCATCGTGCCTAATAATTCATTTAATATTGAATTACATATTTTTACGGACGGCTCGCAAGTTGCGTACGGCGCGTGCGCATATGTTCGGTGCATTTCCAATACTAAAGAAATAACTGTGAGATTATTATTTGCTAAATCAAAGGTCGCTCCTATTAAACCTATCACTATACCTAGGATCGAGTTATGTGGTGCGTTATTAGGCGCACGACTATATCAAAAAATACGGGAGTCACTACATTGTCAATTTAATCATGTCGTTTTTTGGACTGACTCGACAATAGTTTTAGGATGGCTGCGAGCGCCTACTAACGCATTACAAACTTTTGTGCAAAATAGGATAGCGGAAATACACGAACTCACAGCAAATATTCCGTGGTGGCATGTCAGTGGGAAACAAAACCCAGCCGACATGGCTTCACGAGGGGTTAATTTAAATAACCTTGCCACTGCTACGATGTGGTGGGAAGGGCCCCCATTTTTACACGAATTTGATTTCGTTTGCAGTACCACAACTTTTGATTCGCATATTATACCAGTGGACTTGCCCGACATCAAATCGAAGGCTGTACTCACATGTGTCGAGAAACAGGAATTATTCCCTTTTTCAAGATTTTCTCAATACAATCGATTAAAGCGAACCTTTGCATATATACAACGTTTCATTCATAACACGAGAAATTACGAAATAAATAGACGGACAGGCGCTTTAAGTTCAGTTGAATTGAGAAACGCAGAGTTAGGTTTAGCAAAATTATCACAACTAGAATCGTTCGAAAACGAATATCATTTAATTAATAAAAATAAAACACAAACTTTAAAATCATCGCTATTAAAATTAAATTTATTTATTGATAAAAATGATAACCTAATACGCGTAGGTGGAAGAATTTCGAATTCTGATCAATTTGAATATAGTAAAAAGCACCCTATTTTGCTTAGCTCGAAACATCGATTTTCAACACTATTATTTGCACATGAGCACAAGCGTCTCTTCCATGCAGCTCCTCAACTACTTCTTTATGAAATTAGACAACAGTGGTGGCCTGTTGGGGGGAGAAATCTTGCTCGTTGTATTGTTCATGAATGTGTGCTTTGTAAACGCTTAAAAGGTGATACACTACATCCTATTATGGGAAACTTACCCAAGGAACGCGTGACACCTACCTACCCTTTTTTATTCTGTGGGGTTGACTATGCCGGACCGATGCTCACATTAACACGGAAAGGTAGGGGTGCAAAAACCGTAAAATCATACGTTTGTTTATTTGTATGCTTTATCACGCGGGCAGTTCACTTGGAACTTGTGAGTGACTTAACCTCGGAAGCATATATTCTAGCTCTTAAGAGATTTATCTCACGACGCGGTAAACCACAGGAGATCTTCTCCGATAATGGTAAAAATTTCGTTGGCACTATGAACGAATTTTCTAAGTTCATCATGAGATGCTCTGATGACATAACTGAATACGCAACAAGTCAAAGCATTAAATTTAAATTTATTCCTGCTTATAGTCCTCATTTCGGTGGAATTTGGGAGGCAGGAATACGATCCTGTAAATTTCATCTTTCGCGCGTTGTCGGTAACGCTCACCTAACCTTCGAAGAATTCACTACTGTCCTTGTACAAATAGAATCCATCCTTAACTCACGTCCTCTCTCACCTATTTCATCCCATCCGCAAGACTTTCTTCCACTTACTCCTGCCCATTTTCTAATTGGTCGATCGCTAACTGCACCAGTCTACGAGGACATGAGAGACAACACTAGCAGTCTACTCAGCCGATATCAGCGAGTAGAACAGATACGCCATCACTTCTGGGAAAGATGGACGAAAGAATACATCTCCGAATTGCAAACCAGATGTAAATGGATGAAAGGACTCGATACTCTACAGCCAGATATGTTAGTGGTCATCAAGGACGACAACCTTCCTCCACTAAAATGGCATCTTGGGCGCATCGTCAACACCGTGCCAGGAAAGGACGGCATATCCCGAGTTGCCGACATCCGTACATCATCAGGCATCGTCCGGCGTGCATTCTCTAAGATCTGTCCATTGCTCTGCGCCGACGACGTCAAGCACGAAGAGATGACTTTGGAACCAGGTGCTTCCAAGGCCGGGGGCATGTAGAGGAGTAACGGAACGCAACCGCGGGCCGCTGTGATTGGCCGTTTCATCGCAGGACACCACGCAGCGACTATTATAAAACGGAACGAAATTTGAACGAGCTCCTTCTTTTTCAATTACCAGCCGTTTTTGTGTCTGCTACGACAATATATATATATATATATATATATATATATATATATATATATATATATATATATATATATATATATATATATATATATATATATATATATATATATATATATATATATATATATATATATATATATATATATATATATATATATATATATATATATATATATATATATATATATATATATATATATATATATATATATATATATATATATATATATATATATATATATATATATATATATATATATATATATATATATATATATATATATATATATATATATATATATATATATATATATATATATATATATATATATATATATATATATATATATATATATATATATATATATATATATATATATATATATATATATATATATAGTATTATATATATATAGCATATATATGTAATGCAACATCATCAACATATATGACGTCATCACGTTCTGCTGCAAGAGGCACTCGAAGAGGTGTCAGATGAAAGATGCATGTTATATTCAAATATATTTCACATCATCAGCCTCCGAAGCGTGGTTTTGTTATGTTGGAGTGAGCTTAGTATAAAAGTTTTAACGTACAACGTACAGACTTGTGTGTGTGTGTGCTACATAGTACACAGCAGATTAATGACTATATACATAATTTATTCATATTATATACTATTATTATGTACATTGTACAATTAAATTAATATGCTTAAATATTAGGAAAAGCCTAAATTTCCCCTAGGATTCCCGTGAAGGAGCTTTGTCGCTTAGCAGCGGCTGCGATACGTTTGTGAGTGAAGAGTGACGTACTAGTGTGTGCAATATGTGTACTGAACGAACGTACTTAGGAACCCTTCCTGTGGAACTCCGTGAAGGCAGAACTTTCCGAGGAGAATGATGTGTAGTTTCGTGATATCGTAGAATGAATGATTCGATTTCGATAATATTTACATTTACAATATAAACAGATGAGCGCAAGAAGGTCCATCATCTGACCGTACGAGCCGGTCGCGATGTGATGTGGCTCCACCACAACTGGTCGTGAATAATTCTGATTTCAGCCCTCCGGTGAAATAAAGTGCGAAAGTTAAGACGTATTGTACGTATTGTGACGTACACACAATGTAATATGTTTAGGTGGAGTACAGTGTGGACAGACACTCTCTTCTGTATCCATATGAAAATGTTACTGCATTTATACATTTATGCATTTATAAGTTGCCAAGAGAACGGGGTTCATATTCCGCTAGATTTATTAAACTTAACGTAAATACGTAAAACACTTCTAATGTACGTGTGTATGTTATTGAAATAGATTTCTGTATCAGCGTTCGAATGCCGCAGCATTTTGCGGTGAGAGGCAAAATAGAGGTAATTAGTTGACCACGTTATATGACGCGACCTCGCGACCTCGCACGAGCTGTAGGGTTGGTTGGATGAATGTTTGGATGGTGACTAATGTATGAGTTATGTGCATGTGGATGCATAGCAGACGACGATACTTCAAGACTTGCTTACATTTACCTACTAGAGCATATTATTATACTATTATTAGTGAAATATTGTCCTACGCTTTTAAAATACTGTATATTTCGATAGTCGATATCGTCTCTCTTTATTATGTAACAACACAGTACATATATATATATATATATATATATATATATATATATATATATATATATATATATATATATATATATATATATATATATATATATATATATATATATATATATATATATATATATATATATATATATATATATATATATATATATATATATATATATATATATATTAAGAGTTTGAATTATGGCGTGGTAGTGAGAATTATGAGTTTGTTAGAATTCTGTATGTGACACAGACAGACCTGTATGTATGTATGTATGTACGTACAACTCATATGTAGGGAGAACTCCATTTATTTTAGACGTTTTTGTAATTTATAATGTAGTAGTTTTGAAATCGTTGTATCTTGTTACGAATTGATTAATTATCGTACTAACCAGTATATAACAGTAACTTTATATAAATAACAAACGAAGAGCTCAGCTCCTGAATATAAAGTCACTTACTAACGATTTCGGATAAAAAGTAATTTTGAAAATGAAACTAAAAGCAATATCCGAGCAATTTCAACTTAAATTTTTCAGTGAATACTTTTCAAAATGAATATTTCAGTGGAATCGTAACACGAGTCGTAGTGGGGAGACCATTCCTGCGGCTGTGAATTCATTTACTTCATGAATAAAACTCTACAGAAGAGACGAGTTTTTCAATAATACTCAACAACTGGATATTTTTAATTTTAATGGGAAAATTTAAGTGGAACAAAAATTAGTGAGGGCCGCTTTTATTTTATAAACTTGTTGTACGAATGTCTTATTATACAGTTTTAAAATTATACAGTTTTCATACAACAAGTACCTAGGCGTAACAGGCGTATGTACAAATATATAATATATTGAATTTTATGAAACATTAACAGAGATGGTGTGGTCACGTCTTACGTATGAAGACAGGACAGACAGACAGACAAGGTGGATTGCTTAAAGATTGCGTCTTTTACTTTGAACTAACGAGCGGAAAACGAAGAAACAGGGGACACAGTTTGCGAAATAAACGTATACTTTCAAGTAATTTAACTTCTTGACTTAAAATGTTCCACAGATTACTCTGAGATGTGTTCAATGCTCTCAGGGCATTGGTGGCACACACATATAAACTAGTTAAATTTAGATGTTATAAGTTGAACTTTCTGTTGACCTTCGACTATTTCCTATTACTTATTATAAGCCTAAATTCTTATTATAAGTCACATACATCTTCACTCACGGGTCGTCTACGCACACACAAAGCGCGTGACAGACGGTGTGTGACGTATCGGGTCCTCAATCACTATACGAGGAATGTATGAGGTCTACTTGAAGATGAATGGTGCTCCTTATACGATATGAAGGAATAATATGTATTTATATAATTGTCTGCTCATGATTATTGAGTATGATGTAATTATAAATATTCATAAGATGTTATGAAATATAAAAAAATATTAGTTAAAACTCGTTGTTTGCGCTACATTATTCCTCATTCATTATGTCATAAATTGGGATATATTGTATTATCATTAGCTTCGGATATTCTGTAAAATCGTTGTAGTTCGGTTAATGTTTACTGTAAGATCCCCTTACGAATATATACGTCATAAACACGTACATGTACTTATGTACATGTTTATGACGTCATCATTTCATCATTTCTTATAATTAATGTCGCTGTTAGTAATCACTCTATCTAATGAATGAAGATATCTTTGCCACGTCAAGTTATCGCCTCCAAAAATGTAACTCCAAGGATGTAACTGTTTGCTACGTGTACTTTAAAATATTTTAGTTTATTTAATTACTATACATACCTATGTTAAATAGGTATGTATAGTAATTAAATAAACTAAAATATTTTAAAGTACACGTAGCAAACAGTTACATCCTCCGTTTCACTTATTTATAATCAGTCATTAATTCACACTCGTATGTTGTGACTTCGATTTATATGTATATAGGGAATTCGACCTGTAAATAGGAAAATTAACAACACAACTCGCGGTTCCGACTCCGGCTCCAGCTTAATACATCCTGATCATAAATGCCCTTTGAAGCTGAACCGGAAAATATTAGGCTAAAGCAACGTATACGCTACGTAAGTAGTTATTAAAACAGTACCTTTTACCTTTAATTCTATGTGTAAAATCGCTTTTATATATACAGTGGTTATTATGTGGTATTAGTATAAGTCTAAAGTTCTCTCCATGACGATTACAGGATTGTTAAGTTGTCGTCATCTTGTTATTTAATCATCTGCCATCTGTATTAACATACATACATAGCCTCTGTACTATTATACATACAAGCATTATATGTATTCACTATAGTACTCCCACTATATCCCGCATATAGCAGCGCAGATAAAGGGAATCTAGTAGTGCAGTGTCTTAACACTACTATATTCCCTTTATCTGCATTCTTTGTACTAACTATCGTATGAGAGTGAACCAGTTGGTTTTAGTGTGTATTTTCATTATGAAACAAGGCCTCCTTGTAATAAACAGGCATCAAGTTGCTACGAATTAATAATAATTAATATATCTTATCAAAATATATATTGAGGACCGTCGTGGCGCAGAGGCGCAACGTCTGCCTGTAACGCGACGGTTACTGGGTTCGATCCCCAGTCGGAGAAGATGGATTTTTCTATTTCCATTTTCTTCGCTCTGGCATCTAAGGCAAAGCGCGGCGTTGAGTTCCGCCACTCAACACGCAATGCCTCGAAAACGGCGGAAAGTGGGGACGGAGTAAGCAGGGACGAAGTAACGGAGTGTCTTAACACTAGGTTCTTATATAGTTCCTGCAGTTCCCTCTGCCTACCCTGCCATGTGCGGGATAAAGCGTGAAGCTAAAAAATATATATATATATATATATATATATATATATATATATATATATATATATATATATATATATATATATATATATATATATATATATATATATATATATATATATATATATATATATATATATATATATATATATCAAAATATATATTATGTATATATAAATGTTATATATTATTTAAATATAATACTGTACATAATATAGACATATCATGTAGAGTAACAGTAAATTATACACAGTAATGATGCCAACAAATTACGCTTGTTAAATATTATATAACAAAGTGTTTCGATGGAACGTCTCTCTCTCGTATACCTCAATTTGTGTAGTTAATTTTAATTGATATTGAAAATAATATTTCTTTTTACAATAGAGCTGACTCCAGCAACATTATTTGCCTGGATTTTATAAATATCCTGTAGAACCGTTCCTACAATTTAGACCCAAATTGCAGGAACAGTTGTACAAGAAAATTGAAAAAGAATCAGAATTTGAGTGCCATACTTCAATGATAAAACCTCATGATGTTCACAAACTGGACATTGTGCAATGAAAATATGATGACAGTAGTGAGGGGAGACGGTGAAGTAGAAGCACACTACCTCATCGTATATAGTAAATACAAAATACCTGTAATTCAGTAAATGTGTCCTCGTGTGGTCGTACTCCAGTAACACACGTCAGTAGTGTGCGTCGTCCGCGAGGTCGGCAGGAGCGGACGCCGTGTATTAGCTCCTCTGGGAAATCTAACTCTCACTGCGTCTCGCCGTACGTCGTGTGGCGCGGAGTGCGGAGTGTGGGCGGGCGGGAGAGTGAAGCCGTTTCGTGTAATCTGTGAGCCTTGATTTATGATGGCGGATTTAGATTAAGGAAATAATAAAATGAATTACTTGTCTTTTAATATAACAATCATAATTTGAAATTCTTTGTATATGTGTCTTATTGTGTTGCTAATTTCTGGAACAGATGAACTGAACTTTCCTATAGTGATCGTTTAGTATCCTTCAGGATAGAGCAGGTTGTGCAGCAACATGGAGTACTCACAGTGTACACCACATGGTCATTTTCATTTAGGTGCATACGTTTTCATAAACTAAGTAATTCGATAGGAGAAAATAGAAAACTTATAATTTTATTTACATACATGGGTCACTAGAGTAAATCTGAGTACATTAATCGAGCGGATGAAGGTGAGGACCGTCGTAGTGCAGAGGCATAGCGTCTGCCTGTAAACGCGACAGTGTGTGGGTTCGATTCCCACTCGGGGAAGATGGATTTTTCTATTTCCATTTTCTCCACTCTGGAAATTGTGCAAAGCGCGGCGTTGAGTTCCGCCACTTAACTCGCAATGCCTCGAAAAACGACGGAAAGCGGAGACGGAAAAAGCAGGGACTAAGCAACGAAGTGTCTAACTCTAGTTTCGGATGTTTCCTGCAGTTTCCTCTGCCTACCCTGGCATGTGCGGGATAAAGCGTGTAGCTAAAAAAAGTAATCTCCACTAAAGAAACTTTAAGTTGTTAGCATTAACTTCATAAATATGCAAAATGAACTTCCTGAAGTTGGTCGTAGCGATCTCAAATGTCGCAGTGTACGCTAGATGTCGGAGAGAGCGAAGCGTAAACTAGAACAAAGCCGGCAACTATAATTAGTTCCCTATTAATTATAGAATCAGCCGAAGTCGGCTGGAGTGTCGCCGACACTGCCGACACCGCCGACACCACTGATACTGTCACGCCGCAGCGCACCGCCCGCCTACATTTGCTCTACGCGAGAAAATTTCATTATTAAGTAGATGTCTGTTTCTCTCCACTTTGGCTCACTGTAGCTAATTTTCATTTTGTGTTACATTTCTTTTCTGTATTAGTAGACGCGACTTTGTTATAAAAGCATTACATATTAAACATTTGAAATAAAATTCGGTTCTATTTTGACTAAAAATAAAAATGAAATCCATAACTAATTCATAACTATATTGCAACACAAAAGCACTAACAACCTGCACTTTTTCATACTACACTGGGCTCCTTGGAAATATTTAATTACGTGAAGAGCAAGTCCTGACTGCTATTTCCTTATATAATAATCATTACTCATTTACTTTTATTTGTGCATATGAAGTATATGTACGTGCATGTTTGTGTGAGTACTCCTTTCTATGTAACGTAGCACTGAAAACCACGTAACATCATTGACTATACATGTGATGAACTACAAGTATATCACGTCGCGTCACGTCTCGTCGCGGCTGCTGTCGTCCGCCGCGCCCACTGACTCCGACAGATTAGTTTTTACTGTTGAGGAATTCGAAATCTCTTATGTATAAAATTATAACGTATAATAATAAACTATTGCTCAGAAACCAGGAGTGAAGAGGGCCAGGTGCCTGGGTTTATTTATGGAAATAGTTTTGTTGCTTTTAGAAGTGGACTTCTGTCTATTATCGTTTATGTAACTCATTATTAACTTATACGATTGTTCAAGTTAATGTTATTACTTCTAAAGTTTATTTAAAATATGAAATTAATACGAGTCACTGCGTCTAAATTCAGTATTAACAGAATACTAAGAAAGCTCTCAGAAAGCTCCCAATTTCAATAACAATCAAGTAACATCCACACCAATATCGTCAGTATCGGAGCGCCACAGCAAGTGTTCCCGCTAAAGCCACATTAAACAAGTCGTCTTGAACAACGCGTTGCGATGACGCGACTTCAACCTGACACCGATTCAATCAAAGCTCTCTCTTGTAGTAATTGAAGACACACCATTTTGTGTTTACTTTCTTCAAGTTGAAGTAATGCTTTATCTGTTGTATATGATTGTTAACCGATTTTAAAAGAAAGGAGGATGTGCTACGTACAAAAACTATAAATGTTTATATGTATATCTTTAGGTAAGCTTAAATAAGAACACCTAATATATATAATATCCACACGTATGACATGTTTTTACATGATCTCACATGTTACCAAATTAATTTAAATTATGAAACTAAACGAAAAATATTACTAAGTTTTGTTACGTTACTTAAGAGAAATCACTGTAAATGTCTTGCATTCATATAGATTGTGCTCGTCTGCAATATTTACATGACACGTTGAAACTTTATTTTGTAATTAATAACTTATATATATGGAAAGCCCAAGTCATACTCGTGATCGTTTCTACTCTACATACATACATACAAACATATTTATAAATATATACATAAATACATACAGTACAAAGGTCGACCGGAATGGAGACTGGAGGGACCAGTCACTAGAACAGTACCGCTGTAGCGTCTCGCATAGGAATGTGGAAGTTAGCTGAAGTCTTATGTAAATGTGGAAGATTAAGAGATATCCGAGAAAATGTCGGCTTCTAGCTACTGTATTTGGAGTACAAGTACCTATATGTGTATGTTGTTTGTTGTATGTTGTATAACTAAAGAAGTTGTAAAATATATAGATTTTCAGACATTTAAATTGGAAGTGTTGGTTGTACATACAGTTAACATTGATTCAAGTGGTAGAAACAAGTTACACCAACACCAATAGCTTGAAAGGGCCAGACTCAAACCGGGTAATTACCACGCTCTCACAGAACACCGTCATGAAACAGCAACATATCAATGCTGCTGTGTTTTGTCAGGTGAGTGAGAGTTCCGGAAGCCCATTTATTTAGTTGTCAACGCATCCACATCTTTTCAGGTGGTGGATGTCTATGTGCAAGGATGTCTAGTTCACATTAGGTGCCCCCCCTGCTCTTTTGCCATCTTATAATATAAAAAAAAAATAGCACAATGCCGGTGACTTCTAAACAAATCCACACCATGTTAACGTACCGCTTAGATAGACACGTCCCTACGTAGAGTTAACAACGCCACTGAAGTGCCTGGCTGCGTGCCGCGTGGCTCGCGTACTAACATCTGCTGTTACAAATGCTGTATGCAAATGCTACCCGAGTGTTTTAATCTAATATTGATAGTCAATTATTGTAAATCGATATTATTTTATTCATAATACTGTATGGTGAGGCAGAGGAAACCAAGTTCACATTAAATTTCTGATTTATTTCCAGATATTTGTAAATTGTTTTTGGACGACAAACACAAGTCAAAATAAACCTTAGTAGATGTCTTCTACTTGCCATGCCAAAACTCACCTATAAAAATACGTATTGATAGTACCCTTTACTGTGTCAAAGACGTTCATCATTCAAAGCAAAGACTTCATATTACAAGTATCTACGAGGTAACATATAGTGACACAAAAGGGGCATTAATTAAATAAACTTGTGCTCTCTAGAGCAGCAGAACGATTATGATTATGACAAAAAAATAATATTATGAAATATATGTGTATATTTTCTATATCTATTAGATCAGAAATTGTTGAAGATATATAGAAAATTACAAAATCAAATTAAAAAAGTAAAAATCCTCCTATGCTACATCTGGCCTGTTGTATTGTACGAATGCGAAGCATGGATTCTAAAGGAAAATACACGAAGACGTCTAGAGACATTCGACGTGTGGTGTAATCGTCACATGCTTCGCGTCAATTGGACTGCAAAAAGTCAGGAACGAGATCGTTCTCCAGCGCGTCTTCATGACCCAACAGACAAACCATCAAGAAGCGGAAAGTTGAAGACCTCGGTCATGTGCTTAGGCACGATATGTCACGATAGATTTGCTGCAAGATACCACGATGGGCAAAGTAGAAGGAAAGAGGCGCGCTGGACGCCGGAAAAAGTCGTGACTCAATAACATCAGGGAGTAGACAGGCATCACCTCTGTCGAACAACTGTTCTGATTGGCCATGGATAGGGAGGGTTTCAGGGATCTAACGGCCAACCTTCAGTAGTGAAAAGGCACTGCAAGAAGAAGAAGAAGTGTATAATATGTCTAAATTGAAAAAAAATGCTAGTCAGTATGAAAAGAACGTCACAAGTTCTCAAATCGCGCTCCACTCAAAGTGCATTGGTCCTACACACGTATTTTTCCGGATCCCAGACAGCTGGAAGCTGCCTAAGTCTAAGCTTTTAGAGCTGTTTGTAAATAGACTAACAGTTTAGATGCAATTTGTATTTTGTTGACTTCCACAAGTTTATCGCCCACTTTGTCTTTGTAGTTGGATAGTTGAGTCGCGTCGTGTCAGCTACGACGCTAATACTTCGAGTATATTATAAGTTTTTGGTACGAAGTTTTTGTGAAGTAGACAAGGTAGTTTTTTACTTTCAGCATAAACCAGAAATACTGAACTGCAGGCATTCACTTTTGTAATATCTAACATACTTATGATTTTTTTTAATTATAAAAAATAACTGAATACGTACATTACTATGCAGAAGAGAAGGGACGGTGACAAACTCGGGTCCAACTCTTCGCGTAACACAAAGAAGTTCTCGTAGCAGGATCTGTAACTCAATCTTTCGAAATCGTTATAATATACAAATTTTTTAAGCATATACAAAATCTTAAAAGAAACCTTACATATGAGAACGTCTGAAATAGATCACTTCAGTATCAACAGTTCATTCAAGTTGTTCAAGCGACACCGTACCTCACTACGTCACGATCACGTGGCGATGTTCGAACAGATACTACAATAATAAAACATAAATGAGTATATGTTTTGACTGTTACTGGAAGTTTTCTCTATTTGTTTGACATTAATTTCAACTTCATGTATCCACATAAAAGTGAGTAAGTAAGTTAACAGACAGACGGACAACAAAATTCTGTTTAAAACGAAATCTAAAAACATTATTGCCGCGGTTAAGGCTCAAAATTGAGACTGTTGTACGTCACTAGTGCAACGGGAATAGGTGCAGTTGCAGGTGCGGAGGTGGGCGCGGCGGTTGGGGGGATGCTGTCTCCGTAGCGCGAGGATACCAATTTTATCTCTAGTTTTATTTCGCTCTTATTTTCCAAATAAGTCCGAGAATAGATTTTTCTATTTAAAACAATAATGCGAACACTCCTTTGTTGAATTGTTTTCATAGTGAGCACTATGCAAACAACTTTGATAAAAACTAAAATATGTTAATATAACTATAATATGTTAACACAGACCTACAATATATAATATCTTAATATAACATAGTTTTAGCATACTTTATTAACTATAATAATATATCCGTCAAGTTGCTTTAAAGTAACAATATTTATTTTATTACTTAAGCGTCAAATACAAATATAAATTGTCAGTAGTAAAGTTTTTTCGAACAGGTTCTAGTCGGCAGTCGTTGTATGAATACGTCGCGTCGCCACCACACGGGGCCATCCTGCTGAGAAGACAACGGCCGGCTTCTAACTCAACAGTTGCTATTTTCAATATAAGATATATATTTTTATGTCATACAACAGAAGGTATTCTGCACTGACTTCAAATTAAATGATTTTTAAATATTTATAAATGGAATAAAGAGTTAATTATATAAAAATAAAACAGGGGGTTAAAAAGGTAAGAATACTTAGGACAAACTAGAGAATTAGTTTTTGCAATCACTTGTTTTTTTATTATTGTAGTGACTCTATTGTAGATAGACGAAGAAATGAGCATGACGAAAGAATTTCAAAAACAATTCCACTTGTTAAGTCATACATCATTATATACACTATATATTAGATAACTATATGTTTGCTACACAGCCTCGTTGGCGGTCCACCAGTAGCGAGGAGGTGTGGGGTGCGGGGTATGGGCGGGCAAGTGCAAGTTGAATAGACAGTGGTCTGTGCCGGCTCACATAGACACAGTCGAACTAATCATCGAGCCTTCACTCAAACTTCGAGAGCCTTTACTTGGACACGAAAGCTTACGAAAAATAATTAAAGTGACGATTCCGTTCAAAAATATTTGTATCCGAGATCTCTATCTCGGTATGTCTAGTCTATCTCTAGTCTATGTATATGAAGTCGTCTTTTACTTGATCATGACGAACATCTCTAATGTGTATATTTCACATATAAATTTCAATGAGCTCTTCACTATAAACTTATCTAACAGTACAGTGTATTCCAACAACGTGACATAGTCTCCCATCAAGTAACAGGTAGGTAGGTAGGTGCTGTTTGCTCAAACGCAGTTATTAAAGCTTTAAAGCCGGACATCCCGACATCAATGCAGATGCAATCAACGGCGTCAGCTTGCTTCGGATGGAAGGACATGGACTTCGTGAATCCGATGGAAATTGTTATTTTTCATGTAAACAACACGAACAACGCTGACGAGACGGACGAGGCGGCGCATGATTCTGCTATTTACAACTATTAAGTTTCGAAAACGGCGCTTGAATGTATTTGGAATATCTTTTAGAGAACTTGTGGAATATCGTGCTATTAAATAAATTTTAGCTGCAAGGAGTTAGTAGGTAATTTCAATAAAAAAATTTAAACGCTTTTCGTAAAAGGACATCGTGTGTCGAACTCTTTTTTTTTATGGGAAGGACAAGGCAAACAAGCGGTCGGGTCACCTAATGGTAAGTGATCACCGACGCCCACGGCCCTGTGTAACAGCAGAGGTGTTACAAGAGCGTTGCCGGCCTTTAAGGTGGACGTAGACGCGCTTTTTGAAGGTACCCATGTCGTATCGATCAGGAAACATTGCCACAGGTAGGCTATTCCACATTAGCGTGGTGCGTGGAAAAAAGTTCCTACGGAACCGTACAGTAGAACAGTAGTACAGTACTGAACTTCGCAATAATGTCTTTATATATACTACATGTATGTAATTATTGAATTTAATCTCGCATCCTATTCATTCAGAGCACGTACTGTAATAAATTATTATATTCCAGGTGCAATTTGCGTTATAAAAATTAAAAATCTTTTCATTTTGCAAAGTTGTTTTGAAACGTAAAAGCTTAATTGCTACGCCATCTCGAAAAGAAACTTTTATTTAAGAACCCAGTCAGGCTTTTGAGAACTATCTACGGCGGCTGTGTAATTTATTAACGGCCCGGAACATCATAAAATATGAAAGTTTGTATTCACAGTTACAATTTGCAGACGGAGCCGTGCTTTGACTAAGTTGGAGCTTGCGAGCTTGCTGTTGTAACTGGACACTGAGTTTTAATACTTTTTATTAATAGAGGCAATTTTAATTGTTTAGTTTTTACTTATTTACTAGTGGATGGTGAAAAGTAAGAAATATGTTTTTGTTGCAAGAAAGAATTTTTGCGTTCAAATAATTTTCAACCAAACGCAATTGACAAATATGTGAATTTTGTTAAACCTTTAATCAGATCTGTTCAAATTTGAACATAAACTAAATTTTTGAGACCTTTAAAACGGTATCAAAACTAAAATTCTATGTCAAGAACTCGCCATTCTAAGTGTGTGCAATTAAAACGCAGCTACAAATAATATACAATGATTATTATTTACATATACGTCCATTTAAATATTGCGCGAGCAGACTCGTGTAAGTAAGTGTGAAGTGATTCATAGAACAAAACGCCGCAATGCAGCGCGAGGACTCACTGACGCGGCCACTGATGCACGTACGTCATCATATTGTTAAACACACACTCTACACATTGATATTCGAATGTGCTTATTCAATGTTCAAATTGAAAAAAAGAAGTACTCGGCAGAGAGATCTCTCTGGTCTCCACTCCATGCTATAGTAAATGTGTGTAATTATTATTAAAAATACTTTACATGTCATAGTTTCTCTGACTGTCTTTGTCCTTTATAATACTAAAAACCGTTAAGTGTAGTTTAATTATTAGCTTCTTGAATCTGTTCAATTTAGTTTTATAAGAAATAAAACTTATCCATACTGACATTGCAGGTACTTCACCTACTCAAATCCGCGCACGAGTGAAGACTGACTGCATCACTTGTCCGACTACTCTACACAAGCGCACGACACGTGCACGCTGTACAAGTTCCATAAATGTTGATAAATCCTCTTTATATGTTAATCGTTACGGCAACGATATCTCAATTTACAACTTTTTAGTAATTCCGAACAGCGGTAGAATAGCTGAATGCTATACAAATATATTATTTAATAAATAATATACAACCTAATATGGTTGGTAGTTACACCCTCGTTATATACATGTGCTCATTAATGTTCCAGAATCTTCTATATATCAATATACAAGCAACAACTGCCAGTGTACTGTCCAATAACTAAAGTGACTCTACCAGATCACTTTCGATGCAGTCTTGGGAATAACCAAATCTCAGTCGATGTTAAAAGTATGAATTCTATTTTATTTTTAATAGCGGAGAGAACTGTTCTTTTTTCATATATTATTATTGACCAGAACCCTACTAAGTACTAGTAGTAAGGGTTACTATACAAAAAATAAAAATATAATGATTATCTTGGAGAATCGAACCCTGCATCCACAATATTTATCTTTAATATACATATATTGATACGGTGTTAGAAATTCTGTCACAATTATTGTGAAAGTATGTATCTTGTAGACTATAGAAGCGGTACTCATATACTGCAATTAGTATTTATTGTACAAAGTGTTCAGAACAGACTCTCTTTAGACGAGATCTCGTTTAAACTGTAATAAACAATATATAATATAATAATATAAACATCCACATTCACAGTCAGCCGCTCCTTTCAGAGTAGTCTCCGGCGACATTTCGAAGATTTCTTAATAAATTCTAATTTATTATAGGAACGAGTCATCTTGACGGACGAGAGCGGCCGCGATCCCACTCAGCGTGACCTGTCGTTTTTGGATGTTTTATAAAAAGGATTTTGCCTTTTCCTCATGAAAGATATCGTTAAATGATCCTTTACTTGTTCGAGCCTAGCTTTTTCTTGTAGATAATTTATGTTAAACGTTTGTAATTAGATGAATGTAATGTTTTAACGAAAAGCGGGGACGGAGAAAGCAGGGACTAAGCAACGGAGTGTCTTAACACTGCGTTCCCACAGTCCCTGCGATTCCCTCTGCCTACCCTGCCATGTGCGGGATAAAGCGTGAAGCTAAAAAATAAAAAAAAGTATAGTAATGTTATATTATAATAAAAAATTAAACACTACTGTACAAAAACTAAATTAAAAAAACATGCACAGTAGCTTCGAATTTTATAAAACAGTAATCCTATATAAATCATATTTTATACTAAATAACTTGACCCGTTTCAGCTCTTGGTTCACATGGAGGGCAAAATACAATAGACTGTATTTCACTTAATCTCCTGCCTCAATGAAGAACAAAACACTCGAGTGTATTTGTATTTGTGCACGTTTGGTTCAAGCACTTTTGCAACTGATCGAGCATCGCCGCAGCGAGCGGTTGCGCCGCGCCGGCATTCAACAGGCTTTCAATCGCTAATGCATTCCTGATGGCACTATTTACACATGTGCCGCTTCTAAGAGCTTTTTTGTGCTGCCTACATTCAATAGTACTTTAAATTATCTACCGAAACTACTATATTTTGTGTGGGTTTGCCTAAAAAGTTTGTCATTTATTGATAGTAATAAAATAAAACTGTCAACTAGACAAGCGCGATAATATGATATACCTCGAGAGGAGGAAAGCGAGGAACAGAGTGTCTGAATACTAGGTTCCTGCAGTTTACTCTACCACTGTTTCAAGTGAGATAAAGTTGTTCGTGCAGCTATTTATAGCTATTTACTGGTAGTTTATTGTAATGTTAGGTAATTTAACCTAATCGTTATATAAGTAATATTTAAATTCGCTCCAATGAAACTTGAGCTCATATATCAGTCTACTCTAAAAACAATATAATAATTTATATATAGTACTTCATTATTTACTGATATAGTAAGTAATCTCTTTTGTAACTTTTCCACATCAACTGTGTTTGTTCCCAAACTGAACGACGTACGACAGCAGTATGTAACAAAAAAGCTTTCTTACAAAGACGTTGTTTTGTAAAAGCCTCATGAATATGGAGAGCTTACTTCATGATTATTTCCATTTCTTTTCGTTCTTTTCCGCCTTTTACATAAATAATGTGGAACAAATAATGCGCTTTTTGTCGTGAGTCGTTACCGCGATGATGTGATGTATACAGACTGTGATACCGAACAGTGCTCTTATATATATATATATATATATATATATATATATATATATATATATATATATATATATATATATATATATATATATATATATATATATATATATATATATATATGTATATGTATATATATATATATATATATATATATATATATATATATATATATATATATATATATATATATATAATATATATATATATATATATATATATATATATATATATATATATATATATATATATATATATATACATGTGTGTATTTATGATGTCTTATTGCAGCAAATGGTAAAATCTTGTTCTGTATATTGATTGCATTTGCGAAAATTCATATTCAATATGGCCTATGCACAGCCACTTCTATACGAGCTCACTAGCTTAAATTCTAGTAGTTCAAGTTCAAACCCGTCCAATAAATCAACTATATGCTGTTTGATTTTTTTTGTTTGATTAAAAAATATTCCAAGTGCTCAATTAGTGCGGCGTTTTTTAAATAAATTTCATTGACAGCACTCCCACACTCTCGCCGCTCACTCGCCGTGTCGCAGTTTCCAGCCGTAGCTGAATTAACGTTCATTTTATATAGCCATTGCAATGTTTCAAACATTACCGAGGATATAAAAGCGTTACGTCATTTACATCTATTTGTGTCGATGAGAAATACCTGTATTCACAGTAGTTTTAGGTTCGATTATCTCTAGGGAAATATTTAGTACAGAATTGGAAACATTGTTGGCAAAGGTGAACTTATCTCTAGTAGAAATTTCTTCCAGTCAACCTATGGGTATGAGAGAAAGCATATTTTTGCAGGCCTGAGTGTAATTTAGAGTACATACATTCATGTAAATAAAATTAATACTAATAGATATATTAAATATAAACAAAACATTTTAGCAACATTTTACCTCTCAAACTACAAAAAGCAATGTTCTTTCGTACAACACACCGATATGTATCCATTCAGTCCTTGTATGAACAGATCATGATTGGTACGTACGTACGTCCGTGCGAGGGCGATGTGGGGTTCAGTGCGGATTACAAATAACATTTATATTGGTAAGCCATTAGCGTTGCGTGTTAACTGGCAACAGCTCGCCTCACGATTGTGAATACTCAGAAGTGGCATTACTATACATAAAAAGTAATAGTCTGTGCGAACATTTTAATGGTATGAATGACTTTTTTAATAATGAGTTAATTTTAAGTATTTACAGTTAGAAAATCAAGGTATTTATTTTATTTAAGTAAGTCAGGCTATCTTTTATTCATTTTTAAAGGTGTAAGAATAACAATACACGTGGTATATTCGCTGTGTCCAAAACAAAAGCCTCTCATCTAGTCTTCTCCGCGCTGGAGTGATGACACTTCAGCGTCGCGTTGTTCCGAGTCTACGACACCGGTACTTTGCCGTTTTCAGGATTATCCCGGAGTTCCGTGATCCGGGGCTCGATTACAGTTCACTATTGTCGATTGTGTTTGTGAATGCTATTATAGTAATCGTAGCTTATGGCTCATAGCTGTAATTTATACATTAATTGCATTGAAAATACCTATCGATTGAAATACTAGGATCTACAGACCGTGACGCGACGGTTTGTGGGTTCGATTCTCATTCGCGGAAGATGGATTTTTCATTTCCATTTTCTTCGCTCTAGCAACTAAGCAAAACGCGGCGTCCACACGCAATGCCTCAAGAAGATAAGATAAAGACAGAGGTCATACGTGAAGTAAGAAAAATATTAACTTCTTCATAAAATACTTTGGGTAGATATATTCTTAAAAATAATTATATTTCTAATTATCAATAGACACCAATATGTATATGTAATCTAACCACATACGATATAGGAATGAATGTATCTGGAACAAATTTATTTAACCTTTGTTCAACTACACTATGTGTATTACAACAGTGACGCCAAAGACATCACACCATTACGTAGATGTGGTGACATTGTGTAACTTATTATACTTTGTTGTCAATCATAGCGTATATAGTAACAATGACCTGGAAAAAAACTAGCAAGTAAAATTTACTAAATCATTTATACTTTATTGTACCTATTTGCTATTTAATAAACGTTATTTTGTGGGCCGGAAAGTGGTGTAATAGTAACATGTTGGCCTAAATTTAACAATAATTTACACTTGAGGACAATTGTGGCGGAGAGGCATAACAGAGAGGTTCGATTCGAATGAGGGGAAGATGGATTTTTCTATTTCCTTTTTTTTCGCTCTGAATACTAGGCAAAGCGCGGCGTTGAGAGAGCAATGCCTTGAAAAAGGCGGAAATCAGGGACTAAACAACGGAGTGTAGTTTCCTCTGCCTACCCTGCCATGTGATAAAGTGTGAGATTTAAAAAAAAATATTTATTATTTTAACAACATAATTTATATATTAACATTCTCTAAGTGGGAATTGAATGTGCGAACATCACGTTGACGAGATCACGATCACGATGGCGATGATCACCTATAAGTGTATCCACAGCGTATTTAGTTTATTTGGATTTGGAATGAAGCCATTAGTATTCTGTAATTGAGGATTTGCATTACCCACTGTACATACATATATACATACATATATAGTGCCCACGTATATTATGTACATCCCCTATACGATATACGTAGATATATATTTTCGTTTGGGCTAATAGCGCGTGCGGTCGATAACTAATGTTAATCCGATGCCTTGATTGTGGTTTACTGTCACTCCGCTCATATATTTGCAGTGTCGCGTTGTCCGCACGTTACAGTACTATAAACTACGCTAGAGTACGCTAGAGTACGTTAGAGTACGCTCTCTTGATTGTAATATAAGTTAAATTAAGTTTTATACTAATACAAAATAATACGTAAGTAAATAAATACCTAAGTTATGACAGTCAACGCTCTCTGTCTCAACATCTGTTATACATATATGATAATTCTAGGCACATTGATTGTTGAGTAGCTAACCTCGAATATATTTATTACCAGACCATGTCATTACGACAGAGACATTATCTGACCATAGCACAGTCTGACATTCCCCCACTGCACTATTTCGAATTTTATTTTTGAAACTCATAAAAAAAGATCACCTCGCTTTACCAAGGAAGCAAACTTGACTTTGTCATCAACATGAAAGCAGAACTGCATCTAAGGTCTCTAGAGCTTTCGCCAAACGAAGACAATAAGGCTATTGACAGAGATGACAGCGGTCTGCCTGACTTAATCATGAAAATATAAATACTAAGTGAAACTATATAACAAATTGAATTTTTAGAATATATTTGAAACATCAGTACTATTTTTATTATTTTTAAACTGTTAATTCACACTGAGGAAAGAAAAATACTTACAGAAAACATATAAAAATCTGAACACAGCGGAATTTAAACCTGCGCCCTGTTGTGAGCCGTGCAAGTGCTCTGACCACTGAGCCATGTATTCTACATCACGAAGCGTCGAAATTCTTATATGATTTATACAAATTATTTCGTTGTTAACATCTCTGTAGAGTTTTGTTTTTCAAATTTCCGTTACCTAAAGATTATAACAAAGATCAATCGTTAATTGACTTTATCACGATGGTATGTCAAACAATATCACTACTATTATTATTACAAAAGTCAGTAATGTAGTCATGTTTGTAATTTTTTTTATATCTTCTCGCTTCATCCCGTACATGGCAGCGTAGGCAAGGGAGGGAACTGCAGGAACCATAAGAACCTAGTGTTAAAACACTCCGTTGCTTAGTCTCTGTTTTCTCCGTCCCCGCTTTCCACCTTTTTCGAAGCATTGCGTATTGAGTGGCGGAACTCAACGCCGCGGTGTGCTCAGTTCCCAGAGTGAAAAAATGGAAATCGAAAAGTCCATCTTCCCCGAGTGAGAATCGAACCCACAAACCGTCGTGTTTAACCTCTGTAGCAGGACGGTTATAAATATAAGAATTACATTTAGTTTCTATTATTTGTTCCATATATTAATTACTCTGTTTAGGGATATATGTGCATATACGGAGTTATATGAGTGTTTTAGATTAAAGTGAAGTTTGAAATTGTTTTTTTTTTTTAAATATATAACATGATTTATGGTAAATATACTATCAAGCATGTTATGTATTTAACATGACACTCTGTTACATAACAATATTACGTAAACTCAATCCAACGTAAACAATCTTACGTCTTAAGCGTAACTGTCTTATTACTATAGTGAATCTTTCAATTACTATGAAAATTAATTTCGTGGAGTTTTATAAAAACAATTAACAGTTTTCTTAATTTTTAAATAAAAAATATAAATAAAATCAAATAAAATTCAAAATCGTTTGACTTCAGTATATTTACTAATAACCTGGACTTGATTTTAACTTTGACTATACTACTGTATTATATTGGATAATTGGAGGCTTCAGTTTTTGCAAGACACATATGACGAGATACTCGTAACTGTGAGAGCGTATATTCTATGTACTCCATATGTGGACATACTATAGAATATTTCATGTAGTATCCTACATGTGTTCTTCTATACAAAGCTCTATGTAACACCAGAGTATATATATATATATATATATATATATATATATATATATATATATATATATATATATATATATATATATATATATATATATATATATATATATATATATATATATATATATATATATATATATATATATATATATATATAACATCGTTATTATGCGTATGTTGTTACGTTCGTTTCGTATAACATGTACTTTCAGATTTACACGGCGTTATGTATTATACTATTATAATTTTACTGCAGTAATAATTAAATATTTAATTACATTTCTTTATAGAATAAATGTTATTCATTCAAGTGCATGTCCTCAGGCACGACCTTTCCTTCATTAATTGAACGTACCAGAAACTAAGTAGTTTAACTTTAAATTTCACAGTATGTTTATGAAAATGAACTTAAATTAACCAGGTCATACCATAATACTCAGGCCACTTTCATACTCAAAATTAAATATTTTTGAGTACGGTAGTTGTAGTACGGCTTTAGACTTAAGAACTTTCCATGGTGAACTAATCTTGAACTGATCTACAAGCTTTAGACAATGAGTGGTTTTAATTACATAATGAGTACATATATATGTATATGTATATACCACGTACATACCATAGATTACGTATACAAAGTATAGATCTCGTGAATATATTAATTATATTTAATAACACCTTTTAAATAGAATATTATTTCTTTATATAAAAAGTGTTCCATTTATATAAAATTACAGCATTTATTCTATTTAATTCATTTAACATTGTTCATATTACAATTGTTTAACTAAAGGAAATTGGAACAAAATGAAAATAGTTATTCTTTTATTTATTATTAATTTATTATACATTAAAAATAAAAAAAATAACAATAAAGAGCAAAAAAATATAAAATGCAATAGATATAACGTATAAAAGGGGGAGATCGTAAAATTGGAGATAGTTGTTATTGAAGTGGCTTTGGGACTGGATCGTTATTCATATAACAGGAGTATAATAATCAAGGAAATTTATTTAAAAAAAAGTAAGTGTTATTTGTGTATTTATTCTGTTTCAACTCGATTTCGATTCTTGATTATTTGGACCGACACGTCATTGAGTTATTAATCAGTATGGGAGTCCCACAGGGGTCTATTCTTGGTCTTTTCCTGTTTTTAATATATATAAATGACTTACCATATTAAGTTGAAAGGAGCCACGAGATAGTATTGTCTGCTGGTGGTACTAATAATTTAGTATTGAATAGTAAGAAAACTAAATGTGTTATTTTTAGAACACCCTGCACGAAAATTGTGAAAACCAATGTACTCTTACTCTCGGTATCACCATTGACTCCAAACTACAGTGGGGAGCTCATATTGATGGATTGGCGAATAGACTTAGCTCAACAGTTTTTGCAGTTAAGAAAATTAGATCCTTAACTGACGTGGAAACGGTTCGTCTCGTTTACTTTAGCAACTTTCATAGTATTATGTCTTACGGCATCCTATGGGGTAATGCAACCAGTGTTAAATCAAATTTTGTTTTGCAGAAGCAAGCTATTCGTGCATCTATAATCTAGGACCTAAAGATTCTTTAAGCCAAAAATTTATGTTGTATCTCAATATAAGTCATGTACGTTAAAAACAATATTAATGATTTTGAGAAAATCGGTGGTTCACATAATACGTATACTAGAAATAGGCTTAAACTTACAGCGCCTATAACTAGATTGCAACGAGTCCGCAATTCTTTCATGGGATCCCAGAAAACGTCCAACAATGCTCTATATCACAATTTAAAACAATTGTGAAAAGACGGTTGTGTGTTAAACGTGAAGGTGGGAATGAAATGCTCGCTCCAGTCTGTTTCAAATGTGTCATTATCAAAATGAATCGATGTAAAGTTGAGTTTCTTGCGCCGTTCTTCTCAGGTATGAGGCATTAACTTTGGCGAACCGGTGGTAGTGCTTTTGACGTTAAAAAAATGAATTATGTAAAATGAGATATTTTGAATAATTAATAAATTTTATCGATCTCGGATATCGATATAAAATTTATTACATGTACAGTATATGTTTATATGTAATTTAGTTTCACTCTGTACGCCTTATATCTTATAGCAGGAAGAGAGAACTGCAACACAACTGAAACGCTACGTAACTATTCGCCCTAATTCGAGGCTATTATTGGGACTAAAAATAATTATAATAATAAGTTATTAACAAAATTGTTAATCCACAATACTGTTATTGTCTCTACCCCTTAATATTCTATGAGTAGGTGATGAGTAATGACTGATGAGTAATCATATAAAATATTTATTGCTTCATTCTTGATAAATCATTGCAGGAACGAGTACAGCTTGTATGACGTTAATCACATAAATAATTTGAATATAGGAATTCATGTAGTACCGCATAGTTAATGATTAATTGTAAATTGCACTGAACAGAACTTTGTGGATAATAATTAAATAAATAAACTTAAAAAGGACTGCTTACGCATCTAGATTCGAAATTTGAGTCAATTTAAAAATTATTTTGTACAAAGTTGAAATATATCAACATAACCTTTCATCGGATTGAAGTTGGAGTTTTTTGTATAGCTTCACGCTTTATCCCGCACATTGCAGGGTAGGCAGAGGGAACTGCAGGAAGCATATGAACCTAAGTGTGAAGTGTTAAGACACTTCGTTGCTTAATCCCTGCTTTTTAAGTCTCCGCTTTCCGCCTTTTTCGAGGCGTGTTGAATAGCGGAACTCAACGCCGCGTTTTGCCTAGTTTCCAGAGCGAAGAAAATGGAAATTGAAAAATCCATCTTCCCCGAGTGGGAATCGAACCCTCAAACCGTCGTGCTCAATCCTTCATCGCATTGAAATCGAGAATTCTCGTGCCTAAAAAACTAGTTTGGAAGGCGACACTTATCTGTGTCTAAGGGACATTTTTAGAGTTTCCCAAAATATTTCTTACTTTAATGAAAATGAATTAAAACTTCAAATACATTACATTTTATAAAATATTAGGAAATGTTCGTCCAAATAAAAGTTGAGAGCCAATAAAGCTTTATTATTATGATTAATTTTACTAAATTTACCATTTTAATTCAGATGCGGACCGCATTTGTCGTTGTGACGAGTGCTGCCATTGTACTGTCTTCATGCTTTTCTTCTCTACACGCAGATTCTGAAGGTAAACAGTAATCTCTCTTCAAGGTTACACCGTATAGCCTGGGAAATGGAAAGTAATATACAAAAAAAAATTATTAAGAATAAAATTTTATAAAACATCATTTTTATTAAAATTTATTTTTTAATTATATTTTTGAGGTCGTCATGGCGTTATAGGACCGCGTCTGCTTACTAGGTCTAGATAGAGGGTTCAATCCTGTTAAAGAAACGAATAATTTTATTGGTTGAGAATTTTTAACTACCCTTTCTGATAAGACAAAATAATACGTTTAAATGCCCTGAATTCACACGATATTCCATGTTTCAAATATTTATGACAATCGTTAAGAATATAATTGTTTTTTCTTTAATTGAAACAATTTTATTTCCATCGAAAATAAAAATATTTTTTCAGTATGGCAAGGAAATGGATAATTAAGAACAGAATATCTTCTAGTGGACTTTTCTATATAATATTTTATTTTTGTTTAAAGATATCCTAGAATATGACTTCGTGATTGTGGGAGCGGGTTCCGCCGGCGCTGTGATAGCGGACCGTCTGTCCGAGTGTCCGCACCATCAGGTGCTGGTGATCGACGCCGGCGACGACGCACCCGTAGAGAGCATTGTGAGAGAACTAGCTATGAATATAATAGAAATAGCTCATTCTCAAACAGTTATACTATTGTGTAACAGATTTACTAATACTTTGTTATGTGAAATGTTCAACATTTCAAAAATACATTTACTAAAAAGTATTAAACATACATATTTGATATTATATTGACAAAAACGTATTTTATATGAACATATATTTTATTTTTTTTGCTCTAAATACTACTTTGTTTCAGACACCTGCTCTCTTTTCGGTCTTGCCTCATACAAAATATGACTGGAACTTTACATCCGTCAACGACCATCGTTCAGCGCAGGATCACACCATAAAAGCCCTCAACATAACATGTGGGCGCGTCCTCGGAGGTGGGAGTAGCGTGAACTATATGTTGTACGTTCGTGGTTGTCCTGAGGATTACAATATTTGGGCAGAAATGACAGGCGATTCCTCGTGGAATTACACCAACGTATTCCCATATTTCTTAAAAAGTGAAAAATTACAAAATCAAGATATTCTTCAATCGCCCTACAGAAAATATCACAGCACGACAGGTTTTTTGGGTATCACAAAAGAAGATAGAAATGTAACAAAACCTTATTTGGAAGCTTTTGCTGAAATTGGACACAAGACGCTCCTTGATATTAACGGAGAAGATCGACTAGGATATACTCTACCGCTTTACACCATTGCAGGATGGCGTCAGACAAACAACTTACTTGACTAATTTAAAAGCTTACAAAGACCGCTCTAATCTTCACGTCATGAAACTTACGATGGTTGTTAAAATATTAATCGAGAACGACAGAGCAATAGGAGTACAGGCTGTATCGGACGATAATAAAATAGTAATAATCAAAGCAAAGAAAGAAGTCATTATATCAGCGGGTGCGATAAACAGTCCTAAACTACTTATGCTTTCAGGAATTGGCCCGCAAAATCACTTAGAATCTTTGCATATTCCAGTGATAAGTGATTTACCAGTAGGTGACAATTTCCAGGATCATGGCACGATTGTAACGTCATTTAAAACAGAGACCCCACCTCCTGATTCGCTACCTCCCTTAGTTGATCTTGATAAATTTCCTGTACCCCTTGTACTTGGTTATGTGGCCTTAAATGAATCGGAAAAGTGCCCACAATATCAAACAGTTAATATGTTAATGCCTAAAGGCTCCCCAGTAGCATACCAACTGTGCAATGTTAATAATGGATTAAAGAAATCCATATGCATTAACTTAAGTAAAGCTATCTCAAAAAGAAATATAATATTCGGAAATCTTAATTTTTTGCAACCAAAGTCTCGAGGACGTGTCCTTTTAAACAGTACTGATCCAAGAGATGATCCGCTAATTATACTCGATTTGTTATCTGATTTGCAATGACTTAGAAGACTTAGCGGGCTATGTAATGGATTATAATAAAGTACTCAATTCTACATATTTCAAAAGTATAAATGGAAGTTTTGTTGATTTCAAGTTGGAGAAATGTCCCAAGTTCGATTTTGGCGATAGAGAATACTGGAAATGCTACGTGCAAAGTATGATTACTAGTATGTTCCACTACTCTGGTACTTGTGGTATGGGGCAAGTAGTCGACACTAAGTTGAAAGTATTTGGCATTGAAGGACTACGAGTGGGAGACGCCAGTGTCATGCCTCGTATTGTTAGCGGGAACACCAATGCAGCTGTCATCATGATCGCAGAAAAGTTGTCCGACTTGGTGAAGGAGGACCACCCCTGTGTCTCATGTAGTACGGGCATTAGTCATACAAACATCATGCATTATGAAAACAAACGTACACACGAGGCGTATCAATGGAGAGAAACCGAAAGAGAACAAAAATATAAGATGAATCACATTCACCAAGCCCCTTCAGGAACATTTATGAGGCATAGCTATCATAGACGTACGTAAAATAAAAAGTGTTATACAAAAGTAGGTATATATTTATGTTAATGTAAGAATATTTTTAACTAGCGCAACTTTGAGCACTCAATATGCAAAATTTCTAAACTACTAGTAGAATATGAAGACTACAATTTCATAGACTTGATCCAATCTTTCTCTTACGCTTACTGTACATACTAATGTGTATATGTGAATAAACTCACAAACATTAAACGTCAATAATTTTATTAAGTAATATAGATAATAAGAAATATTGTTCAAAAATATTTTATACTTAGCACGCCATTTTTTTAGTTATTAAGTATTTATCTTTATTTAATAGTAATAAATAAATTAATTAATGTGACATACATGACGTATGTTTCCTTCAATCCTGTTCCTATTCAGTCACTACTGAACATATTCTTACTAAAGTTATTTTTGTTACATTAAAGCTGTAGCAAACTGAGGGTAGGGGTAAAGGGGTATTATTTCATAGTACACCACTTCCAATTCATTATTTAGATACCTTTGAACTTTATTGGGTAATTATGAATTACAATACTATACTATACTTGTATTATTGAAAATGATTTACTAATGAGAAGCTAAACGGCTTACAAATATGGTTAAAAGCGCTAATCTTAATCTCCTGCCTACCGACGCTACCCACATCCTAAAACCAACCCCGTTATAATTAGTTTTGATGATTGTTTCTTTCCAAGGAGTTGCAATTCTTGGACAAATGTGTGCAGATGTAAGCTATTGGCAGTGATTTAGATAGTCCTAAAATGATTGTCCTAGAACTAAACATTACATTTCGTGTTCTAACGCATAGCTTCAACCTCTCCCTCTCCATAAATACCTTCGCTCACATCTGGTGTCAGACGAAAAATCCCCGTAGCTAAAGTGTCTCACCCACGACTCTTTACTGACTACCGATCGACTACCAATCTTAATTCTCCTTTTCTATCCAACGTATTAGAGCGCGTAGTCGACGACATTTAATGTACTTTACTTAACTTAACTTGTACTGACCCTTTTGAATTTTTCTAATACGTTTAATGATGTTCATTTTGATATTCTATTAGCAATACTTAAATTAATCCTTGAAGATAATGAATAGTTTTACTCCTATCTACAAGAACGAGAATAATGAACTCGTCTCATTGAAAAATATTCAACTATATGTCGCCCTAATGCTATCGTTCTCTAGGGTGGTGTACTTTGTCCTTTGTTTTTTTTTTCATATTTACAAAGTCCGTTACAAAACTCCTATCCCTTTCTTGTCCACCACAGACCACAGATGTGAAAGACATTGCAAAGATTGGTGTAATAAATACCAACCTGCACGTTGTTAGTACTTGGAACAAGTCTTTAGAGTTATCTTAAATCTTAAAATGTCGCAAGTGTGTATTCTTGGCAGTTCCAGAAAATTACACAAATTAATTGTCTATGTATTTTTTATGTTGCTATATTAACAATTTCTTTATTTTAAATATCTACTTTAGAATATTCTATATGTAGTCAATAACAATCATAACTTTAAAAGAACATGCTTGCATATTTAATATTACTAATAAAATCTAGGAAGATGTAAAAATACTATTGTATTATTACTACAATTTTGTTATTTGACGTATGAAAATAATTTATTGTACAGTATTATTAGGAATTCAATTACACTATTTTAGTTACATTTTAGCGAATAGTTTTTTTTTATTTATAATTATTTTTAAGATCAACAGTGGATTTAAAAAAAACCAGTCAAGTTCGTATAGTACCCGCGCAATGAAATTACAGACATTTCCCCACGGGATGCCATGGGGAAAATAATACGTTGCAAAACCTAAAATTACGGGTGGTCGTATATACTCACATTAATATCTAGTGTGACGTCAGCAATTTTAGGTCTTTGTATTAAATTGATTACAAATACAAAGATCATTATGGTTTCTTTTTTCTTAAACTAATAAATTATTGTTTTTTGTTTAATATGAAACTCATGAAATGCGTACATGAATAAACTAAAAAATAAGTTTATTTTAAAAAAATATTAAAATCTGGGATTCAATATTTCGGTTCCCAGAAAAAACTTTCTATATTTCAGATATTTTACTTTGTTTCTACTAAAACTTCTAACTTATTGCAAAGTATCAAAATTTTGGATCACCAGAAGTACCCTGTAGATTTAGTCGCAACAAATTGGCGTAAACGCTGGTATCCTTTGATTGTTTTTAATTATTTCTTTGTTGAAGAAACTGTGATTTTCATATAATGGGCTTCAAAGACATACAGACACTACAAAGTTATCTCATATGTCGGAACCCTCTTTTTCCATTTTAATGTAACCTTAAATAAAAAAGTTCTTTTGCACCTAGGATATTAAAGCACGAAACCGAATTGCAACAACCTTATCTATATCCACTTCATGGTAATATAACAATAAAGATATGTGAAACTGGAAACAAATTTGACGCAATTTCGTCTACAGTGAATTGCTTAATAGAAATGGAACAACTATTATAGAACCTACTCTAACTAAGTAGTCACAAACTCTACGAATGATAAATAAGAAATCAACCCATTTCTCAAAATATTGCGTGCTATGGTTTGGAATACTCGTATTTTTAAAGTAAGAGTTAATAATCAAATAAATTTATAATCGAGTGCTGATGATGGCTTTTTGATATCAAAACACGAGGCAGTGCGTCGGTAAACTCTAAGCATAGGCCGTGGTGCAGTCGCTTCAAGCCTCACTGTGTCCTTATTCCTAATATGTGTACCCGAATGAAGCTTTTCATATATAATAGCTAAGTACTTACTCTAATTACCAAGCTCCATTATTGTAGGCGTCACAAAAAAAAGGTATAGACTTGAGAAAACTGACAGATCATCAAATTGTTTGTCTACTTTTAGAAATCCTAGAAATTTCAAATATAGATGAAATTAATCTTTAGTATGAAAGTAAAAAAAATCCAAAAATTGAAAATCGTAAATCATAAGTCAGCATATAAACATATTAAAATGTAGGTGATAAATATATAAGACCTAGAAACCTAAAATTTGTCCAAGTCCAGGAAAACTGAATACATAGATACAGCAAAACCTATCAAAAGGAAAATGGTCGTGTTTATAAGTATAATACATAACAAACCTTTGTTATGTAAAAATGTTTATTTTATTTTTTTTAAATTACATCTAAACAACCCATTTTTTAAATAACCTAAAAAAAATATTGATAAATTTTTTCTAAGTGCTTCATATAATTAACTTCACATGTCTATCTTGAACGCAGCTAAAGGTAACATTTTAATAAAGTTTCATTTATCTTGTAAAGTAAGTTTGCTGAATCCGCTTTTATGTATTTACATCACAGAATTAAGATATAAAGTTATTACTTCACTTTTGTATAAAATATTATAAGGTCTACTTATTCACCTTGGATATATAATGAACTTTCCCTTCATATTTATTATTGAAACATTTCGTGAGGTCACGTTAACGTGATGATTATACGTCATAATGCTATACGTAAAGTGGCATTGTGTTTCGCCACTCAACGAACAATGTCTTAACTTTCGATTGATATTGTAGAGGTAGATGAATTGTCACTACTTTTTCTCTATCTCACCTGCTTTGCAATGAAATTTCAAAATTGACAGAATATCCTAAAATGAGAAGAAACAACTTAGCGCTCCATGGATTCACCGTGCAGATGCCGGGCCCATCGTAAACTAAATTTTTACTAAACTAAATTTTTTTTTTTTTTTTAGCTTCACGCTTTATCCCGCACATGGCAGGGTAGGCAGAGAGAACTGCAGGAACTATTAGAACCTAGTGTTAAGACACTCCGTTACTTAGTCCCTGCTTACTTCGTCCCCACTTTCCGCCGTTTTCGAGGCATTGCGTGTTGAGTGGCGGAACTCAACGCCGCGCTTTGCCTTAGTTGCCAGAGCGAAGAAAATGGAAAATAGAAAAATCCATCTTCCCCGACTGGGGATCGAACCCAGAAACCGTCGCGTTAGCCGCGTTACAGGCAGACGTTGCGCCTCTGCGCCACGACGGTCCTAAACTACATTTTAGTTGTATATTAAATAAAATTTTTATCTTCACTCGTCAATACAACAGGTAGCATAACTTGTACTTTACAACGCGTTTTTCGTCCTATTTGTCCGAATTTAATTATTTCAAATGACTAAAATTTTTATATTAATTGATACATAAACCTTTTTTGAGTGAGAATTGAATCCGTGATCACAGTCACGACAGTTAGTGTGTATTAGTGTAGGATAAACACCTATAGGTATACCTACGGGTTTTTTAGTTTTAAATAAAGCAATTTGTATTCTGTAATTGAGGATTTCCATTAATCATTTACCACTATACTCGTACATAGTGCATATATAGATTACATGTACATCCCTTGAACGACATACGTGAATATATATTATCGTTTGGGCTAATAGCGCCTGCGGTCGATAACTAATGTTAATCCGATGCCTTGATTGTGGTTAACTGTCACTCCGCTCTGTGGTATCATTTATTTGTAGCGTCGCGTTGTTCTTGCGCTAGAGTACGTTCGAATACGCTAGACTACGCTTTTTTGATTGAAATATGATTTTACTTGAATAAAATACAAGTTTAGTCAAAACGAATGTAGTAACTTGACACTAATTTCTCTCTAATTATCCGATTGTTCAGGATTGGTGCGGATGATGTATCATCCATACAGTAGTGAAGCAAAAAACTGGAGTTAAAAAATATCCGAAACAATTTTTTAGTAGTCAACGATTTCATTAATTCAATATTATTTTTTGGCAATTTTGGGACATGTTGCTTGTTGAGAGGAACCGAAATCTTCGTTACCAGACCAGACCAGTGTATTACAATAGACTTATTAAACATTTATTGTAATTGAAAATTGGGTCATTTTGTTCTCATTTTCACATATAATTATTTTTATTATTTTACCGTTACAGAGGGTTATTAGTAATTCTATATATCCCCATGAGTAAGGTCCTTGCAAATTTATTTGCTCCTTAACAATTTCTAGGCGCAAATGCAAGATGAATGATGCATGATGTATTCAATTTCAGTTCTGTTTAGAGTGCCTAAAATGGAAGAATCTATTTCTTTATGGGATTACTATATTGCTTGTCTGTATATCTGTTCGTCTCCAAAGACCATGTCTAAAAATTACATAAGATCTACGGAGTGCTACCTGCGACATTGAGTTATGAAAATTGGGAGCAAATAAGAAGTTATAGTATTAAAGAATATATCCCAAAACACATCAAATCAAATAGGTAGAAAAGAATGTTTATAATTTACGACGAAAATTTTATAATTTACGACGTTTATAGAGACTGGTAAAAATGCAGAACACAAGAATGGCGCCTATATACAAATAGACGAAGAATTAAAGTGAAAATGAAAGGAAGCACACGTCATGTAAATCATTTATTAACATCCTATTAAAAAAGATAAATATTTTGTAACTTTAAGAAAAAGCAAATTATAACATGCCTTTTAACAATATTTATTTATAACAATTAAGATTAGGACCGTCGTGGCCTCGTCGTCAGAGGTTGAGCCTCTGCGCCACTGCGTATGCCTGTAACGCGGCGGTTTCTGGGTTCGATTCCCAGTCAAGGAAGATGGATTTTTCTACTCCCATTTTCTTCGCTCTGGCAACTAGGCAAAGCGCGGCGTTGCATTCCGCTACTCAACACGCAATGCCTCGAAAAAGGCGGAAAGCGGGGACGGATAAAGCAGGGACTAAGCAACGGAGTGTCTTAACACTAGGTTCCAATAGTTCCCTCTACCTACCCCGCCATGTGCGGGATAAAGCGTAAAGCTAACAAAAAAAAACAATTAATACAACTAAGGTAAAAGTTTTTCACTTACATTAATTTAGTTGTATTTACATACACATACAAAGAACACAGAAAGTATAAGAGAATGACACCATGTTTCCATTCCTATTATCTGTTATGAATAACTGCAGGGAAATTATTGTTTTTTATGAAATATCTGGTATTATGCTGGTTGCACATTAAAGCTAATGCCAATCTTCTATAGTTTTAGTTACAATCTAATTCTTTTACATTATAATTAATAAATAATAAATATAAACATCCAACTCGCACGTGTTTCACGTAATATTATCCGTCCACCCACGTAATTTATAATAATACGAGACAATATATATATATATATATATATATATATATATATATATATATATATATATATATATATATATATATATATATATATATATATATATATATATATATATATATATATATATATATATATATATATATATATATATATATATATATATATATATATATATATATATTAATACAATATGTGTGCCCAGTTAGTATGTTTTTTTTCATCATGCATGCTGTTTCTACGGCTGCACGAGATACAAGGATGGTCCTCCTTCAACAAGTCGGATAACTTTTCTGCGATCATGATGACAGCTGCATTGGTGTTCCCGCTAACAATACGAGGCATGACACTGGCGTCTCCCACTCGTAGTCCTTCAATGCCAAATACTTTCAACTTAGTGTCGACTACTTGCCCCATACCACAAGTACCAGAGTAGTGGAACATACTAGTAATCATACTTTGCACGTAGCATTTCCAGTATTCTCTATCACCAAAGTCGAACTTGGGACATTTCTCCAAGTTGAAATCAACAAATCTTCCATTTATACTTTTGAAATATGTAGAATTGAGTACGTTATTATAATCCATTACATAGTCGACTAGGTCTTCTAAGTCTCGTACGTCATATAATAGATTGGCTATAATTAGCGGATCATCTCTTGGATCAGTACTGTTTAAAAGGACACGTCCTCGAGATTTCGGTTGCAAAATATTGATATTTCCTAATATAAGGTTTCTTTTTGCGATAGCTTTACTCAAGTTAAGGCATATAGATTTCCTGATACCATTATTAAAATTACACAGTTGGTATGCCGCTGGGGAGCCTTTAGGCATTAACATATTTACTACTTGATACTCTGGGCAATTTTCAAATTCATTTAAGGCCACATAACCAACGACAAGAGGTATAGGAATGTTTTGGAGATCAACCATCGGAGGTGGCGTACCTGGTGGTGGAGTCTCTGCTTCAAATGATGTCACAACCATTGCATGATCTTGGAAGTTATAGCCTACTGGTAAATCACTTATCACTGGAATATGCAAAGATTCTAAGTGATTTTGCGGACCAATTCCTGAAAGCATGAGTAGTTTAGGACTGTTTATCGCACCCGCTGATATAATGACTTCTTTTTTTGCTTTGATTATTACTATTTTATTATCGTCCGTTACTGCCTGTACTCCTATTGCTCTGTCGTTCTCGATTAATATTTTAACAACCATCGTAAGTTTCATGACGTGAAGATTAGAGCGGTCTTTATTAGCTTTTAAATTAGTTAAATAAGTTGTTTGTCTGACCCCATCTGCAATCGTGTAAAGCGGTAGAGTATAACCTAATCGGTCTTCTCCGTTAATATCAAGGAGCGTTTTGTGTCCAATTTCAGCAAAAGCTTCCAAATAAGGTTTTGTTACATTTCTATCTTCTTTTGTGATACCAAAAAAACCTGTCGTACTGTGATATTTTCTGTAGGGTGATCGAAGAATATCCTGATTTTGTAATTTTTCACTTTTTAAGAAATATGGGAATACGTTGGTGTAATTCCACGAGGAATCGCCTGTCATTTCTGCCCAAATATTGTAATCCTCAGGACATCCACGAACGTACAACATATAGTTCACGCTACTGCCACCTCCGAGGACGCGCCCACATGTTATGTTGAGGGCTTTTATGGTGTGATCCTGCGCTGAGCGATGGTCATTGACGGATGTAAAGTTCCAGTCATATTTTGTATGAGGCAAGACCGAAAATAGAGCAGGTGTCTGAAACAAAGTAGTATTTAGAGCAAAAAAAATAAAATACGAGTATATGTTGAATATTTTTTAGTAAATGCATTTTTTTAAATGTTGAACATTTCACGTAACAAAGTAATCTAGCTTGGTATATCTGTTTGAGAATGAGCTTTTTCAATAATATTCATAGCTAGTTCTCTCACAATGCTCTCGACGGGTGCGTCGTCGCCGGCGTCGATCACCAGCACCTGATGGTGCGGACACTCGGACAGACGGTCCGCTATCACAGCGCCGGCGGAACCCGCTCCCACAATCACGAAGTCATATTCTAGGATATCTTTAAACAAAAATAAAATATTATAAAAACTAAATCCACTAGAATATAATCTGTTCCCCATTCTTCACTTACTACTGTACTGTAAAATACAATCTTATTTTCGATAAACATAACTAATAGAACTATAGAACTTATCTATAGAGAAATATGGCATATAGAATATACACTATATTTCTCTTTTCAGAGGGGGTTGGTGGAAATTCTCACCCAAAGAAATAAATCTTTTCTTTAATAGGATTGAACCCACTACTAACAGCGAGCAGACCGACGCGGACATACAAGACCGTGACAGACTCGATAGTACTATTATAACAATAATAATTAAAAATATAAATGATTAATTATTTAACTTAATAATTAAATGAAATAAAAAAAATCTTATAAAATATTTTTTTCTATTTTTATGATTTTTAAAGTGTTAATCCACACTGAGGATAGAAAAAATAATTAAAGAAAACATATAAAAATTTGAACACAGCGGGACTCGAACCCGCGCCCTCCTGCGAACCGTGCAGGCGCTCTCACCACTGAGCCATGCGTTCGTTCGGCGTGATGTAGAACGCTATAGTTCAAATTTTTATATGTTTTCTTTAAGTAATTTTTTTCTTCTTTTTTTTAGCTTCACGCTTTATCCCGCACATGGCAGGGTACCGTGGGAACCTAGTGTTAAGACACTCCGTTGATTAATCCCTGCTTTCTTCGTTCCCGCTTTCCGCCTTTTTCGAGGCATTGCGTGTTGAGTGGCGGAACTCAACGCCGCGCTTTGCATAGTTTGCCAGAGCGAAGAAAATGGAAATAGAAAAATCCATCTTCTCCGACTGGGGATCAAACCCAGAAACCTCTTCCTGAGTACAGGTCGTTGAAAGAATTTAAATTGTTATTTAAGGTATTTAAATTTATTTCCCTCACTTTCAGAAGATATTTTATTTTATAAATGATATTATATAAATAAAAATAATACATAAGAGGCGATCTTATGAATTAGTAGCTATCTACTTCAGTTAACCTTTAGAGCGAAGAGAAACACTGAAAAAGAGGTAGATAATAAAGAAATATGAACTATTACTATTATTTTAACAATATATCATATATATATATATATATATATATATATATATATATATATATATATATATATATATATATATATATATATATATATATATATATATATATATATATATATATATATATATATATATATATATATATATATATATATATATATATATATATATACATATATATATATATATATACATATATATATATATATATATATATATATATATATATATATATATATATATATATATATATATATATATATATATATATATATATATATATATATATATATATATATATATATATATATATATATATATATATATATATATATATATATATATATATATATATATGTATATATATATATATATATATATATATATATATATATATATATATATATATATATATATATATATATATATATATATATATATATATATATATATATATTTATTGTTATTTACCTTCAGAAGTCGTGTTTGGAGAAGAAAGGCATGAGGCGAGCACAATGACAGCACTCGTCACAATGACAAGGGCGGTCCGCATCTGAAACAAAAAGATAATACATACAAGGATACTGAATACTTACCTAAGGTATAAAATTAAAAAAGACGGCGATAAACAATAATACTGTGTCAATGTCAACCAAGTTCAGATCATTGCCACTTGATCGCCTCATTGCCAATATTACGGAAATTCACTTGCAGAAATTGTTTTTTCTAGTTCAATAATCTAGATATCGATGCGTGAAATAAGAAGGTACTTAACATTCATGAATTGAACACGTAAATGTAAGTGAACACGTAAAAAAGGAAAAAAATGCCCGT
Source organism: Dione vanillae (assembly GCA_037178615.1). Classification (NCBI taxonomy): domain Eukaryota; kingdom Metazoa; phylum Arthropoda; class Insecta; order Lepidoptera; family Nymphalidae; genus Dione; species Dione vanillae. The sequence continues at coordinate 246,223 of JAZFAU010000081.1, forward strand.
TTTGTCCTCTGTAAGAAATATATAAAATTTAAACAATATCGGTTTTCGTAAAACAAAAATATGTCTTAGTTTTACCTAGTTTGGGAATACCGGGCCCCAAATAAGTCGACGTAATTGTTTGACTCCTTTACCCTTAACACATGTCATAGTTGTACTTGCAACGTAATAGTGACAAATTGCACCTACTAGTTATCCTTTTTGTAGTGAACGGCTTACGAGATATATGGAAGAGTTCACTTCGCCCTAATTGACTACTTGATAAATACTAGAAAATACACGGCACAAACAAAAATGAAATACTGTACGGTATTTATACAGCTAGTGAATTTAAAAAACGCCTGTTTTAGTCTAAGCATATATATTATAGATAGATTTTTAAAATGACTGTATTTTTATTTTTTTTATAACTTCACGCTTTATCCCGCACATAGCAGTAGGCAGTCGGAACTTCAGGAACCGTGGGAACCTAGTGTTAAGACCTTCCGTTCTCCGCTTTCCGTCTTTTTTCTAGGCATTGAGTGTTGAGTGGTGAAACTTAATGCCGCAATTTGCCTAGTTGCCAGAGCGAAGAAATTTGATATGAAAAACTCTATCCTCTTCAAGTTGGAATCCAACCATCAAACCGTCGCGTTCTCAGGCAGACGTGTATGCTCCACGACGGTCCTCAACTTAATGTACAATACACAATGCATAAGCAGTCCTCTCTAAATTTATTTACATAATTTTGCTCCATTCAGTTCTGTTAAGTACACCGTCACACGTCGTAGGTACAACAATATCTCTAATCCTTATCAGTTCGTGTCTTATTTTAAGTGTCATAGTTTTCTATAATTTTTACCTAAAGATATCTTCAACCAAGTCTAGGCTAAGAACGATTTTAAAAGCAAATAAAATATATTTATATAATACCCTACGCTACTAATTAAATAATTATAATTATAAAAGATTCACATTAACTTACTTCACATGACACCTAGTAAGCAAATAAACGAACTGCCTTTTTGTCTACGCTGTGGAGAGTTCACTACTCTACTACGTACTACACGTACACCTTACACTCGGCAGCACTTAAGGAAAGAATGAGGTAAAAATGGTTAATAATACTTATGTATTATATTTACGTGACTTGCTCTTATAACACTGACTGGTTTCAGTGACCTATGAACGCTGCGTTCCAAAGAAATGAAATAATTTACAGTTAATCATTCATTACGCGGTAATATACATTTATTTTTTTTTTTTATTTTTTTTTTATCTTCACGCTTTATCCCGCACATGGCAGGGTAGGCAGAGGGAACTGCAGGAACCATTTGAACCTAGTGTTAAGACACTTCGTTACTTAGTCCCTGCTTACTCCGTCCCCATATACATACATTCAATATACATACATTCATTTATTCCAAGATGATTAATAATAAATAATAATAATAATAAATAGTTATACTTTATAGTACAACTTAATAAAATAACAAAAAAATTAAATAAAAGAAGTACAACTAGGCGACTTTGTCGCTCAAAGCGATCTCGTCCAGGTAACCAAGATGAGCGGTGCATTAAAGTAGGACATATATTTAAAAAATACATGATACATACAAACATATATATATATATATATATATATATATATATATATATATATATATATATATATATATATATATATATATATATATATATATATATATATATATATATATATATATATATATATATATATATATATATATATATATATATATATATATATATATATATATATATATATATATATATATATATATATATATATATATATATATATATATCTATATATATATATATATATATATATATATATATATATATATATATATATATATATATATATATATATATATATCTATATATATATATATATATATATATATATATATATACAAAACTTATATAATAGAGTTGTAGTTCAGTGAACTTTCTATAAAAAAATATATATAAGATTCACGTATTTTAATCACTCGAAACAAGTCCATATGTAAGTAAGTGGGTTTTGGAGTGAAAGCGTGTCAATGATACAGAAGGAAGGTCACGTAAGAAGCACTCTAAAGAAAACATATAAGAATTTTGAACGCAGCAGAATTTGAATCGCGCAAGTTCTCTGACCACTAAGCCATACGTTCTTCACGCTGCGTCGAAATTCTTACAGGAGAACACACAAATATAGTACAGTATAGTACAGTATAGTACAGACGTAGACGACAAATATGCAGAGATCACAGCGTTTATATAATAATATTTAGATACAAATATATATTTTTTGTTTTCTTTTCATCGAAGTAGGCAAAGAAACTATGCATCCGATGGCGAAAGACGTTCCACACTAAGTGATATATAAATAGCACTTACGTTATTCAATTTTCTTTGTCTAATAAATTTCCTTAGTTACAATACTCTTGTTGTGTGAATAATGATCCAGTCTCAAAGCCACTTCAAGAACAACTATCTTCAGTTTTACAACTTTTGGCTTTTATACGTAATATCTATTCGATTTTATATATATATTTTTGTTGTATGTCTGTTTTAAATTTTTAATCCATAATTAATAATTAATTCAAAAATGATTTTATTTTTAATTTGTCCCAATTTCTTTTTGTCAAACAATTAATTTAACAAGGTTAAATTAATTACAAAATGGCACACTTTTTATAAAAAGAAACATTTAACCGTGTTATATTTTATTCAAAAAATATGAATAATTGTAATTAATTGTTTATTAATAATTAGTCATTAGCTGTTTAAGTTTTATTTCTAAATGGCTGAAATAAAAAATAAAATCTTAAATTAGTTATTTTCATGATTTTTAAAGTGTTAATCCGCACGGAGAATAGCGAAAACACTTTAAAAAACTTTGAACGCAGTGGTTAAAATAAAATAGCATTCTCTCTCGCAAAACGTTTGTTCTTTGTAATGTTCTTTGGGTAGCGGAAATTTGTAAAAATCTCCCTACAGAGATGCTAACAACGAAATAAATTGTATAAAGCATATAAGAGTTTCCACGCGGCGTGATGAACGCATGGCTCAGTGGTGAGAGCGCTTGAATGGTTCGCCAGAGGGCACGGGTTTTAATCCCGCTGCGTTCAAAATTTTTATATGTTTGTTTTAAGTATCGTAAATTAGTATTAGGTAGAGATATTAGGTAGAAGTATAAATATAAATGTTTTTAAATGAAAAATACTTAAAGAAGACATGAAAAAGAATTTAACGTGGTATTTAAACCCGCGCCTCCTTGCACTGTGCAACCGCTCCAATCAATTCACCAAATTTTATGTATAACAAACAACATGTCTTGTATAACTTATAACGTTGTTCTACACTGTAGGGAGTTTTTAACAATTCCGTTATCATTTTTATTTAATGAATAAAAAACGACTCGTGCTTGCCACCAGGAAGAATTGAAGATATGGCTCAGTGTCTAGTATTATACAAAATCTTGCCTCTTTTTTAGAACTCTACTCTAAGAAACTATTTCAGATCCTATTTAGGCATTAAAATGTTCGATACATCTCAAAATGCAAACAAATTCTCGAAAAGTGTGATCTTTAGATTTACAATTAGAGATATGTAAATACGGCAACTATATCTGTGCATAAAATTATTCATAAAGCTAAATTCAATAAAAACCATTTAGGAGAATAAACCGTACATGCATTCTCCAAATGTGTAATGATATCTCTTTTTTACCGTACATTCTCCTTTGTGTGTTCTCCATTCAACGTGACATTGGCGAAGTGAATTGTGCTCAACTGGCACGCTCGAAACGCCATAAATAAAGAGAAAAAGAAGAAGAAGAAGAGAATAAACCGGAAAATAAACTTTGCCAACTACTTATTGTTTCTACAACATATTATTCATTATTTGCGTCTAAATTTATTTGAAGTTCTATAAATATTTTATTTATTATTATGTCAATATTCTTAACTTATTTGTAAACTATTATTTCTTTTTTTTTTTTTTTTTAACTTTACGCTTTATCCCGCACATGGCAGGGTAGGCAGAGGGAACTACAGGAACCATAAGAACCTAGTGTTAAGACACTCCGTTACTTAGTCCCTGCTTACTCCGTCCCCACTTTCCGCCGTTTTCGAGGCATTGCGTGTTGAGTGGCGGAACTCAACGCCGCGCTTTGCCTTAGATGCCAGAGCGAAGAAAATGGAAATAGAAAAATCCATCTTCTCCGACTGGGGATCGAATCCAGTAACCGTCGCGTTACAGGCAGACGTTGCGCCTGTGCGCCACGACGGTCCTCAATTATTATTATTATTTCTTTTTAATATATAGTAAATGAACATAGCAAAATTTAGTAAATTGAAAATTTATAAATAAATTAATTTAAATTTTAAAATTGTGGTCATCCTGTCCCGCACCTTTGATCTAACTAAATTACGCAGTGGAATCCCAGTAAAAATACAAGAAATTAGATTGAAACTATAATAGTCATTAGAAACTCCAAACGCGAGAGCGTGCTTCTCCTAGGAATTTACTAATGACTTTCCAACTTAATTTCCGTTTGGGTTCATACGTGTCAGTTGCCAGTAAACATTGCATTCTCAATAACTATAAAGACGGCCGCTATCCAACCATTAAAATTATATAGAACCTTGAACTACCATGTTCTCTCACGTAGACGTTCACGTCGCCTGCAAGAACCGGTAAACCACCGTCACTATTTTTCTCCAGAAGGAAAAACACATAATATTGTTCATTACAAGGCAATAGAGTAATTACGATCGAGTTATCTAATTTTACTTATTGCTCTAGTCAATGATAATTTAAATTTAAAATTTTAATTTACAAGGCCTACAGTTCATAGTAACATTAACATTTATATAACTTAACGATATATACTAATTACTTGGCTATGGCTGCCGAAAATATTTTTTAACTTCACGTTTTATCCCACAAATGGAAAGGTAAGCAGAGAGAGCACTATGTGGACGGTTAGATGTTTTTATAACAAATCAAACAAATCTATTAATAGCACGATACCTAAACTTGACTAATATCATAATGAAATTGTATAAAGGTTTTTAAAACGTATGTTAGCTTCCACATTTACTTCATGCAGTCCGCTTTCACTGCGACAGCGATTCGGTTGTATTTACGACCTCCCTTCATTTTGATATCACCAAATACAGTATAATGACACGTAAATAAAAAAAACCCATTGTGCTTTTTTAAATAAAATTTCGAATCTTGTCATTAACAGCAAATATTTTAAGCTGCCGCATGATAGACACGTAGCTTAGAAACACGCACTTACTGCAGCGAGGATAAGGAAGACGCTTAGTCGTAATGAGTCGCGCAGTTGGTCATTAAAGACCACGGATTGTGTAAAAACTACACCCACAGCTGCAGATATGGCCCTACTAGGTACCCCTTCAAAACCAGAAAAAGCAAAAAATAAATGGCACGTTGCTATATGGCAAGACTTTCTATGAAATATTGAACAACGCCCGTATACTCATAGGTACGTCAATAGGTTAAGTCTAATACTGTCATAAAGTACTTTTTTTTCTATAACTATATGCAAAACAAAAGAAATCATAGATATTAATAATTTAAATACTTCTGTAACTTTATTATATATATATATATATATATATATATATATATATATATATATATATATATATATATATATATATATATATATATATATATATATATATATATATATATATATATATATATATATATATATATATATATATATATATATATATATATATAATATATATATATATATATATATATATATATATATATATATATATATATATATATATATATATATATATATATATATAATATATATATATATATATATATATATATATATATATATATATATATATATATATATATATATATATATATATATATATATATATATATATATATATATATATATATATATATATATATATATATATATATATACATATATATATATATATATACATATATATATATATATATATATATATATATATATATATATATATATATATATATATATATATATATATATATATATATATATATATATATATATATATATATATATATATACATATATATATATATATATATATATATATATATATATATATATATATATATATATATATATATATATATATATATATATATATATGTATATAGTATATAGTGAATATAATGAACCGCGTTCTGCTACCAAAAATATATATTGAATAGTGGGTAGGGGTCAGCAATTGTGGAAGCGTGCTGAAGTGGAGGTTATTTATTAATTATTTACTTTATAGTCGGTTTTAGGATAATAGAAATTGTACAGTACCTTATCTTCATGATTCACAACACAAACACTGATTGTTCCCGTGGAATGCTTCACTTGAGTCTTCTTCACTAGGGGTTACTTGCACTATTATCTTTTGTTGGTTTGTCTTTGTCAGGTTCAATATCAAGAGGGAATACACAAAAGGGAAATCAAATAAGGCTGAGGGAGGGAAAATCACACCGCTAATTAATATTAGATTCAGGAAGGACGTGCGCTCGCGTCGGCCGTGACACGTGCCCCCTTTACTACCACTCGACAACTACTGCTAACTACTACTGCCGCTCGCGCCGGGAGTTGGCACAAGACTTTGACGACAACCCGCGCGGGGGTCATCGCAGGGGGCGGCACAAATAGGAATAAACATAGCCCCCGCCCTAAACATCTAATGTTTACGAGAAAATGGGAGTAGCTACCAATAGGTAGACGAAACTAATTTGGTTAAGGCTCTCTTTAGGATACCTGTCGATGTCTTAACATCGACCACACGCACAAACGCTATCTTTACCAGGATAAATTTGGGAAATGCGACCACGTCGCCACTGTAAAGGGGGTAAATTATCATCTTTGATGAGGACTAGCTCGCCTACTGTTGGAGGATTCACTGGATCAGTCCACTTCTGCCTAGTCTGCAGAGTGTAAAGGTACTCTAACTGTCCACCGCGACCAAAAATGTTGAGTTATCTGTTGCACTACTTGAAAACGGGTTAAACGATTAATTTTTACATTGTTATAGGGATACTCCGGCAAAGCACTAAGAGGTTGGCCAATCAAAAAATGACCAGGCGTCAAAACTTCTAGATCGTTAGGGTCATTAGATAAGGGACATAACAGCCGGGAATTTAATACCGCTTCAATTTTAGCAAAAATTGTAGTTAATTCCTCGAATGTTAAAGGAGTTTCATAAACGACCACCGACTCTGATGATTCCTTTCTTGTCAAGAAAGAGTGAGAGTCGTCTTAGGGAAGACCACAAGGAAACGCTACGCGCTAACGCGATAAGGATACAGATAGCTCAACGGGTAAGTTTCGGGTTTTATTTATAAATCTCACCATCGTTATCTAAGGGGTTAGCAATCATGGTTTGAGGGGTCTCTTCAACCTTCCAGAATTTCTCGATGAGACGGGTAAGGATATTCCAGTCATGGGGGGCTCTAATTCACCATAATCGGCAGCGACTGGACCGCAAACAATATAACCAAAAATTGTAGATAAAGCAGTAAGGCCGTTAAAGTTAAATATTTTATCTTGTAATAAAAGCGCGCCGAACACGTCAGCACCCAATAGTATATCTATCGGGCCAGGCTTATTATAGGTAGGGTCAGCAAGGGAAAAATCACTACTAGGAAAAACCACAGACTCAGGGAACTCAAACTCAGGATGCGTACCGGCAATCACATCTATAACCATAGCAGAGGTTGACACCTCAGGGAAGGAATTATACAAAGGTTTAAAACACAGGGAAATAGAACCACGGGAAACCACTAAAGGAATATTACCTATGCCACGGACAGGGGCACAGGAGGGGGAGATGGTCAAATTGAGGTAATTAACAACAAGATCGGTTGTAATGAGGCAACCCTGGGCACCGGTATCACATAAGGCACGCGCTTCAATAAAATAGCCACTAGCAGTTTTAACGTGTAATTTAACAGTAGGCAATAATATAAGGGAATTGGGTGAGATATTAAGGCAAGGGGAAAGGGGAGTAATACAAGTATCTAGCTATATGGGTCTATCTTCTCTATTATAGGAATTATCACGATATCTTATAATATTTTCAACCTGTCTATTATTTTCAACCTGTCTAGGTTGGGGCGGAGCATTTTCTCTGGGGGGAGAAGCTCTCTGGGAATGTCGTTGGGGGGAGCGCTGGAGTTGAGAAGGGGAATATTTCTTATGCTGGCCCCCGCCCATATGGGGACCGCGGGTAGAAGCAGGACAGGTACGCGGATAATTGCGTTTATCAAATTTGGAACCACAATTATAATTGCGATTGGATGAGGTAGGATACATTGGGTTACGGGAATCATTAAAACATAGCATAGTGTGATGGGATGAGCGACCGCAGGTTGAACATTTGTAGTCCCGCTTGCACATATGAATTGGATGTTTGTCCAAACACCTATAACATAACCAGGAATGTTTTACAAATCCCGATCTTTCTCTAGGATTCATAGCTCTAAATTTGGGACATTCACGGAGGTAATGGGAAGAGGAAGCACACAGGTAACATTTTTTACTATTATTTATTACAGGTAACATTTTTTGTCTATTATCTAATATAGGGGAGGGAGGAGCCGCAAAGTAAGTATGTTTAGGTACAGTACTTTTAAATTTCGTCAGGTTAGAATCTACAAGGGAGGTGTTACCAACGTTGTCATGGTGACGACATTCGTCTTCCAAAAAAGTAGTAAGATTTTTAAAGGTAGGTAATTCATCAGCGTCACCACCATAACAACGCTCAAAACGGGATTTCAAATCAGAGGGAAGCTTAGTCAAACATATATGTACTAACATATAAGACCATGAGGAGACGGGTAACTCTAAACGTTCTAAACAGCGATAGGCAGTTAACAAGGGGTTCAAAAAGGCCGCGCGCAAACCTGTAAATTTATTCGAAATCTCCGGCAGGGTAAGTATCTGGGTTATGTAGGTATCAGCAAGAACCCGTGTATTGTGATACCGCTGTTTCAACAACTCACGAGCAACTTCATAGTTGCCTTCTTCAATTTTTAAATGTAGCAATAACCGCTTAGGTTCATCTGCTAAGGATCCAACTAAGTACTGTAATTTCATTGTGGAGGTCAAATGGTGCTGGGAATCTACTACACTGTCAAACTGATCAATAAAACTTATCCAGGAGTCAGGACGTCCATCAAACTTAGGGATAGGTAAATCAGGTAATCTATTATAAGGAGTTCGCTCAGTAATATTTTTACTACTCGTTCTTACGGGTGTACTGGCCAGGACAGGATCAACTACGGGAGCAGGTGGGCACAACTCTAACTGACGCACCCGGAGGTCGTCTATTTTCTTATTTACTAAACGCACTTCTTTTTTTACATAACTAAGTTCTTGGGAATCGATAGCCGGGTCTAACCCACCCAGGAGCACTGAGGACGCGTTTACAAATAAATTACAATAAGAATCTAAATCCTTGAACCTAACTAATAATCTAGGTATTTCAGAAGTGCCAAGAAGTTCCGAGGTATCGGCAATCCAATTGGAAACAAAGCGTACCACACCTATATTTTTTCTATATTCTGCGCTTTTCGTATATAAGGAACATTTTACTGTTTCATCATGAGTAGCCATTTTAAATTATCAAGTAAACTAATAACTGAACTAAAATATTAAAAATTAATAAACGCGTAATAAACAATGAACCCACTACCAACGGGCGAGATCAGAAATCAAGTAAACAAATCACTCAACTAAAATATTAAAAAAAATAATAAACTCGTAATAAACAATGAACCCACTACCAACGGGCGAAATCAGAAAACAAGTAAACAAATAACTCAACTAAAATATTAAAAAAATAATACTCGTAATAAACAATGAATCCACAACAGCTGGCGAGATAAGAAACCAGTTACGGTCAAGTTCAGGGACGCGTCGCATCTACATATATCGCAATACAACAAATAATATGATATACAATATGACTACAATTAAGGCTTAAGCTTCATTTAAATAAAAATAAAAAAAAGGGTAACAATAAAATTGTAGGGATAATATTTTAAAGTAAGTTAGTTTTTAAGGAAATTATATTAAAATATTTTAACTAATTTCAATTATAATTTAAAACGGGATAGGTAATAACGTATAGGCGTAATATTATAAAATATATGTAACCATATTATGTGTATTTATTATATTTTATATTTAATATATAAAATTATATTCAATATTTATTTATATATTTTACACATTATACATTCACCCTACACAATTATATTATATGTATAAAATTTCATATAACATTATTTTTTAAACAACTCGATGCGAACACGTTTTAAAAGGTTAGGAAATCAAATTATATTGTAATTATGCGTTAGGTACCAAATTAAGAGCCAAAATACCAAAACGGGAAAATAACACTGTAATGAAAGGGACTCAGGGGCATGAACTACGCTATAATCAGGGGGACTCAGAGGGATTAAACTACGCTATAATTAAGGGGGCCCAGAGGGATGAAAACCACGCTATAATTAAGGGGGCCCAGAGGGATGAAAACCACACTATAATTAAGGGGGCCCAGAGGGATGAAAACTACGCTATAATCAGGGGGACTCAGAGGGATTAAACTACGATATAATTAAGGGGGCCCAGAGGGATGAAAACCACGCTATGATCAAGGGGGACCCAGAGGGATGAAAACTACGCTCTGCTACCAGAAAATGTATATAGTATATAGTGAATATAATGAACCGCGTTCTGCTACCAAAAAATATATATTGAATAGTGGGTAGGGGTCAGCAATTGTGGAAGCGTGCTGAAGTGGAGGTTATTTATTAATTATTTACTTTATAGTCGGTTTTAGGATAATAGAAATTGTACAGTACCTTATCTTCATGATTCACAACACAAACACTGATTGTTCCCGTGGAATGCTTCACTTGAGTCTTCTTCACTAGGGGTTACTTGCACTATTATCTTTTGTTGGTTTGTCTTTGTCAGGTTCAATATCAAGAGGGAATACACAAAAGGGAAATCAAATAAGGCTGAGGGAGGGAAAATCACACCGCTAATTAATATTAGATTCAGGAAGGACGTGCGCTCGCGTCGGCCGTGACACGTGCCCCCTTTACTACCACTCGACAACTACTGCTAACTACTACTGCCGCTCGCGCCGGGAGTTGGCACAAGACTTTGACGACAACCCGCGCGGGGGTCATCGCAGGGGGCGGCACAAATAGGAATAAACAATATATATATATATATATATATATATATATATATATATATATATATATATATATATATATATATATATATATATATATATATATATATATATATATATATATATATATATATATAGATATATATATATATATATATATATATATATATATATATATATATATATATATATATATATATATATATATTATATATATATATATATATATATATATATATATATATATATATATATATATATATATATATATATAGTATATATATATATATATATAGATATATATATATATATATATATATATATATATATATATATATATATATATATATAATATATATATATATATATATATATATATATAATATATATATATATATATATATATATATATATATATATATATATATATATATATATATACAGTGGGGACTCCCCAGAGAGCACATGTGAAAAGCCCAATGACAGTTAACAAAGTATAGCGCTGTGTTCTTTCTGACTACCTCGCTAGGTTTAAAGTGTAAAGTTATGTATGTACTATTTCTTATTTTACTTTGTTCGGTAAAATGAATAAATAAATAAAATGTTAACGATTTTTAAACAGTAGAAAAAATATAAATAAATGAGTATGTCAACGGTTCAGAGTTCGATTCTTGTTCAACGTAATGTAAGTAGTTTTGCTTAGAGTTAGCTATAAGTTAACATAATAAATTGGCAACATAGAAATTAACACACCATAAAGGAAAATGAAAAACGAAGAAAAATAGAAAATTTTAAATATTTATATATTACCTTACTTTGTAGTTTTCTTTCATCCAAACTATATCTTCATTACAAATTACAATTGTCAAGATTCACAGTTACTGGCACAAGCACTGTCCAAACAATAATGACAAAATGCTTAAATAAAGTCTAATAAGCATATGCTGTTAACCACTTGTAAGACGTTTAGCAAAAGTTAAATATAATTATTAATTACTTGTTTACAAAGTAGTCATTACTTTATACACACGTTAAGATATCTTTACGTACACTATGTAAATAGCAGAAAAATAAAACGAATTGTGTATGTATGTACATATATCTACATACATTCATAAAATGTATACAAACTTATATTAATATGCTATTTGTTTTTACTTGCTTTGTAACATTTATGTGTGAAAAAATTACTTAGTATGTAAAATGGGAAGCTTGGAGTGTTTTAAGTTAACAAGAAATTTAAATAGTGTAAACTTTCCCTTGGAATCTTAACTATGACCGATCCCTCACTAGCCTCAACAATCCTACCAACGCTGATGTTTACATTTGTTTGTTGTTTTGTTGAACACAGTTGAAATACTCTATAAAATATATTTTAAAAACAAGACCAATAATAAAGTGCAATTTACTTAAAACAATAATTAAAGACTTAAATCAATAGTAATGTACCTTGTACGTATCAACTGAATGACGACGACACTTTTTTGTTCTAAATATTGTTACTGTATTAATAAAGATATCAATAATCAGTTAGAAGTTTTAAGAATATTCCTTCCAGAGGATTCTTGAAAGTAAAAACTTTTAAATATTTTACACTTCTAATAAAGTATTCAGCTAAAACACTTTCACGGGAACGGTGACTACATAAATATATTATAATCTATTATAAATTATATTTAAGAATTTTTTAACTCCATGTATCTAGCAACAGCCAAAACAATAAATTTGTAAACTTAGCAATAAATATATACATCATTAAATTAAATGTATAAAAAATGTTATAATCAAATAAACACACTAAAGACTGTTAGTCGTTAGTCAGTTTTTAATTAATTCTATATATTTGCTTCAGATAAGAACAGTTGTCACAATGACACTCAAAGTTATCCATTAGCCTTTAATTATCATAAAGCCAATAAACACACCGCCAATTTACGTGTTTAAATATGGCTCTGAGAATAATAAAATTAATCCCAAGTCCCAATATACAAACAAATACTTCCATGAGCTTACTTTTTTTTCAGTATTTCAGTGTAACAATTGAAGTAGCAGGTAGATGATAGTACGTGTGAGCGGGCAGGTGCGGCACGCGAGCCGAGCATTACTCCGCTGTTTACGTTACACGTCTGCCGAGCACCCACCAGGTCGCCAGGCCGCCGGGCCTCCAGGTGATAGCCTGGTGTATCATACATCACTGTCACGAGTTTGTGTTCAATTTAATTTCCTATTATATATATATTATTTCGCTACTTTCAAAGGTATTATTGCTCAAAGTATATTCTTTAATAGCTTTGCCGATGTATACAGTTGTACAGTAGTTACGAAAAGTGATAAAAGAATTTGTTTCTTTTTAAAAGAAAACATCTATAGTAAGGACTACTAGGGACCGTCGTGACGAGTCGTAGCGTCGGCCTGTATACGCGACAGTTTGTGGGTTCAATTGCCACTCGGGGAAGATGGATATGTTCATTTCTATTTTCTTGGCTCTGACAACTAGGCAAAACGCGGCGTTGAGTTCCTCCTCAACATAAAATGTCTACAAAAAGGCAAGCAGGGAAAGAAAATGCAGGGAACGCTAGGTTCCTTTGGTTCTTGCGGTTTCAATGGTATCTGCAGTTGCTCTGTCTACCCTACTACCTGCAGGATAAAGCATGAAGCTAAATAAAAAAAAACAATAAAGAAACAATAGTAACTAATAAATTATATGAATAATTTTCATTATATCCTGTGACGTGGTATTTGTATCAGGTGAAACTAATATGTTTAATAATTCTATCCAAACTAATTAAGACCAAGACTTCTCTTTTGTATTCTAAGTTAACGAAACTCATAGCATACATGTAACACTAGAGCTGAGCTTCTGTAACTAGAAAGACATGTTAAGGCAACTAAGACGGATGGCTTCTTCCTGCGCGAGCGATGACGCCCTCACTATGCTACGTAACGTTATATCAAATTTTTAAAATGTAATTTTAGGGTTTTAACTATAACTTATTAAACTTTATTTTAAAAATTGTCTTTTTTTAGTACTCGTGTCGTTAAAATTTCTAGACTCTGCTGACAAGATAATGCGGGCTGAACTTTAACACTCAACAGGCAATGTCTTAAAGTTCAAAAGTAGTGGAAGTATCATGAGTAGTACTCGTACTACAATAGTATCATTGCTCTAAGATTTAGTTATTACCATTAATTTAAAGATTTTTTAATATATTTATTGTTTTCAGCTTTTATAGTTACCAAGAACGTTAAACAAGTTACACTTGCTTTACCCATTATATACCTTTATCTATCTTTAATTAAGTGAAGTACAACCAAATAGTAACACAAAATAACTAATAATTATTGTTAGACAAATACATTATTAGTATTATATGAAATTACAGCAAATTTTTATAAATAAATATCATGTATTTATACATAGAAGCTGTTTTAATAAACGTGTTAAAGTCTATAGTAATTATGTAATTTTTGTAACCTTACTATACAATTTAAATCAAGTATAACCCCCGCCCGCCCTACAGTGGGGCGGCGGCGCTCTGCGTGACTCGCTCGAATGGCATTTGATAAAATCTGTAAAGCGATCGGCGATAACGTCAATTCACACTTCAATTATTACTTAAACTTTTCAAAGTAATAAAAAATGAGGAAATTTACAAAATACTAAATTGTTTTGGTTGAATATACCTTGTGTTTTGATATATTTACTAAAGCTAATTACATTTTGTCTGCCTTCGTCCAAACCCGGAAAGGTTTGAGTGCTCGCGTCACAGTCAATCTCAATATGTTCCCTTTTAAGATAAATTACAATGGATACTGTGAAGATGTGATATCTTCGGAGTATATGCGACTTCAGTGTCTTTATTACGAATTGGCATCAATTGAGAATCACATTTAGGATGATGAAGAACGTGCTTAGATGGTTTGGGCGTTTATAGAATATAAATAATGAAAGAATGGTAAAAAAGGTAAAGCAAAAATTCATAGAATTCAATTAGATGGATGGATTAAACAGTAGCAGTTTAATTATTGGGTAAACAAATAGATTTAAAGCATATAGCGTGTAAAGCATAAAGTTCAGATCGAAGTGACAACAACTTCTGTTTACTTATCTGGCTGAGCGAGATCATGCTGCAACTTGAGACTGTGATATATAGCCATTTAACCCACAAACTCTCAACACTCAGATATTGAAGTCATGGATTAAACTTTTTCCAATATGTGCTAATTTTATACATATAACACATTATATATTAAAATTATTCGATATTCATAACAACATATTTTTAAATACAAGTAACTTCCGACGCTGCGTTCATAATATTAAATTTTTCACTGTTGTTCGAAAGAAATAAAAATATTATTAGAAAATGCCACAAAGTAAAAGAAAATGTTTTCTTTCCTTTAGACACTTTAAACAGAACAAAAATAAAACCGACCAAAGTTACTCTATGTGAATCTGATACATTAATTTATGCAGTAATGAGTTCAGTTGCCGACGCCGCGTTGCGTCGCGACGCCTCGGACACAGCTAATAAGACGTTGCCTGTAATTTAATCGTGATCGCTTGTCGTAAAGGCGCCTTGTGACAAACTACAAAGTAAACGCTTTTAGCAACGAGATGGAAATGTTTTCTAGTGTTTTCATGAATTTTAAACTACCTCGATAAAATAGACTTTCTATTTCACCTTAAGCTAGAAATATTTGCATATGAACGGTTCAGTGAACTAATTATAGTGGGAAGTAGTACATAAAGCATATAAGATGTATGAAGCAAAAATGAGTAGTAAGAGAGGTAAGGGGAAATCTCGATTGACTTTCGAAAACACAGTATCGAAGATACTGGAGGAAGGTCACGTAAAAAGCATGAGAACTCCCCGGAAAGCATGTGTGAAGAGGTTAATGACAGTGGACGAGGCGAAAGAGGTATGCAGAGACCGCAGCGTTTGACGCTCCGTTCCCTCTAATTACATACACAATGCGTTTTCGAATCCAACTTTACGAAAATATCGTCTTGAAGAACAAGCCCCGTGGACGGACGAATACCTAATTTAATAATGAAAAATTGAAGGCTATTGTGAAAACGAAGCCACGTCCCAGTTAGCTGTAGGCTGCGGATTTAGTGATGAAGTTTAATTTCACTTGTGTAGTGTAAAATAGTTTGGATCTTAAAATATGTGTAGGCGGGCGGACAACAAAGTGATACACTTGTTAATAAACCTTTTCTTTTGAAATACCAAATCCTAAAGAATACTTCAGAAGTCATCACTAAAAAAAATTTACCTTATTTACAAAATAACACCCTCCTGTCCTTATGTAGTTAAACAGCGTAATTACTTAACGATGTTGTCGCGTTACTTTTCTTTTGTATAACAATCTAGGCCACAAATTCTTTTTATGTTTTTTTAAACTTGACACACTTAAGAATCATGACCAAACCAATTACGTTACGTCACTTGAGTTATAATTAAAAAAATATGAAGAGAAAATATTTAAAAAAAAACGTGAGTAGAAGTAATTATTGAAGAAAATTAAAATCTGCGGTCTTATGCACTCATTTTGTAACAAGTACAGTACAGATATGACTTTGTTTTGGCTTTTTTCTATGATTTATCTAAACATGTTCATTTCTGATTTTTTTGCCTTTTTGGGACTTATAAATTTTACCTCCAAGTTTTATAATTTTTGGTAGGCTTAGATCAGGGTAGGCAGAGGGAACTGCAGGGACCGCGGGAACCTAGTGTTAAGACATTCCGTTGCTTAGTCCCTGCTTTCTCCGTCCCCGCTTTCCGCCTTTTTTGAGGCATTGCGTGTTAAGTGGCGGAACTCAACGCCGTGCTTTGCCTAGTTTTCCAGAGCAAAGAAAATGGAAATAGAAAAATCCATCTTCTCCGACTGGGGATCGATCCCAGAAACCGTCGCGTTACAGGCACACGTTGCGCCTCTGCGCCACAACGGTCCTCAATACTTATTTATGAGACTTTTTATTAGTATAACTGCCATCTAAAACCACGAACACCTTCAAAATATTTACTTAAACTCTCTAAGTACCAATGTAGCCTCCTTGCATAAGATATGAGGAAGATTTGAGTTTAAACTTGCTTGAACTAGTTCGAGTAGAAATACTTTATACAGGCAAAAGCGAAAAAAATGAATGTCGATTGTTAGAAAAAAAATGATAATCGTGTTCCACATGTTGAGTACTTGAATTTACAATGAGCATCTGATTACAATAAATTTGCAAGCACTTGGGCTCACCGCGTGCTATAAGAGACTCATAACACTTTTTATTACATATTTTACTTATATTACACTGTGCTACATCCTTCAACATATTTAAGAGCTAAGATTATGTCTATGAACGATACAAATTTAGGTATTTATATTGAGCCAAAATCTACGAATAACGAAGACACTATAAGATAAGGAATAACAATAAAAATATATATTTTCAAATGAAACTGAACTTCTTGTACGCCTAGAACTCAACTAGCTTTTTACAAGACTAACTCAATTGAGTATTGTATATATGCAGCTAAATAGTATTCCGGAAGTGCCACGCGCTACACAACTACTTCCGCTGTCGAGGCCACGTATGGAATGTTCTTGGTATATTTTTCTTAATCTTTAATACGTTATGTTGCAATATACGAGTATTAAAATAATACACGAAACGTATTCAAAATGCGTTTATCTGTATATTGGTGTGTGTGTGTGTGTGTGTGTGCGTGATACAGCGTATTGTGTCTATCTTGAGAATCGATTTATAGTCTAAAAGTTATTTTAGTTTAGAGTATTTTATTCAAAATATGAAGTTATATGCCTTATTTATGAACGTAAAATAATTTCTTTAGTTTACCACCGGTTCGCCAAACTTAATGCCTCATACCTGAGAAGTACCAGCGCAAGAAACTCATTGGTGATTGCTCTGATTTTATTTTTTAAAATATATATTAAATAATCAACTATCGAAATTTTGTGAACTTCCACGCGCGTCATTCCACGTGATCTTGACTTAAATGGTCTTGGGATACAAATAAAAGTGATTCTTTAAGGTTTTATTTTTCCTTTTAAGATACGGAATCCTAAAAATAAAAATATTATTACTACAAAATATAAAAACTTTTTACATGATTACGTTTGAATATGAATTTGAATCCCCCTAAAGAAAGTTATTTTTATTTCCCTGGTCTACTCTACTCTGTGAACGGTTACTGTTACCTCACCACAGCTGGCGATGCCAATGAGTCTGATCAAAATGAAAGGGTATACCAAAGTAAAAAATTTATTTGATATACATTGCCAAAAACACTAAAATGAGGAAAAAAAAACAAGTAACTTTTTTTTTAGCTTCACGCTTTACCTCGCATATTGCAGAGTAGGCATCTGGAACTGCAAGTAACCATATGAACCAAGTATTAAGACACTCCGTTGCTTAATCCCTGCTTTCTCCGCCCCTGCTTTCCGCCTTTCCCGAGACAAGGCGAGTTGAGTGGTGGAACGCAACACCGCGCTTTGGCTAGTTTCCAGAGAGAAGAAAATGGAAATAGAAAAATCCATCTTCCCCGAATGGGAATTGAACCCTCAAGCCGTCGTGCTTACAGGCAGACGCTTACTCCTCTGCGCGACGACGATCCTCAACAAGTAACTTGATTGTACTTTTTTAAGATTTTTAAATAAATAATCAAATTCTTGTTGTATCCAAACATATCTGTAATAAAGCAATTAAGCCGCCCATTGTACAGTTTTATATATTATGTTAAACATTTCTGTTAAATAAATAATAAAGAGTATTTACTATAGTTTTCTATTATAAATATACAGTAAGAAAACTCTTTTAAAAAGAGGATAGTTTCGTATAGTAAGAACTATAAAGGCTATGAAATTGTGTTAACCGTGGCTGTCATGCGGACAATGAAATTATACTATTTAACATAATTGCGTTCGAGATATATGTTGTATGTGTTTCAATGTTTTTCTTTTAATACCTTCGTTTTTTTAATATATATTATCTGTTACAAAGTAGTTCGCAAAAGTCTAACAAATACATATTTACGGAAGCTGTGAGTAAATGTGAATGAATGAGCTTATATTGTAAGTTATGAACGTGGAACTATTTGGCAAAATTAACTTTACTGTTCAAAGTGATTGTTAAACACGAGTCGAAACCAGCAGGTGTTTGCAAACAAGTAACAAACTAACACTCGCAACTACAGCAGCTCGGGCGCGCCGGGCGGCGTCGAGTTGATAGCTTACTGTTGTCATTTAAATATACAGGTAACAAATATATATGTACATATATATTTATACATGTGTGTGTCATTCTTTTAAATGAAGAGTTCATTTGAAGTGTTTTTAATAAAATAATATTTATTTTTCGAAACGAAATATAAAATGATTTTATGCATATTTTTATAGTGATTTAATTAGAAATATGTAGATATATATTATAGAATGTAAGCTTCATAAGAATAGGAAGATCTGAGGTTACCTAAATCTAGTAAAAGTTATAAATTAATAACACCTCAGCATTAGCTTACAAAATGCTCCGTATAACATGGAGTAATAAGTTCAAATATTACTTACAGGTGCATGTACCTAAAGCTATCTATCTCTTTAGTTAGAGGTAAGCCACGGCAAGCCTGAGGCGAAGTGAAGGATGCTTGAGGCAGGAATGCAGTTTAATTATGCAATATTGTTATAACTAAATTTAATAAATCTGTCGTGGTAAAGTTGGCATGCGTGAGTTGTTGTAGTAGACATAATTGGGCCATACCATTGGCTGTAATGCAACGATAATTTTTAAAATATTCAAAAACAATATATTTTTGGATATTTTAAGAGCAAAATATTACTTCTTTAAGGAATACTGAGATGATCTTTAAATAATAAAATAAAATACAAGCAACGATATATAATTTGCAATAAAAGTGTATAAAATCTAGATATGAACAGAAACCTTTAATAACTTTAACTTAATAAGTATATATTAATTTTATCCGGTAAGTCTAATTTAAGTTCGGTAAGTCGAGGGCCTAGGTTAGTCTTCGCCCTCCCTCCGCCCGCCCTCGTCTCCAGCTCGCCGCCCAAATGCACCCATTACTCGACTAAAAGCCATAAGTATATTAAAACTGTGAACTTTTGAAAATGCATTCTTAAGAATATTTTCAATACGTAACTATTAAGTGCCAAGTTTCATAATTGTTAAAGTTTTAAAAGCTGGAACTTGTGTTTTATGTGCTTTTAGAGGGATTTGTGATAAAGATTTTATTCAGATATATCTACCAGCAAACTGTTTAAGAAGTTTCTTATAATTTCTTCAATTTAATAACTTCAATTCTTAGGGTTGGTTGTCTCTAATCTCTTGTTATTTTATTTAAAACCATCGACTTATATGTGAAGCTTTATTAAGAAGGTTTAGGCGCGGGTTCAAATCCCGCTGAGTTAGAATTAATTTTCAAAATATTTTCTTTAATATATTTATCTGAGCAAAAGAAAGCTGTAAATCTTTGTCAGCCAACAAATTAGTCGTAAATGTGAACTATAATTGCGTCGTTTGCGAATTCATCATTCCGCTTATTAAAGAGCATTTGAAAGTTTACTGTGGAAATGTATAAAGTTGGGTCAAGTTGCGTCATTAACGAAGCGAGCGAGCGCCCGCAGGTGCTCCGTATAAACAAACTGTCGCCTGTACCAATCCTTTGCGTCCGCTGACGTTATATTTAACAGTTGTATATAAATATAAAGAGTTTTGTGTTAATGAAAATATAGTAGGAAGAGGGAACCACAGTAACCGTTGGAACCTAGTGTTAAGACACTACGTTCTCTGCTTTCCGCCTTTTCTAGGCATTGCGTGTTGAGTGGCAAAAATCAACGCCGCGCTTGTTTAATCCCCAGAGCGAATAAAATGGAAATGAAAAAAACAGTTTCCCAACGTGGAAATGGAACCCACAAACAGTCGCGTATACAGACAGGCAGACGCTATGTCTCAGCACCATGACGGTCTCCATTTTAAACTGTGGATGCTTCAAATATAGTTCTGAAGCTCGATGTTACAATTTAATAGTAATTGGAAATGCAACTTATTTTATATTAGTAGAAATAATTTTGTTCTATTTATGTACAAAAGCAAGACTAAACTTTCAATGTTTCAACAAGAAGCACGTCATTAGTTGACTATATCGTTTTTATAGCTCTTTTTGTGACGCGTTACTCAGTTGGTTATGACCGGATTTAAATTGATTTTTTAAAGGCGAAATAACATACAATGTTAAAGTTAAGTAGGTACTTACTATAAACACTAAAAAGTATTAATTTACTTTTTTAAATTATTCTTTTCAGAGGACAGTCGTGGTGCAAAGGCGCAGTGTCTGCCTGTAAACGCGACGGTTTGTGGGTTCGATTCCAACTCGGGGAAGATGGATTTTTTAAGTTTTATTTTTTTCGCTCGGGTAACGAGGCAAGCGCAGCATTGAGTTCCGCTACTCATCACGCAGTAAACGAACTTAATACAAGGTTCCCACGGTCCCTGCAGTTCCCTCTGTGTACCCTGCTATCTGCAGGTTAAAGCAAAGCTTAAAAAAAACTTAAAAAAAAAACGGAATTTAAATATAAGTCTGTTCGTCTGTAGTGATGGCTTTTCTGAAGATTGAAAGCATCATGATTAATTTAATATCAATATCTAAATATATAATCTCGTGGAGCGCAGTGAGTCATTCATCTAAGTGAACTTCGTGATTTCTTCTGAGTAATTTATATAAAAAAGCCTAGAAAAAGAATCCATAATTAAGTGGTCTTAATAATGGATTAATTAATACCTTTTATAATATTATCATATTTTCCGGTTACCTACAATCATGAAACTGTGGCAACTTTATTTTTCTGTGCTCTAAGGCAAAGGTGGGAAATTAAAACGTAAAGAAAATTATGAAAAGAAACATATTATATGACACTATAAGTACTGTATATCGTATATATAGGTATGTCCTGAAAATCTCTTATATAATTCATTTACTAATACGATGCGTTAAAAAACTGAAAAATCCCCGCAAATATGGGTAATCTACATAAATGAATAAATCAGTCAAAAATTCATCGTTTAGCCTCATACCATCCGACTTCATACATCACTCAACAACTAACAATATAAAAGTGTCTTCGAAGTCCTACTAAAATGAAAATCATAGAGATTTTCAACGTTTCTGAAAGCCTCTGTAACCAGCTGGGATCTTAGAATCGATCTCTATAGGATAGAAGTAGCTCTAGCTAATATGTGCATGTGTTTGTGTGTGTGTGTGTATGTGTGTACTCTCAAGGAATCGAACTTACGACTTCCAAAAAATAATAATCTACAACACTAACATTATTGATTACTTCATTTGATTCCGTCGTCTGCATCCAATCGTATTTAGTGTCCTTTTGTCATAGCGTGACGCCGACGTGACGCCGACGTGACGCCGACGTGACGCCGACGTGACGCAGAGCTCGATCGCTTGAATTTCAATAGTAATCTGTCACGTACACGTACAACGTGCAGTGAGCTCGGCGGCCGACGCAGGCTCACCGGTATGACCGAACACACAAATTAGAGATCTGGGGGATCAGCGCGTTGGCGAAATTGTAGAAAAGTTTTGTAGCGGGCTTTTTTACATTTTTTTAATAAAGTAAAAATATACAATCATATATGTATTTAAGCCGTATTACATATAGGTCTGTATACTCTAATTCTTCGAACACACTGACACAGTATTAGTAATAGTGTGTAAATAAAACATTAAATCCCGCACATAGCAGGGTAGACAGACGAAACCTCAGGAACCGTGGGAACCTAGTGTAAGACACTCCGTTCTCTGCTTTCCGCCTTTTTTCTAGGCATTGCGTGTATATAGTTGCCAGAGCGAAGAAAATAGAAATATAGAAGCCATATTCCCCGAGTATGAATCGAACTCACAAACCGTAGCTTTTACGGGCAGACATTACACTTTTGAAGGTACATACGCCACGACAGAAATATACGAACTATATATATATATATATATATATATATATATATATATATATATATATATATATATATATATATATATATATATATATATATATATATATATATATATATATATATATATATATATATATATATATATATATATATATATATAATAGTATATATATATATATATATATATATATATATATATATATATATATATATATATATATATATATATATATATATATATATATATATATATATATATATATATATATATATATATATATATATATATATATATATATATATATATATAATATATATATATATATATATATATATATATATATATATATATATATATATATATATATATATATATATATATATATATATATAATATATATATATATATATATATATATATATATATATATATATATATATATATATATATATATATATATATATATATATATATATATATATATATATATATATATATATATATATATATATATATATATATATATATATATATATATATATATGTTCACGCTTTTATCCCGCATATTGCAGGGTAGGCAGAAGGAACTGCAGGAACCATATGAGCCTAGTATTAAGACACTCCGTTGCTTTCTCCGTCCCCGCTTGCCGCGTTATTCGAGGCATTGCGTGATGAGTGGCGGAACTCAACGCCGCGTTTTGCCTAGTTTCTAGAGCGAAGAAAATGGAAATAGAAAAATCCATCTTCTCCGAGTGGGAATCGAACCCTCAAACAGTCGCGTTTATAGGCAGACGCTTACGCTTCTGCGCCAGCTAAATCTTCATCAGTCCAGAAATAACTTTTTAAAATCCCAGGTTAAGCAGATAACGTTAGAGAAAGCCTTATTGTTTATTAACTTAATAGAGATCCTCTAGAGCGCAGTGGTGAGAAACTTTGTGTACAAACTATTCCGATTTCTTTTTTTATAGAAGAAAGCGTGAAAGGCATACAATTAAATATCTTGACACTACTCTCTCTCTCTCCACCTAATCTGCTCTGGGGGAGAGTTAAAATATAAAGTACTTTTTATTAAATGTTCCCAAAAAAATATTTTATTTTACAACATTTATAATGAACATTGTTGAAAACCAGTTGCATTACTAAATTATTGAACTCATTGCACTAACTTTTAACAAGACCACCAATGTATATGTAATGTATATTTGTTTATGTTTGTATAATATTGAAGTACATTATATGTATATAATGAAATTATAGTTTGTATATGTATATATATGATATGATATGATATGTATAGTATGACTTCGTATCACTGGCTAATTATATGTATAGTAATGTATGATGTCGATACTGTTATTCATGTATATGTATATGTCTCTGTATATGTAATGTATAGTATGTTATGTTATTATATTAATGTAAGATAGATGTATACGTAATAATTATATGTATATGTAATGAAGTCATTGTTATGTATATGTATATTTATGTATAATGTATATGTAATATTGTATATGATTGTTATAATTGAATGTTAGGTTTATATGTATATGTATATTTTATGTATATGTATATGTATATTAATGTAATATTTATATGTATATGTATAGATGTTGTAAGATAGTATATTATTTGTATTGTATATGTATCACTGTAGATTGTATATTGTATAGTATATGTTATGTATATCGTATGAGCGTATATTGATGATGGATAGTAATGTAATGTATAGAATAATGTATTGTAATGTTAGTATATGTATTTACATGCTTATGTATATGTATAGTATATTATATTATATTATATGTATATTATATGATATGTATATGTATATTATATATATTATATGATATGTATATGTATATGTATATGTATATATATGTATAGTATATGATATGTATAATATATATATAATATATATATATATATATATATATATATATATATATATATATATAATATATATATATATATATATATCTATATATATATATATATATATATATATATATATATATATATATATATATATATATATATATATATCTATATATATATATATATATATATATATATATATATATCTATATATATATATATATATATATAATATATATATATATATATATATATATATATAATATATATATATATATATATCTACTATAACGAGTATATATATCTATATATTACTTAAAGTATTACCGCTTTACTTTCCAATCGTAATAAAACCAATTTTTATGAATTTTATAAATTTCATAAAAACATTGATAATTGTTACAAATTGAATCGTATGTGATTAAAAGGATCGAAATGTTTTAATTAAATTCATTTAATTAAGATTTTAGGCTTATTGTATGTAAATTCCACATCTGATTGTTACATGGTATTTATTTAGTACTTCGTTAATCTCTTATTTAGCTTTTCATTCATTTTGTATGTGGGCAAACTAAATATTGTGCGTTGAGATAATTTAACAGGTTTATATCCAGGCATAAGATATAATTATATCGAATATATAGTAAATTCCAATTATTCCAAATTTATAATATACTATGCATTATTTTATCCTAAAGCAACACTGAAATTTAAGTTTATAATCGAATGTAATCCGTGATATTATCGTATCGATCATATAATCTCTCATATATTATTTTATATCTATTATGATTTCTATCAATGAGTTATTATTATCTTTTATACATTTTATCATTGATAGTCGATATATTATGTAAGCACGTTGTTTTTTACCACTTTAACTGCAAATTGTAGTATCCAGGAATTCATAATTAAAAATATAGGATATTAATATATCCTGGTTATTCGGTGGATCCCCATTGGCTGGCAAAATTTTAACGTTGACAGTTTTCACATTGCCAGCACATAAGCTCTGTAGAGGAAATTCTCCTGGCCGAGCCGCCTGGTAAAGGATATATGTGAATCGTTCAGTCTCATTTTGACTACATCACTGCAAACTGATGAAGTGTTCCATCAATGATTTACTTCACCTTGACGGATCATGATCTGTATGAATAAATTCTACACTAATTTTTGTTGTTTCACTGCAATCAAAAATTTAGTTTACATTGTTACTTAGATGATGAATTTAAAAATGTTTATCTTGTTCAATTCATTACCGTTATGATTACCATTTGATATTAAAATGGTTCCTCTTCCCTCCATCAAGGAAGGGCACTCCAAATTATCATGGCGTTTAGAGCAAGCCTTACTCTCTAAAACTGACCATAAATCATAATCCAATGGATTTAGGTCAGGACTTGACGACGGCCAGTTTTCAGTGCTGATAAAGTCCGGAACGTTAGTTTTCAACCAAGATTGGGTGGATCGAGCTCTATGACCCGGTGCCGAGACTTGTTGAAAGCACCATTCTTTGTTATTGAACATGGTGTTAGTTAAAGACTTAACTACCGTCTCAAGAATGGTATTTTGATAAACTTGTGCCGACGTTTTAATACCTTTTTCACAAAAATATGGCTCAGTCACCCCTTCATAGCTAACACCCCACCAAACCATCACTGAAGTGGGATAATGCCCACGTTGTACTCTGTTTACTAATTGCGAAGCTTCTTTAGAGCTTCCAGCATAAATACGGTCATTTTGTTTATTAAAATACTGCTCAAATGTAAAAATTTTCTCATCCGTAAACAACATTTTTTTGTGACCTCCCTTTGCGTACCGCTTAAGTAGTTGTTTGGATTTTACCACCCTATTCTTCTTTAAATTATCAGTTAAGAAGTGACCAGTACGTCTCTTATAGGCTGGAAGTCCTAAGTCATCTTTTAATATACGCGACATGGTTCTAGGAGCTATCTTCATCTCCCGAGATAAAATCTTTTGCTTACGGACAGGATTTCTTCGAATTCTTTCCCTAACTGCTTTAATCACCTTTTTCACACGAACGGTACGTGGACGGCCAGATCTTTTTCTGTCACAAACAGAGGAGGTATCATTGTACCTATCAATAGCCCGGTAAACAAACATTTGACTAATACCAAGCGGGTGGAGGGTTTTAAAAATTGCACTTTTCTCCATACCTACTTTATGTAAGGCAATCACAGCGATTCGGTTCTCTTTATCACCCCACTCCATTTTAATATAACAAAATATTTAACAATATAATGGCGCGAAAATAAGAAAACACATCAAGCAATCATATAAAAATGACAGATTCCAAATTCAAACGTAATATTTTCTTTTTTTGAATAGTAACAGTATTTATGGCCAGACTAAGTATATATATATATATATATATATATACATATATATATATATATATATATATATATATATATATATATATATATATATATATATATATATATATATATATATATATATATATATATATATATATATATGTATATATATATATATATATATATATATATATATATATATATATATATATATATATATATATATATATATATATATATATATATATATATATATATATATATATATATATATATATATATATATATATATATATATATATATATATATATATATATATATATATATATATATATATATATATATATATATATATATATATATATATATATATATATATATATATATATATATATATATATATATATATATATATATATATATATATATATATATATATATATATATATATATATATATATATATATATATATATATATATATATATATATATATATATATATATATATATATATATATATATATATATATATATATATATATATATATATATATACTTAGTCTGGCCATAAATACTGTTACTATTCAAAAAAAGAAAATATTACGTTTGAATTTGGAATCTGTCATTTTTATATGATTGCTTGATGTGTTTTCTTATTTTCGCGCCATTATATTGTTAAATATTTTGTTATATTAAAATGGAGTGGGGTGATAAAGAGAACCGAATCGCTGTGATTGCCTTACATAAATTAGGTATGGAGAAAAGTGCAATTTTTAAAACCCTCCACCCGCTTGGTATTAGTCAAATGTTTGTTTACCGGGCTATTGATAGGTACAATGATACCTCCTCTGTTTGTGACAGAAAAAGATCTGGCCGTCCACGTACCGTTCGTGTGAAAAAGGTGATTAAAGCAGTTAGGGAAAGAATTCGAAGAAATCCTGTCCGTAAGCAAAAGATTTTATCTCGGGAGATGAAGATAGCTCCTAGAACCATGTCGCGTATATTAAAAGATGACTTAGGACTTGCAGCCTATAAGAGACGTACTGGTCACTTCTTAACTGATAATTTAAAGAAGAATAGGGTGGTAAAATCCAAACAACTACTTAAGCGGTACGCAAAGGGAGGTCACAAAAAAATTTTGTTTACGGATGAGAAAATTTTTACAATTGAGCAGTATTTTAATAAACAAAATGACCGTATTTATGCTGGAAGCTCTAAAGAAGCTTCGCAATTAGTAAACAGAGTACAACGTGGGCATTATCCCACTTCAGTGATGGTTTGGTGGGGTGTTAGCTATGAAGGGGTGACTGAGCCATATTTTTGTGAAAAAGGTATTAAAACGTCGGCACAAGTTTATCAAAATACCATTCTTGAGACGGTAGTTAAGTCTTTAACTAACACCATGTTCAATAACAAAGAATGGTGCTTTCAACAAGACTCGGCACCGGGTCATAGAGCTCGATCCACCCAATCTTGGTTGAAAACTAACGTTCCGGACTTTATCAGCACTGAAAACTGGCCGTCGTCAAGTCCTGACCTAAATCCATTGGATTATGATTTATGGTCAGTTTTAGAGAGTAAGGCTTGCTCTAAACGCCATGATAATTTGGAGTCCCTAAAACGATCCATTCGGTTGGCAGTGAAGAATTTTCCTCTAGAAAGAGTTCGTGCTGCTATTGATAACTGGCCTCAACGTTTAAAAGACTGTATTGCAGCCAATGGGGACCACTTCGAATAAACATTGTATATTTTTAATAGTTATATATTGATGTATTAAACTAACTCACTATGAAAGGAATAAATGTTACGTATAAAAAAAAAAACGTGCTTTTCTATATATATATATATATATATATATATATATATATATATATATATATATATATATATATATATATATATATATATATATATATATATATATATATATATATATATATATATATATATATATATATATATATATATATATATATATATATATATATATATATATATATATAAGCATGTAAAATATCTCAACAGCACAATTTATTTAGTTTTTGCTCCAGCATCAAGATCCGCCCACGAAGTACTACAATATACATACAAGGTAACAATCTGCCAGTGTGGATTTAACATACAAAAATAAGCCTTAAAATCTTAAATTAAAGTGAATTTAATTGGAAACCATATTTCGAAAATTCCTTTCATTAACCTCACGATTCAATTTGAACAATTTTATACAATGTTTTTTATGAAATTTCATACAAAAAGCTTCTTATAACTCAATGTTTTGACGACCTTCTTTGGAATAAGTAAAGTAAATAATACTTTAGAGAATATCTCAGAATAGACGAGAGCGCGCCACGTTTGGTGGCAAAAGTTAGCCGAGGGCGTCGACGGAAGTCTCTTGTATTATATTATATTATATTATATGCAAAGAAACTTATTTTATTATTCACAATAATTGGTACTTCAAGTATTATAAAAATGAAACAAAATAGGCACTTACTTACTTGGTGGTCTTGTTAAAAGTTAGTGCAATGAGTTCAATAATTTAGTAATGCAACTGGTTTTCAACAATGTTCATTATAAATGTTGTAAAATAAAATATTTTTTTGGGAACATTTAATAAAAAGTACTTTATATTTTAACTCTCCCCCAGAGCAGATTAGGTGGAGAGAGAGAGAGTAGTGTCAAGATATTTAATTGTATGCCTTTCACGCTTTCTTCTATAAAAAAAGAAATCGGAATAGTTTGTACACAAAGTTTCTCACCACTGCGCTCTAGAGGATCTCTATTAAGTTAATAAACAATAAGGCTTTCTCTAACGTTATCTGCTTAACCTGGGATTTTAAAAAGTTATTTCTGGACTGATGAAGATTTAGCTGGCGCAGAAGCGTAAGCGTCTGCCTATAAACGCGACGGTTTGAGGGTTCGATTCCCACTCGGAGAAGATGGATTTTTCTATTTCCATTTTCTTCGCTCTAGAAACTAGGCAAAACGCGGCGTTGAGTTCCGCCACTCATCACGCAATGCCTCGAATAAGGCGGAAAGCGGGGACGGAGAAAGCAACGGAGTGTCTTAATACTAGGTTCATATGGTTCCTGCAGTTCCTTCTGCCTACCCTGCAATATGCGGGATAAAAGCGTGAAGCTATAAAAAAAATTATAAGAATATAATAAAAGCTATATACATTTTCTTCTCCAAAAGTTTTGGAGTACAATTTCTTTTTCAAGCAAGTTAAGTTCTTAAAGGTGTTATTTATTAGAAGGTAGAACCTACATACAAACAAAGGTACAAGATAACATCAAAACCATGTAGTTCCACACATTTTATTATTTACAGTCAAAGTTGTGGACTTCACCCCTTGTCCTAACAGAGTACAGCGGTAACGGTATGACGCGGAAGCGCGGCGATCCCGCGGGGGCTTGCATTAGCCAGCGCAAATAAATAAACGCTGACGACACCTCGTGAAGGAATAAGGGATGATACACCCTCTGTTGTTATGATATACAGTATGTAGTATACACAGACGCTATGTGCGTTTGTGCCTGCCTATAGATTAGTATGTTTGTTTCTAGTAATTTCATTGTAAAGTTGTTTAAAATATCAAACATATATTTTTTATTTACATTATTATCGTAATTAAATATGAAACGTCTTTCAATACACAAATTAAATATGCGCATGTCGTAATAATTACCTAATTTGCATCTGCTTTATGACAAACGTGTTGAAGTGTATAGAATTATTGAATTTCGACTAAATTGCTCAAAGCGGCACTCGACGCTCGACGGCCGAAAGCTATCCCGACTACTGTAGAGAATTGTAGGTACGTATAACTTTAATAAATGCCGATACAACAGTAACTTGTAAAGTAATAATAGCTTCAAAGTATATTTTTTACGAAAGTTTGACTTTTCAATTTATTAGATTTAAATAAATTAGTTTCGATGTGTTGCACTTTCATTTTGTACGACTACAAGTGTAGGTCTAGCTTGTAACTGCACAGAGAAAATATACTGATCTTTAACTGTTTAAATTTGGCCTACATACACATTGGTACCTACAGGTATCGTACGGAAACACAAAGAGACGATTTCTAAAAATTCCTTCCGTGATAAGAAGAAACGGTTCATTACAAATTCTAATATCTCTAGTAAAACAAAATCCCTTTAACTGACGCTATTACTTTATATGCAAACTGAATAAGAGCATATCTGTAGCAAGTAGATGGAACCTGGATTTAAAATACTCCGTACTCCGCTCTCACTTAGCAGAATTGAACCTAGAACTGTTTACAGCTAGACTTTTTGCCACCGCGTCATAACGACCACAAAATGAAACATCTTTATTGGTATTTTGTATTACAGTTCAGGGATAGCTTGTTTTGTTTCGACAGTGTCTATATATTACTTTACACTCGATAGTGGACTATGGACAGTGGCCACACAAAGTGCAGATCCACGGAAATGCAACTGCAGCTATCGCTGTCGTTACACTGTATCGCTGACACTGTGACTTCCATTGTGCCGTGTCAGCTTATGGCTGCTAGACGAATATTACTATATGAAGTTATAGAATTTTAAATAAATAGGCCGCTATTACGGCTTATAGGAGGCAGGCAGGTATGCTAATTAAAAGCTATTATGGTACTTCTATTTAGATATTCTAGGTTCCAGAGCGGATTCAAAATAAAGCAAATCAAAATTAAGAAAAGCTCTTCATTTGAGACAGAAGTACAAACTATGTTTATAATGATATGACCACTTCTTCTTCTTCTTCTTTTAATTTATGGCGTTTCGAGCGTGCCAGTTGAGCACAATTCACTTCGCCAATGACACGTTGATTGGAGAACACACAAAGGAGAATGTACGGTAAAAAAGAAAAAATATCACACATTAGAGGGATGCATGTTTATAAGAGATCCAGTTTAAATCCTTCACCTATAAACAAGATAAAAAATATATATATATTTACAAAATATACACACGATATTGAGGGTTAGTAACAAATAATAATCTACATGGGTGTTAGTTCATACTTTAATATTATTATACTTAATATATTTACATAAAAATTTACATAAAGGACTAAACACAAACATTAACAAACACTGAACATTGAGAGGACGAGGGACTTTGTTAGGAAGGACATCATACAAAGGACGGATTATTTTGGGACAGTAAAACAGAATATGGGAAGGGGAACCGTCGTCTAGGCCACATTCACACAGAGAGTGAGTCCCTGACCCTGATCTTAGCCAGGTGAACAGGCGTACATGCATGTCCAAGGCGTAAGCGGCATATTGTAGATATAACTCTCCGTTCAGTCAATTTTTGAGAGAAAAACCAAGGACGCTTTGGAATAACCGGCTGGAGAAATGCATAATATTTACTCTTCTGAGATTTAGATAAATCCCAGTGCTTAGACCAGGACTTATCCAAGTGAGTGAATGCAAGGGACAACAAATCCTGAGCCGAATTAGAGAAGTGATCCAAAGTACCACATTGTACTGCTAGTTTAGCGCAAGAGTCTACAGATTCATTTCCTCTAATTCCAGAATGGCCTGGAATCCACACAAGAGCCACTCCAAGCCCTTTAGATGACAAGTGAATAATTCTTCACGAATCCTTAAAACAATCGAAGATCTCAGTTTACTATGAAACGGGTTACCCTTTATGGCCATCAAGCAGCTCAGTGAGTCTGTAAATATTACTGTCTGTTTTATATTGTGGTAAAGCGTGAACAGGTTTGCTTCCAATAAAGCAACAGCCTCACCTGTAAACACTGATGATTCGGGAGGGCATTTAAATTATAAAATAATTTTGAATTTTGGTATCCAGCAAGCTGCACCAACACAGCCTTCAATTGAAAGCTTGGATACATCGGTAAAGTTGTGAAGATGTTTTGACCAATTTTCATTTACTATCTCTTGGAATTTTGCGTTGGTGCCTGGATCTCCCTTGGACAAGGCAAGATCTGTTATGATATAAGGATGGAACACCAATGCCTTGTAAGGTGTACAAAACAATGGGATAGATGGAGAACGGGACAGTGGGTGAGGTAAATTGGTGAATTTAAGGAAACTATTGAGTAAGTACGGTAATGGTTTATGTTGTGGGATAAGGCCAGCTAACTCAGTTAGCTTACTCCAGAGGGGATGGGAAGAAAGCTGTAACATTTTGCCCACAAATCGGTCGGAAAGGAATTGTCTGCGGATAGGAAGAGGAGGGTCGACACACTCTACTTGAAGTGAAGGAAGAGGAAAGTGCAGGAACCATATAAACCTAGTGACCAGTTAAGACACTCCGTTGCTTAGTTCCTGCTTTCTCCCTCCCCGCTTTCCAGCCTTTTTCGAGGCATTGCCTATGACAATAATTCTGTTCAATATTACTATAAAATTGTGAAACAGCACGTACTGCCTACTAAATAAAATTACTATTTAACGAGTTCGTTGAGCAGAATTAATTATACTTAATTATAATTTATATATAAAATATGAAATGTAATTTTCTTTAAGTATCATAATTACGAAGAAATACAAAGAAACATCCCACAGATTGGTCAAAATGTTCTATTTAATTGTTCTTTATGATACTTAATTGCTTATTTCGAAATTAATTGTTCTTCTCAGGCTTTTTCTACTCTTGGCAGAGTAGTCGTGGTTGTGTAAGTCATGATGACCTGGTCTCCTGGACTTTAGCCTCGTTGTTCTAAGTAAGTTCTTGTGTAAGTTAACTAACTCGACAGAGCAAGCCTATGAAAAAAATATTTAAAATTTTTTAGCTATGTGGATCAAGCGCCTTTTGGAAAGTTCATTATAAGATTTATTTATTACCAAAATATTTTGATATACATATTTTCCTTTTTTTAAATAAATGTGTATTCAACTGTTTAAGAGTTATATTTTATAATATTGGTATTATTTATTTTCCTTATGATTTATAATAGCAAAAATGCACAAGATGTAAATTACTACAAAACATAATAAGGTAAATAAAAAAAATATAATAAGTACATAAAGCAATAAAATAACAAAATTTATTTACTTACCAATATATTTATTTTCTTATACAGTCAGTAGTTGCAGAATATTCTTAGTAGCTTTATATACATACAATATGTGTAGACAGGATTTGCTTAAGCGAATTTATAGTGGATATTCGACATTGATTTCGTCATTTCAAAGCACGCCTCATCTGTTATTATAAATTTCTCGACTTTCACACTTTTTAAAAGTACTTGACCTTAGAGAATAAAGCTTTTAAAATAATGGATATCTTAAAGGCTTTAACTCCATCTGGCCTCATATCTCGTAAACGACGTTTACAATTTAACAATAGTTACTTATATACAATATTTCAAAACAACAAAAGCTAATCAATCAAGCAAGCTTACAAAGCGTCCCCATCTCATTACTTCATATAAAAACACTTATCCGTCAGAGTCGCAAAAACGAAATATAAAATAAAGCCCGTAATGCGAAAGTATTTAAATGACATACTTAGTCCGATTGAATTTGCCCCAGAAATAAAAATTTAAGAGTGCCAAGTTCTAAAGTGGAGAAGTTCGGCTCGCTTCCTCCTCTCTCCTCACTCCTCAGCCTTCAGTCCGCACTCCGCGTCCATTAGCCAAGACGCCGCCAATTGAATTTTTATAGGAATAATTATTAGGAATCCTTTGAGAATTGGCGTGGATGTTTGAAACTAATTAGTTGGTGGGTGCCATTTCCTTGTAAACTATATTAGGTATATGCTTATATACTACAATATACTATGACAGCGTTCAGCGGAAAGCGATGGTCGTGTGACCGATTCTTAATTAAGAGTGAAGTCTCTGATTAGTTAAAATAACATAAAAATAAATAATATAATTGAATCAAGTCGGATGTTAGTAAAATTGCCAATTGCAAAGTAAATTGAATTTATGATCTGTGCCTGTCATATACCTAATATGTTATGTTTT
This sequence comes from Dione vanillae, assembly GCA_037178615.1. Lineage (NCBI taxonomy): Eukaryota > Metazoa > Arthropoda > Insecta > Lepidoptera > Nymphalidae > Dione > Dione vanillae. Next base: position 281,658 of record JAZFAU010000081.1, read on the forward strand.
ATGTTGTTAGAAGAATTTATTTTTGGTTCCTATTTTCTATATATAAATAAAGTTTAAAATTTTAATAGACATACTTTAATTTAAATAAAGTAATAATGTTTAAATGTAATACACACTATGAAAACAACATAAACAAAGTAATAACTTTTAAACGTGTATAACTGTCATCATTAGGCATCATTATAACTTCATATGTTATGAGCCCTATATATTATATAAATTACTAACGTTTTTACGGTAGTGCGTGACCAAAGTATCAAGGACTCGGAAAACAAATCAGTGTACCTGAAGGGTTGAACCTTGAACTTTAGGTCAAGGTATTTAAATTACCTGCATATCATTGGGTCTTTAATGTTGAGTTATTAATTATGAGAGCAATGTGTACTTCTTCTTCTTTATATTGAAATATTTTTGTTTTCTTCTCACTTTACTTAACGCTTTGCAAACCGTAGGGTAGGCAAAGGAAACCGCCGAAAGTGTAGGTTTTTTTAAGGCATTACGTGTTGAGTGGCAAAACTCAACGTCGCGCCTTCTTAGACTCAGGACTGAAGAAAACGGAAATGATTAAACTCTATTCTTCCCGAATGGGAATCGAACCCACAAACCGGCGTTCACAGGCAGACGCTGCACCACAACGGTCCTCTTATTAAACTTAAGTACTTATTTTTACTTTTTCTCCGAATTATTGGGCTATTACATACATATGCTATAACAGCAAGCATAATATAATTTAGAAATTCAATGAGCAGTTTTATTAAAATACGATTTTAACAACGATTAAATGTAAAAAAACATGTAGGTATTAAACACATGCTAGCGCCATCTAGCGTCTTAAATTGTTTTATAAGCTTACGAAAACAAAATACACTTTTTAAATGAGATTTTAAACTTTAATTTTTAAGCACACGCTTTAATCGGCAATGTAGGCAGAGGGAACGACAGGAACCATTGTTGGAGAAACCCTGTGTTAGAAGTGTCTTAACACTCCTAGTTCCCAGCTTACCGCCTATTTCAACACATTGAGTGGCGGAACTCAACACCGCGTTTTCAACACCGCGTTGCCACAGCGAAGAAAATGAAAATGCAACAATCCATCTTCCCCGAGTGGAAATCGAACCCACAAACCGTCATGTTTGCTTTCATACTTGCACTTCCTTTCCAAAAATATTAATGAACATTCTTAACTGTTCCACACTTTTAACTTCCAAATAAATTCCAAAAGTAATCAACCCTATCCAGCCGCAGCCCAAGTTCGCAGTAAATCAGCCACGTCACGCAACTATCGTATTATGAAGAGGGATAGCGACAGCGGGCCATATTTAAGCGTTTAATTTGCCACTGGCACTGCCCTCCATTGACGAGGGTCGCCTATTTGTACTCACCAGTCACCAGTCACCTGTGACACACGGCTAGGGTTGACAAGCCGTTTAAGTTACCTATTATATGTATACATACATACCTACACTTTAAATGAAGGATTTGATACAAAGTTAACGTATCTGTATTTATATCAAATAGATTGTGGGTTCGATTTTCACTTAGGGAAGAAGGATTATGTCATTTAAATTTTCTAAGCTCTGGTAACTAGGTAAACGCAGCGTTGATAGTCCGGTCAATTTAGACATAAAAAAAGTGGTAAAATAACAAAAATTCCCGGAAAGCCAAATATTGGTGAAGACCTATAGTTTACCATTACGAATCAAGTTTTAAAAGTCCCCATCGATCCTATGTGTGCTTAAAAAGTTATTAGAGGTCAAAGGTCAAAATTTGAGGTTATTTGGATTTTGATTGAAAATGGTAAGTTTTATCAATAAAAACTTCAAACCAAAGTTGTAGATTACTGTTACCATTCCTGAGATATTGCGAATGTTTTTCAAGCCGTGCATAGAGGAAATTCAGTTAGGGACTGGCTAACATTTGAATTAATGTTTTAGTATAGTATAACATCTATAAAAGAGAAACAAATAAGTATTTATACTTGTATTAAGTGCCTAATATGTATTGTAGGTACATACGTGGCTTACATGTGCATGTCATGTATAATATGACTCTTAGAATCGCAATATCTCAGAAATGGTAACTGTTAGGAAAAAAATCATTGATACCATTTTTGTAGTAATTTTAAGATCTACAACTTTGGTTTGAAGTTTTTATTGATAAAACTTACCATTTTCAAGCAAAATCCAAATAACCTCAAATTTTGACCTTTGACCTAGAATAACTTTTTAAGCACACATAGGATCGATGGGGACTTTTAAAAATTGATTCGTAATGGTAAACTATAGGTCTTCACCAATATTTGGCTTCCCGGGAATTTTTGTTTTTTCAAATGTCTATATTGACCGGACTATGAGTTCTGCCACTCAACACAAAATTACCTGAATGGCGGAAACCGGGGAAATGAGTATCTTAACACTGGTTCCCTCTGACTACCTAACATTGAACAGGATAAAGCGTTAAGTTAAAAAAAAATTGAAATATACATTATAACTAAGGACAAATTTATATACCAAAGTATTGCCACAATTCCATTATCATTTAAGAAAGATTTTATATACTAGACCCTCCATAGTCGGATAATAGAGTAATATCTAAGTACATAGTAATCCTGTAAATTAAAGAACATATTTGTATTTAGTACAAAATTAAACATTACAAAAAAAATAATTATTATAAATTTCTATTATGTTCGTGAAGATTTGGCGAATTTTTTATTTACAGACAATATTGTTAGGCGTGTCGGAATAACAAGGCAATGGATTATACAGAGCGCGGATTAACCTTTACCGAGGTCCTCGTAAATAATTGTTTTGCAATCAACTGCCAGCCGCACGCCGTCCTGGCGCAGCGTCAGAGCGCTAGACTGTAAAAGCAACGTTTATAGATTCGCTTCCCTTAGGAAAAATTAATATATACGTTTCTTCGCTTTGGCAACACATAAAACAAGGCGCAACATTGAGTTCAACATGCAAAGTGGCGAAATTTAGGCGGAAAGTAGAAAACGGAGCGCCTTAACCTAACTCCCTCTGTCTCTCTATATATATATATATATATATATATATATATATATATATATATATATATATATATATATATATATATATATATATATATATATATATATATATATATATATATATATATATATATATATATATATATATATATATATATATATATATATATATATATATATATATATATATATATATATATATATATATATATATATATATATATATATATATATATATATATATATATATATATATATATATATATATATATATATATATATATATATATATATATATATATATATATATATATATATATATATATATATATATATATATATATATATATATATATATATATATATATATATATATATATATATTATATATATATATATGTATATATATATATATATATATATATATATATATATATATATATATATATATATATATATATATATATATATATATAGCTTCACGCTTTATCCCGCACATGGCAGAGTAGGCAGAGGAAACTGCAGGGACCGTGGGAATCTAGTGTTAAGACACTCCGTTGCTTCGTCCCTGCTTTCTCCGTCCCCGCTTTCCGCCTTTTTCTAGGTATTGCGTGTCGAGTGGCGGAACTCAACGCCGCGCTTTGCCCATATATATTCATTTCTATTTATATTATAATTAAATATTGTAAATTGCTAATATCATTGTATTCAGATTCTATTAATTACTTCATAGCAATTTATGTCACAAACTCACAAACAATTATTTCAATTAAATAATCATATTATCTGCCAATATTACTTTTATTTATTACATTTCTTACTTCTTTTACGAGTTTACTTAAAATAAATCTTACAATTTTTTATTAATCATTATGCGATACTGGCAACATTGTATCATTTTACAACTGAGAACACTTTAATTTCGTTCAGAAATCCATATCACGTAATTTGTTTACCAATTTCATTGACATATACATGATTGTGATAATAAGTTATTTTTAGAAATAAAAATTCCATGTTGTTTACTATATTATCCTTCATCTCAAGTAGTATAAAGATATCTGTTACATTTTTTGTAACATATGGAAACGTTCAGTTTAATGATCACCGAGCACTGAGCTCACACAAAGTCACATATTCATGTATTGAACTGATATCTGTCAGCTGTACGGAGGACAATCAATCTGTCAGATGGTGAATAGCAAAGCAGAGCGGTAGTGGGAATTATTTTAACAAATATGTGTTTTTATTTTCAATTTCATACGCATAGGTAATCGCCGTGCCTAGCTTTAGCTTTAGGTTAATATTACAACGAGCCACGGTCGCTGCGGGCGCACAATGGGCTCTAGAGATAGGGACACAAAGTCCCTTCACAACAAGTTAAAAGAGTACTTCAAGAAGGGTACATCGGGTGCGTATAGCTAGCCGTGCTTATTATTAGTAGAGCCGAAAGCCGGCCGCGCGAGCTCCGTCGTTAACAGTGTATATTTGTGGGCACAGCGCCCGTTGTGGCACAAAACGAGGTGGTGGTGACCGCAGAGCTGCGACGGGAGCTGAGCGCGGAGACGCCGCTGCACCGCCGCCTCCGCGCCATCAAGGACGTGGGTGAAAAGGTCCTGCACTTCCGCGTTCAGGAAGTAAGTACCTACTACTACCACTGTAATATAATTATACCCTCATACCTTCAATTACAAATATACCTCAATTATCATTTGGACATCTCAAAATTAACAAGAAATACTTTAATAAATACATTTTTTAAATGATCTGACCAATTTTATCCTGCTATGAAATACAAGCATATCAGATTACCTACATGGTGTATAAATGTAAATTATTTATACATGTCAATGCTTACAAAAAACAAAGAATTCTTATTAGTTTCTCTTCATCACTTAATTTGATATACATTGTTTTACATACATTGTTTGCTATATTTCTTACTTTTTTTCCTGAGGGTAAGTATGATATATTATTATTAAAAAATATTGTGCTTTTGAAACATATTTTGAAGTATCACTATTTGGAAAGATTTAACAAAAACATACATATATATGTAGTTACTATATAGAGCAGTTACATTGATGTGCATAGCAACAGTTTTCTTGTTAATACTTAATCTCATATTACACTAAGAGTTTATTTATAAAATATATTTAAGTTAAATATGAAATATTTATGATTATTACACAATTGCAATTGCCAATTAATAATTGTACTATAAATATACTAAGAGTCTATCTGAAATGCATATAAGAGCAATATTTCATTATATTTGTAATGGTAGCATTATCAATGACACATATAATTATCTGCCTTATCTTTGTATATCAGTCAATGCATTTGAATATTTTAATATAAAATAAAAAGCTACATAAATACACGTACTATGGACATACTCTATTGTAGTCCACAAGATTAATCTAATTTTAAATCTATATATTATTAAAAGATATTTGAAAATGTATGAAAAAAAACTGTACTGAAAAAATTACATTATTTAACCACATAAATAAATAATAGCTTAAGTTGTGGACCTCTTAATAGCTAAATTGCTTACTAACACAATATAGCTCCATAAAGGTTTTATTTTTTTTTTTGTAGCTGTCCATCTATCTGTCACAATTTACCTTTATAATCTACAAAATATTTAGTTAAAAAAACAGTATATGATAAACAATACATGTGTATTTAAAATATAACATTTCATCAGCTTCTAGAAAACATTGAGAAAAGTGCTTTTCATTGTAAATGGCTTTTAAATTGATATAACTGACTCATTTAATTGGTGTATTCAATGTTTTTTTCTGTATTTATTTTATTGTATAACTTATTAAATAAAATTAATATAATACTTGGAAAAATTTCTGATAGTTGTTATTAATTTACAATTTCCAGGGTGGTATAGAAAAAATATGGGCTTACACAAGAGATCTTCTTGAAGATCCTAATATAGAGGCACGTCATGCAGCCCTATGGCTCCTGAAATGCATTGCTGAGGGCCAATCTGAACTATTAGTTATGCGCACTATTTTATTTACATATCTAAAAGATACACATGCAAGCCATCCACCTGAGGATTATCAGCTACGCTTCAAACTACTCTACACATTAACTAATTCTGGAAAAGATATCAAATGTCTCGAGGAACAGGTGATATATTTAAATTATTTAATTTACCTTATATTGGACTTATTTTATAATTAAGAAATAATAATACTTATTTTACTATATTATATCCCAAAAACTTACCAAGTTATTGATTTTCTAGATTTCAAATACTAAGTACTTATTATTCAGTGGCAGCTTGAATTGAGTATTCTACTGTCAAACTTCTGTGACTTGTTTCACCATCTGCTGTTAAAGTCTCAGATAGGAAATATGTTCTTTGCATAGCGGATAAAACAACAAACTGTTTTAACTATCAGCCTTTATCTGGTAGACAGCAATAACTACCAGATTACTATCTGAAACCTTATCGGCAACTGATGAAATTGATCCATAATGTTATCATACAATTTTATGAAGAACTAAGATGATGAACTAAAGATATGTCTTCTTCTTATCTAACACAGTATTTTATATATATTATGTATTGATTTGTGAAGATATAATATAATAATGATAATTATATGTTTTAAACATTACAGATTGGGCCATTCCTACTGGAGTGGCTCCCTCAGATCCAGGCACCAGCACAGATCATAGAGTTTGTGAACCTCGTCACCAATGTAGTCAAGTTTAATGCTGTATACTTAAATGAGGAAATTGTTCATGGGATTGTCAAGTACATCTTATTTATATTTATGTTTATTAGTTATTAGAAATGCAGTGTCTGCTAGTAAAGGCGACGGCTTGTAGGTTCGATTCCTACATTTCCATTTTCTTCGCTCTGGCAACTAGGCGAAACGCGGCGGAGTTCCGCCACTCCACAAAAGCATAGAACGGAGTGTCTTAACACTAGATTCTTATGGTTTCTGCGGTTTCCTCTGCTTACCCTCCCACGGGCGGAATAAAACGTGCTTTAATAAAATGTTTATTACTATGACAATATTTATGTGTATACATATGTGTGTGTGTCCTCTGCACAGCCACGCGTGCCACATGTGCGCGTACTCGCCGGAGGCGGGCGTGGTGCTGGGCGCGCTGTCGCTGCTGGAGGCGGTGGTGTCGTACTCGCTGCTGCCGCGCGACGCGCTGCCCGCCTTCGTGGCGGCGCTGTGTCGCACGGTCAACGTCGAGCAGTACTGCCAGACCAGTAGGAAGGTATGGCACGACTACTTACTGAGTTGTAAGTGATGTGATGGTAGTTTTTGTTGTTGTGTAAATGTTTTACACAGTATGTTTATAGCCGGAAATATAAAGATTTGATAACGTCATCGCAATTTAGTTAAATTATATTGTTGTAAAGTGTAGTAGATAGTATAGAAATATTATTATTTATTTATTTATTTAGACAAGTTACAGTGTGGTTACTTAGCCACTTATATATCAAAATTTACCAAACTAAATTAAAATAAAATATAATTTATATTATAGCCATACACCTACACACACACACACACACACACACACACCCACCCACATATACACAAACATACACACACATATACATACAGACACACATACACACGTACATACACACGCTTTATCCTTAGTGGGGTAGTCATGGAGAACAGGGAGACTACACATTGGGTGATGTATTCCAGCTGATGCGCATAGTGGTGGGCGCGGACACCGGCCACGCGGCGCTGCGCGAGATGACGCGCCTGATCCGCGCGGCGGGGCGGGCGCGGGCGCGGGGCGGGCGCGGGCGCGGAGGGCGGCGAGGAGGCGGCGGGGCTGGCGCGCGGCGCCGTGTTCTACACCGCCATGGCGCTGTGGGGCCCGCGCCGCGTGCACACGCTGCACGTGTCGCTGCTGGCCGTGCTGCCCGCCTTCTTGAAGGTTAGCGTGGCTCATTTAAATATACACTTTGTAGTCTATTCTTTTATAATGAATGTCTAATAATTTATGAAAAAATTGATAAATCAATTTTGATACGTGAGGTATTTGTGTTTGTATGACTATTTCTTGTAAAAAAAATAAAAATTCTATATCTTTATATCTCGTATCGTATCAGGCGTTGTCGGGCGGGCACGCGGCGGTGACGTACGAGGTGGTGGTGGCGCTGCAGAGCCTGGTGGCGCGCGCGCCTCACGACCTGCACGTGGTCACGTGGGACCTGGTGCTGGACATCGTGCGCGCCGTGCTGCAGCGCGACGCCGCCGCCCGCAACGACCTGGTGCACGCGCAGGTGCACGAGCTCATCACCTCCGTGGAGCACCTGCACAAGGCGGGGCACTTCCACGGCGACTCGGACGCGCTGCTCGATCTCATCGACCTGTGCGGCCACGACCGACCCGTCAGTAGCGACATCATTGTTACGACTTGGCTCGGAGTGCACTCCGGTAGTGACTGACCCGGTACGGTTTGGCAGGAGGCGTCCACGATGCGGCTGATCTCGGAGCGCTGCGCGGCGCTGGGCGGCGGCGACGCGGGCGCGGCGCTGGCGCTGGCGGAGCGCTACGTGCGCGCGGAGCGGCGGCCCGCCGTGCGCCTGCACGCGCTGGCCTGCCTGGTGGGCTACGTGCGGCGCCACGCGCACGCCGAGGAGCTGGCGGAGCGCGTGGGCGGCGCAGGTGGCGGGCGCCGCCGCCCTGGACGCGGACGCCGCCCTGCGCGCCGCCGCCGCGCGCGCGCTGCCCGCCCTGGCGCGCCTGTGCTCCGCCGACGCCTGCATCGACCTCATCGACCAGCTCGAGAAGGTTCGTTATAGTTCTTGACGAATGGATTCATTATATCAGCCACACGGCGAGTGTGCGAGAGAACGTGATTTAAGTTATGAGAGTGAAGTTGTGTTTTAAATGTGAGAGTCAAGTTGTCAGCTGGCATCTAAAATCGGCGTTATAGTAGTGAACTTATCAACCACTGCTTATCTTATTAGATAATAGCGAGCTACACCAAAGCCTTCCTAGAGTGTGACAGCAATAATGAAAAAGAGAAATAGCTAGAGAATAGCTTCTTAAAACTAAATCTCTCAATAAACTCAATCTGCCCGTCGAATTCTCGTTAGAGCAAAGAACCGAAACAAGTCATTCAAATATATCAGAGCTCAATGTCTGACATTACGTTCAGTCATAAATCAGTGGACCGAATAGCATCTCTCCTATAGTATTCCGTGAGTTAACACCAATACTAACGCACCTATTTCGGCTTCCATACTCAAACGGCGACGGTCTTCAATTTGTAGAGCTCCAGCTTATCTAGACAATGACCGGTTGATCAACGACAGTCGTTATGGAATCCGCTATGGTCGCTTAACTCTGAATGATATTTAAAACTTATTGATCTTCTCGTTTACCTTCGACAGCCGAAGCCCGATGGATCAGCCCAAAAATTAATCTTTTGGACTTCGGCTGTCGAAAGTAAAGAAGGAGTAAAACTTTGCTTGGACATGCGATGCAATGCTCGATTTTAGAGCCCTTCTTCTTTTTGTTATATAATAATGACATTTCGTTTTATGTTAAAAATTTATGCGAAAATATTGTGTTTGTTGATGATTTGAATTTTTGAATAAAAGTAACAAATTTTTTACTGCTAATAAATTAGTTTTGAATGCGGAGAAAACTAAATGTGTTGAATTCACCTAAAGTTTTAAAATTTAACCTGAAGTTCATTGAAGAAAAATTTACGGATTTTCTAGGATTAACAGTAGATTCATAACTTCAGTGGGCTGTCAACTGTTCTCGCTCACGAGTTAACTGAGCCCTGCTACTTACTTATGATGTTAGAAAATTGATACAACTTACGGATATTGGTACTACTTAACTCGATTACTTTATTTATTTCATAGCATCATGTCCTATGGAATACTGCTTTAGGGCAATGCTGCTGATATTGAGTCAATATTTATAATTTTAAATAGAGCAGAGAAGGATACTTACTTAGCTAATGAACTGGAAGTTACATGGTTATAGAGTTAGTATGATACACACACATTTTACCACTTTTTAAGTGTCTTGGAAGCTTAAAAATAATTTTTAAAGACCTATTCACAGGAACTCCATATGTATGGGTTAGATGAAGAAATAAGTATTACTATAAGTTCTACGTGCAGGAGAGGCCCAAATATTTGCTATATATATATATTTTTAAATCTGAGTTCTGAGAATAACTTTACTAATCAATTTTCAACGGTATATTTTCTATAGTTTCGGACAAGACTGAGACACTGACGAGCAGAGAGACAAGACATTCAGAATCTATAAGGATTCCGTTCTTACCATTTAGCCGCGTAACTCTAAAAACAGTGATAGACCGTACAAATACAAGAAATAAAATAAGCAGTAATTTCTAGTTTTCACTTATAAAAAGTTAAAAACACATGACACATTCATTCATTTAAAAAGTTAAAAACACATTCATGGCACAATTTGACAAGGGATATCAATTGAAAATCTATTGACAATTTAAAAGTGCTTGTAATGGCCTAATGAATAAAAAAACATTTTGATTTTGATCATTTGTCCGTAAATGCTGGCATGCTCCAAGCTGTGTGCTGTCCCCTACATTGTTGGTTCTGTATATCAATGACATGTTAGCAGATTCTAGCATTCATTGCTATGGAGATAGTACAGTGGACTCCGTATATTCTGGCCGTACAGATCTTTCTCGGAAAACGTTAACGATTGCCGAAAGAAACTTGTGTCTTCTATAGAGACATCGCTCTGTAATTTGTGCTCTTGAGGTGAAAAAAAAAGTATCTGCCAATATAGCGATCGTCTTGAAAACAAGGCCAAGTTGACCGCGAACAAACGTGTCATCGGGAGATTGTATCTATAAGGACTGAGACGTTTCCTAGTTGTACATTCTCTACCGTAGCAGCCGTGGCGTATTTTATCTAATACCTGTCGCAAAATATTCCATTTGCGCAGTACTATACAAATTGAAATGTCGTTGCTGCTGCCTGGATACTTGTCACTCCACTACTGTGCATTATGTTATGTAGGAAAATTTTACCGCGTACTACCGCGCACAATTGTGAAATACCGGAGGCAGTGTTCCAAGTTGAAAGTGCATAGCTACTTTCAAAAAGCGCATCTACCTCCACTTCAATGGCCGGCACCGCTTAATATATCAGATTATTGTATTGTAATAATGAAAGTAACTATAATTCATTTTGAAGCTAAAAATATCGTTTAGCTGAATTTGTTAATCTCCAAACAATTAGTTTGAATTCAAAAATTCTTTTTGCACTGAGACTTTCTCCGCCAATTTTCTATCCTATAGTACTACTAGTACTACTATAGTACTACTACTAACCGTTCATGATATATGTCCATGAGATAGGTTTTTATAGACTTTAGACTAAATTTTGTCACATGAATTGGTTTCAAGTAGTCTGCTGTCTACTAGTTTACCGAGCTAGTTACTAATAACTGAATCTCCCCTTTCGTTTGTGGCGCCGTACAGATTCTGAACCGTCCGTTCTCGATGTACGTGTCGGAGGTGCAGTACCCCGCCGACGCGGACACGTCCGACCTGCGCGCCGCCGCCGCCGCGCTGCTGGAGCTGCTGCACGCCAAGCTGCTGCGCGCACCCGCCGCGCCGGCCGCGCGCGCGCTGCTCGTGCTGCTGGACCACCTGGACCACCACTACCGCCGCCCCGCGCTGCTGCACCACCACCCCGACATCCGCCTGCAGATCTTCGACATGCTGTTCGCGCTGCGCGCCAACGAGCTCAACATGGTCGGCTTCTGCTACGACGAGGCCGGCGCGCCCGCGTCGGGCGCCGCGGCCGCGCGCCTGCGCCCGCTGTGCTCGCCGCTGCTGCTGGCCGAGCCGCCGGCGCCGCGCGCGCCCGCCGCCGCGCCCGCGCCCGCCCCCGCGCCCGCGCCGCCGCCCGGCGCCGCGCTGCTGCCGGTGGGGCGCGCCGCGCACGCGCTCACGGCGGCGCTCACGCGCGAGGCGGACTGGGCCGTGCTGGCGCACGTGCTGCGCGCGCTGCCGCACCTGCTGCACGCGCGCGCGCTGGCGGTGGGGACGGCGCGCGCAGGACATCGACCTGCTGGCCGGCACGCTGTGCGCCATGGTGTCGGAGCGCGGCGGGGGCGGCGGCGGGGGCGGCGCGGGCGCGGGCGGCGGCAAGCTGCTGGTGTCGGAGTTCCACGCGACGGCGCTGCCCGCGCTGGCGGCGCTGGCCTCCTACCACAACTACCTGGAGCCGCAGACGCAGCAGCGCATCGTCAGGTGCCTGCTGAAGTATGGCATGGGTCAGTGGTACTTGAATATAATAGTGTATGACAAAACATTACAACACCGACTTTTCTATATATTAAATGTTAGCATATGTATAAAAAATCTTCCAATTTAGTATTAAAATATAATAAAGACGTATGGTTAATTGTTGAAAGTACTGTGACGGTTGTCCACGTTGCAGTGCTGCGCACCCCACAGCCGTACATCAACGCGCTGACCATGTTCACGCTGGAGGCGCGGGACACGATGGTGAAGATGCTGCCGGAGGTGCTGCTGGACCTCTCCAAGATCTCGGACACGCAGGCCATTGCCAGCCCCATGCTGGAGTTTCTATCAAGTGAGAAATTGTTCTTATTATAACTTTTTTATTTTATTTCAACTTGTAGTTATACATATAATAACCAATACAAAACAAGACGGAAGTTATCTTTCGCCCCATGCAAAGTAAACCTCCTCCTGATTGAAGTTTTTAATCATCTTAAAAAATGAAGACAGAAAGAAGCCCCAGTGCAGCAGAAAAACCGATCTGCTTCTAGTTTACGTTACGCTTTTTTTGCCAGGTGTTAATCATTTGGTTCCAAATACATCAACTTCACGGCTGCAAGGTCATCCTTGCATGCCAGCAGTGATGACCTTGAGATAAGCTGGCGTGATACAAATTGTTCATAAGCTAACCTAACCTTCGTCACCAGGTTAGGCCTATAGGCCGTGTACTGTGTATCGAAAGGACGTGTACTTCTACCAACATACCGCAGCATACGTTAGCAAATAAAACTTTAAAAGCTCTATATCGTAACCTCATGATTTAGGCATCACTCTTAACATTATACTGCGCAAACCAGGGTCATCAAAGATGACCTGGAAAGGGATAAGCGAAGTCACTTTCTAATCCCGCATTCACAGAAAAAAAGTAAAAACTGTAGAGGCCTTGGTCTCTATGTCTGTGACTCCGTTTTAATAGAATTGACAAACACACAAATCTGCTCCGAACAGAGACTTGGCACAAATTATGAAAGGCCGATATATACCTAAGCTGGGGTTCAGAAAACCTATGCTATAAGTCGAAATGTCTAAATATATAACATAACTTAATCAAAACTGAACAATAACAACCCTCCCGCAGCGCTGACGCGCCTGCCGCACGTGTTCGCGTCGTTCGTGGAGGACCAGTACATGTCGGTGTTCGCCATCCTGCTGCCGTACACCAACCCGTCGCGCTACAACCACTACGTGGTGTCGCTGGCGCACCACGTGATCGCGGCCTGGTTCCTCAAGTGCCGCCTCTCCTACCGCCGCAACTTCGTGCGCTTCATCATCCACGGCCTGCACAACTACATCATCATGCCGTTCGAGGAGCAGCTGCAGTACAAAAGCAACAACTACCAGCAGGGCGCCAACGAGGACTCCTCCAATCGACAGCGCAGCTCCAGTCTCGTGAGTTGCGATCGTTCGTTCTTACTATCCTACGAGAGACTGACATTTATCCCCACTTCGTATTTTACGGTGTTGACTATTTAATTATTTGGATCGTCGTGACTCAGAGGCGTAGCGGCTACCTGTAAACGCAATGGGTTTTGGCAAATTGTGGGTTCGATTCCTACTCGGCGAAGATGGATTTTTCTATTTCCATTTTCTTCGATCTGGAAACTACGCAAAAGCGCATCGTTGAGTTCTGCAACTCAACACGCAATGCCTCGAGAGGCGGAGAGGTTCCTATGGTGCCTGCAGTACTCTTTGCCTACCCTGCCATGTGCGGGATAAAGCGTGAAAACAAAAAAATCATTTGTACAATGAAGTTATTAAATATTTTAGTGGACATTCCAATGAATTGCAGGGCTCCAAAGCGGTGTCCCGCGCGCCGCTGGCGGGGGCGCGTGGCGTGGGCGGCGCGGGCGGCGGGGGGGGCGGGGCCAGCGCGCCCGCCGCCTTCCACGTGGAGCTCACGGAGACGTGCGTGGACCTGCTCGCCAGGTACACCTTCACGGCGTGCTCCGTCAAACCGCAGAGGTAAAAATCCACTTATATATTAATAGATACTCACAACCTCGTTAGTCTAGCCTTTTATTATTATCCTTTGCCGATATAATTCTTGTTGTTTATAATTTTGTTATAAACATCAATACGTTGTTAATAATGTCAATGGCATTCTCGCTATTTCATCATTTAGTTAGGGCAGCGAGGAGTGCTTTAAATTTGAACTAGGTGTCCCAGTTTTCAAAATTAATTACACCCCAGATGTTGCCCAAACCTATACACTACTTGCTGCTACCAGCTGATTTGAGTGAAACTTGTCTGGTTGTACCCTTATAATTTCATTCAAAATATAAAAGTGAACATATAATAACATACAGACAGACGCTGCGTCAGTTTTTCGTAAAAATATATATAGTATAGTGTAAGGACGGGAGTAGGTAAATGAAGTAGATGTTTAAGATTTGAAAAAAAAATTTATTACTGCTGCTCAATACCAAGTGTCATCTCCTTATATAGCGGGGACGGAGAAAGCAGGGACTAAGCAACGGAGTGTCTTAACACTAGGTTCCCACGGTCCCTGCAGTTCCCTGCCTTGTGCGGGATAAAGCGTGAAGCTAAAAAAAAATCTCCTTATAAACTACACTACAATAGTATAGTATCTTTATATTGCCACATATATGCTTGTTGACCCAGGAGTGTAGCGGCGGAGTTCCTCCTGAACGGCGGGTGTTATTTCATCATTTAGTCAGGGCAGTGAGGAGTACTTTAAATTTGAATTAGGTGTCCCAGTTTTCAAAATTAATTACACCCCAGATGTTGCCTATACACCTATACACTACTTGCTGCTACCAGCTGATTTGAGTGAAACTTGTCTGGTTGTACCCATATAATTTCATTCAAAATACAAAAGTGGCCATATACTAACATACAAGCAGATGCTGCGTCAGTTTTTCGTAAAAATATATATATTATAGTGTAAGGACGGGAGTAGGTAAATGAAGTAGATGTTTAAGATTTGAAGACAAATTTATTACTGCTGCTCAATACCAAATGTCATCTCCTTATATAGCGGGGACGGAGAAAGCAGGGACTAAGCAACGGAGTGTCCTAACACTAGGTTTCTACGGTCCCTGCAGTTCCCTCTGCCTACCCTGCCATGTGCGGGATAAAACGTGAAGCTAAAAAAAAATCTTATAAACTACACTACAATAGTATAGTATCTTTATATTGCCACATATATGCTTGTTGACCCAGGAGTGTAGCGGCGGAGTTCCTCCTGAACGGCGGGCAGTCGAGCACGTGGCTGGTGGGGCACAAGCTCATCACCATCACCACCTCGGGCTGTCAGCAGAACTCCATCAAGCAGGGGCTCTGTGAGAGGTACTAGATTATTTGAAAAACACGTGAACATGCTTGTCTCTGCACAATACACAGATAAAAAGCTATAAAAGTTTAGTTTAAGTTTACGGAAAAGCTCCTAATGTAACGTGTAACGTGCATGTTTTACATTATTTCTTATATTTTCTCCACTACCCTACCAAATTATATTGTGCCGTATATGCACATAGGTATTAAAGTAAACAATTGATAAAGCTCACGTCTTCTATGACTAAAATGTTTCACATCTGTGTATCTCATATTCTTCGGCATATATCATGTATAAAAGTCGGAGCATTGCATATGTAAAAGACAGTGTGTATCACAGTGCGTCACAGTCTGTATATTAGTACCGTCTCGTTAATAAATCGTGAAACAGTTAGTGACTTTCATTGTCCTCAACACTAGGCCAGCAGTAATATCAACTCATCTTATTCTATTAAGTTGACTGAACTGCAAAGAATACTTTAAGGTTCAATGACCTTCGAGTTTCAAGTCAAGTTTCTTTGGAAACTAGGTAACACATATCTATAATATACTAGTATTAAGTTCAAATGAAATACAAAATTATCCATATTTTATAATGCAACTATACATTTGTAAGTGAAGTAATACTACAGATGCGCCACTCTGTGCCGCCGACACGCCGAGAGCATGGCCAGCCCGCTGCCGGACGTGCCGCCCTCCGCCCCGCCCTCCGCGCCGCCCACAGCGCCGCCCTCCGCGCCGCCCACCGCGCCGCCCAACGCCAGCGTCGACAACGGGGACGTGTCTGCGCCGCAGGTAACTTCCATTTAGATTAGTCTTAGCTCTAAGCGATAATTATAAAAAATGAATGTAAAGATATATATGTGATAGTTTCTTTTTATTAGTTTCTGTATTGTGATATTAACATATATAAATTCGAACTATTTTTTTGTTAGCTTCACGGTTTATCCCTGCTTTCTCCGTCCCCGTGGGGATGAACTAAATTTCTAAGTAACTTAAATTATTTTTATTTAAAGCAACTATTGTAATATATTTCATCAGGTACAAGTAAACGACAGCTCGGACAGTCAGCCCAGCGCCAACCACCTGCAAGTGCACAACCACGCGCCGGAGATCAAACGGTATGGAACGAAACTGTCGCTCCCTCTCCTTTTCTATGGCTATCTCTTTCTAACGTGCAGAGTATACAAAAATAGCAGTCTAGGGAAGCAGTATAGGGAAGGATGTTATAATGAAGCTACTTCTAAAGATGCTTTATTTTTGTGGCTGTCAGTGTCAACTCACCATGTGTCAGTGAGAGTTATCGGCTGTTCTGAAAATGTTATGCTTCATAATTGGCTTTAACTGAGCGTTTTATTCCAAATTTCCAAAATATATTTGCATGAAGCTTTTGTTTATATAAAATTGGAGAGCAAATAAAAAAATGAAGTGAATATATTATGTTGGTGTTGGCAGTATCTTTATACAGGGAGTTGATACAGGTGTATCAATTATAATATTTTGTGTCATTTTAATAATACCTTTTTTGTGATTTGTTGTAGTGACAATAGTTTTGACAGGTCTGATGCAAAATCTGACATCTTAGCCAAATAATAAATCAATCGATTTTCATTTTCCAACACATAAACACCAATTAGCCTATCCAAGCGTTTAGTGTGACCGTGTGTGTGTGTGTGTGCAGCTACAGCAAGTACTCGCTGCAGCACAGCCGCTCCACCGAGACCTCTTGCTCCTCCTTGTCCATCTCCGAGCTGCAGCCGCCCTCCAGCGGACACACCACCAGGTCGGCGGCACCCGCCTCTCCATCTCCCCACCTCACCTCCCTACTTCCCCGCCTCCTAACTCAAATGCAGTTGTCAATTTGTTATTTGTTTATGTAAACTTATAGTAACCTCATTACAGCCACGCTCTGTTACACAGAGTATAAAATATATGTCTGGATTACAGATAAAATATTGCAGTTTTTAACATAAAGCATTTTATCTAACTGAACTAATCTCACTGTCTTATCAACAACATTGGCAATGTGGCGTCTTTACCATCCTGAGCACAATATCCCCAATACTATTTCTACATTAACGTAGTTTTACCTCAATGTCTTCTATCTTGGTTCCCTAGCGGCTTGCCAACATTGCACGGCTTTTTGATTTCTTTGCAGAGCGGATTTTTTTGTTGTAATTTCACGCATTTCGGCATTATAATGATTATATTTATTATTTTGTTGGCATAGAGGTCCTAGTGATGATTCACTGCGATCTCTGTTATGTTTGCTCTTTGTGTAGCTTGCTGGTGTAATCTTGTTTTTCGTTTCAGCTTTTAGATCGTGCATATACTTTATATACATTTATAAGTACTTAAATAGCGGCATATTTTAAAATTCCAGACAAAACTCTGCAGAGAACAAGAGCTCCGACCCGGTCGTGGACGCTCTGGCACAGTTTTCGCAACGGTTTGAAAAGATATCCAAAGAAGTGGTAAGATATATGACGCCGAAGAGGGCTGGTTATTGAACTCATTTATTTATCATTTTCTCTATATACGTTTAACATTACATTATTACAATATACACATAATGCAATATATTATTATAATACATTTAAAAAGTTAATAAAACAAATTTAAGACGAGAAAACTTTGAATATCTCACTAAGATTCCCCGTGCGGAGGTAGCCAACGATCAGCTCACTTACTGTACCCTGCCTCGATAATTAACGTTGCATCCATCATTTTTATATTAGTTTTTTTTCAAATATTTCGCGTATAAATTAAGTGTATGTTTAATTTCTTAGTCAGATATATTTTAAAAATACAGCCATGCGATTAGTAGCTATACGTGCGTATATACATCAATCGGTGTCCATTAAACTACGATGGAATTGGCGTGTCTTTTAAATAAATAAATTTAGTAAACAAATCTCAAGCGAATTAAAGTTTTAAACACATCACCGCGGGGTACTCGCGGTCCGCGCAGGAGCAGGAGGGCGGCTGGGCGGGCGGCGCGGCGCCGGGCGCGTGCGCGTGCGCGTGCTGGTGCGCGCACTGGGCCGAGCTGCACGTGCGCTCGCCCACCGGCGACGTGTCCTGGCTCATGCGCCTGCAGAACAGGGTGAGTGTGCGCGTGTGCGTGTGCGTGTGCGTGTGTGCGTGTGCGCGTGCGCGTGCGTGTGTGCGGCGGTGTAACGCAGTGTGCGTCCGTTGTGTGCAGATCAGCTCGTCGCAGCTGCAGGAGTGGCCGCTGCAGGACGTGCTGGCGCTGCTGGCGCCGCCGCTCGCCGACCTGTCCAGCGCTAGCGACCTGGTGAGCCTATTCTTGGTTCTTTGTAAATTTTTAAATTTCGAGTTTGACTATCGAGATACATCCGTCTGTTCATTGTTGAAAAATTTGTTAATGTATGGATTTTAACCAAAATTATTTAAAACAAACCAAAAAGTTTATATACTTTAAAAGTGGAAAAAAATAGTCATTCTAATAACAATTGACTTGCAAATTATCTATAGAGTCAGTGACAAAATAAAAAGAAATCTCAATCTTTTACCTGTTTGCTTAATATGTTAATATTGCACTAGTCGGAGGTTATTTCGTTTCCATGTATCCACAGACGTCGGAGGGGTCCCCGCGGCCGCCCCCCGCCGCCCCCGCCGCCCCCGCCGCCCCCTCCGCGCCCTCCGCCACACTAGTCCCCGATCTGCACAAGTCCAGGTACAGATCATGCTATTTACTTTGCTTACTTGTTTATTTTAAAAGCACTTTTTATTGTATCTATGTACGCTTTAGAAGTAATGAGGCTGTCGTGGCGCAGCGACGCAGCTGCACTACACGCAGATACAAACACTATATTCTTACATGAAGAATAAATCTGAAAAATTTTACTTAAATATAACTTACTTGAGCCTTCGATCGAAATCTTTGATTGGAATAAAGCTGATGTATATAAATATTTTCGTTTCTCCCACAACAACAAAGAACTGCGTTGGCTTTTATTTTTTGATACAAAATCGCTAAAGTACGCGGTCAACGTGAAGTAAATATTTTACAACTAAAATATCATTGGCCTTACACTTGTAAAAAGCTCCATGAAGTATCGAATCGTTCCCCAACAGTTCAGACTCGGTAGTGGGAAGCGAGAAGTCCCGCGCCCCCTACGGCCTGTGCCGCGCGGGGAGCGGGGGCGGGGGCGGAGGCGGGGGCGGGGGCGGCGCGCGCATGTCCACGCAGCCCATCAACATCCCCGGCTCCCCGCAGAGGCAGAGCTCCTCCAGCACCACCGACGATGATGACATGCTGCTCATTGTGCCTGAGGTACTGAATTTTAACTTTTTTATTGTAAATAGTTCCACTACAAACGCAGTAATTATAATGTAAGATATACATATTACTATAAATTTTCAAAAACTGATTTTTTTTATTTTGGTGGTGCATTGACTGAACTAATGTTAAACCCTACATTGCTGTTTGTTCTTTAAATTAATAATTTGTTTACTTTAAAATACTTCTTATTACAATGTAACCATGTTATTTATATTTATTTATTTATTTATTTATTTATTTATTTATTAGGACAACCAACAGTAGATACAATAATACATTTAATAATATAATAACTTGAACTTGAACATGGAAAATGTTCTACTAATTAAAGGTAGTCTCAGCATGCATTTATAATATTAAAATACACATATTCTATAACATAGTCTGAAGCAAAAACAAATAAATGTAAAAATTCCGCATTGACATGTTTTTAATATGTAATTTTAATGGAATTGTTAATTCCATTAAAATTACATATTAAAAACACATAAGAAATTGTTAAATAAACAAGAAATATTATTAATTAATAATTAGAAAAGAAATATTAAAACATTAACCATCTAAACAAAAATAACATTAATATTAATTTTTATATTTCCATAGGTTACAACATTATATTAAATTAATTTAAGTTAGGAGTAATAATAACAATACATTATATCACTAATTACAACTGGGCTGTACAAATAAAATCTTTAATTTTTTTAATAAACACAGAGCGCGTATCATAGCAGATGTCTAAATCCTTAATTTGCTTACAAATACTAATATATAATAATGATAACCTCGGAATAATAGAATTTTACCAAATTGCGTTCTATATGGTCGGTTATAGAAGAAATTACTAAGATTACGAGAATTATTGCGTGGGACGTTTATGCAAAATCTTGATAAGAGTTCTGGACAGTCTATATCATTATTGAATAAATTAAATAAAAATTTCATTGATAAGAGTTTGCGTCTATTTTCCAGGCTATGGATGTTGAAATATTTGCATCTTTCATTATAAGTACTCAAATTTATTCTAAGCCTATATGATAATTGACGAAGAAACTTTTTTTGTACTCTTTCTATTCTGTTTATATGAAGTTTTGTAAATGGGGACCAGATTGAACAACAATAGTCTAATCTGCTACGAACGAAACAATTAAATAGCGTTAATGCAGTAGTAGAATGTTTGAAATCTTTGGAGCGTCTCAGAACAAAGCCGAGAGATCTGTTTGCTAAATCAAGAGTTTTGTCTATATGTTCCTTAAAATTTAATTTTGAGTCTAATATAATCCCTAAGTCGCGAATTTCTTTAACTTCATTAAGTTCCTCACCATATATATAATATTTTGAAGGAGTAATGTTCTTTTTACGGGTAAACTTTATGTGATGACATTTGTTGATATTCAAGACCATTTTATTTTTATCACACCAATCGACTAGTTGATGTAGATCTTCTTGTAGCAACACTACATCTGACTCATTGGTAATTGTTTTAGTTAGTTTTAAATCATCAGCATATAAACTCGCGTAAGAATTTTTAAATATAGTTACAATATCATTTATAAATATATTGAAAAATAGTGGCCCTAGGTTAGATCCCTGTGGTACACCTGAAGAGGCTATAAATGGTGTTGATTGATGACCACACATGGCTACTCTAGATATTCTACCAGTAAGATATGATTTGCACCATTCAAGTAGGTGATCAGAAATTCCATATGACTCCAATTTACGTAAAAGGATGCTGTGGTTAACCTTGTCGAAGGCTTTAGAAAAGTCAGTGTATATGGCGTCAACCTGTAGACCTTTATCAATACAATCAGCCAGATTGGATACATGCAGTGATAGATTAGTTACCGTAGAGCGTTTACTTATGAAGCCATGCTGGTTGTCGTTAATGTAATTTTTGATATGGTTGTATAAATGCGAATAGACGAGTGATTCAAAAGCTTTGGCCATGGACGAAATAATTGAAATGGGACGGTAATTTATAATTAGGTCTTGTTTACCAGATTTAAAGATAGGAACGATGCGTGCCTCTTTCCAAATATCCGGAAATTCACCAGTTTCTAAGGATCTATTGTAAATTAACGACAACGGCCATGATATAGCTACCGCACATTGAACTAAAAATATTGGTGGAATATTATCAGGGCCGGGTCCTTTAGACTTATCAAGTCTTTTTAACTTATTATAAACTTCCTCACGCGAGAATACAAAATTATTTATTTGATCGGAAGAATGAGCTATGTTGAAATTAAAAGACTGAGACATATTATCGTCGCAAGTGTACACCGAGGAAAAGTGATTCGCAAATAATTCACAGATGGTTTCCACTTGTGTAGCCTTATTATCGTTGAGCAACATCACAGGAGGGTAAGAGTTTGAATTTTTTCGAGTGTTTTTGAGGTGGGTCCAGAAATATTTCGGATTTTTTCCAATTTCATTTTCGATCGCATTGATATATTTATTATAGCAATATAAAATTAATTTTTCACTATCTTTGCGTAAATATTGAAATTCTAATATGTCTAAAGGGTTGCGGTATTTTTTAATTTTAATATGGCATTTGTGCTTTAATTTAAGCAGAGCAATTAGCTGGGGTGAAAACCAGGCCGGATAGTTTCCGGATATTAAATGCAATTGTTAGTTTCTCATGTTACAGAATTATATTCTTAAAAGAAATAAATAATATTAAATCTCATATAGTACAATGTAACAAAGGAGACCTCGGTTGTCTTTCGAAAACACAGTATCAAAGATACTGGAGGAAGATCACGTTAAGCATAAGGATTCCCCGGAGAGCGTGTATGAAGAGGTTAATGACAATGGATGAGGCGGGAGAGGTGTGCGGGGACCGCGGCTTCGGTGCTCCGTTCTCTGCCCGCTACCCCGCTAGGGATAGAGCGTGGAGATGTGTGTGTGTGTGTGTATGTAACAAAAATATCAGCAGATATATATCGTGCTTGACTAATTAAGCCATATTTGTATGGAGCAGGGTAAGTCCCGGCACCCGGTGCGGCGCTCCAACTCCTCCCCGGAGATGTCCTCCTCGTGGAAGGGAGCGGCGCGGGGGGAGTCCCGGGGAGAGCACGAGCTCAGCTCGGTGGATGTGGACGACCTCATCCTGCTGCCCAGCTGTGAGCCCACGTACGTACACCCTTACCTACTTTAATATATTCATTTATTACTTATGATCTAAAGGATGACCATCGAGGCGTAGAGGCAAAACGTCTACCTGTAAACGCAACGGTTTGTGGGCTCAGTTCCCATGAGGGAAGATGGATTTTCCATTTCCATTCTCTTCGCTCTGGCAACTAGATAAAGCGCGGCGTTGAGTTTCGGCATCTAATACGCAATGCCTCTAAAAAGGCGGAAAGGGGGGTAGGAGAAAGCAGGGACTAAGCAACGGAGTGCCTTAACACTAGGTTCCTAATGTTTCTGCAGTTCCCTCTGCCGACCATGCCATAAGCGGGATAAAGCGTAAAGACATCAAAATGGAATGGAAATCTAATGGATTATACTTTTAA
Source organism: Dione vanillae (assembly GCA_037178615.1). NCBI lineage: Eukaryota > Metazoa > Arthropoda > Insecta > Lepidoptera > Nymphalidae > Dione > Dione vanillae. The sequence goes on from JAZFAU010000081.1 coordinate 305,143, forward strand.
ATGTAAGCCTGTATTTAGGGATCTAACTCAGTATAAACATGTATGTAAAAGAACTTCTGGTACCAAAATGTCTATATAAAGTTCAAGTTCATATATTTTTGTTTATTTAAAGTTACAAGTAGAATAATGCAATCCTAACCTTATTTCATCAGAAGCGCACCAATATCAATGCATGCTTCAAAGAAAGCGAACAAGAAGTCAGACATGCGCGTCTCCTGTGAGGCCATCCCGGAAGAGATGTGCGGGACTTCCCCGCAACCTCACCCTCTGGCTCAGACCCAGGCCCAGACACAGGCCCAGACCCAGACTCAAGTCCAGACACAGACACAGGCGCAACCTGGACACCCTCATCTTATGACTTATAACTCCGATCCAGGTATGAAATTGTATCAAAATAGCTAATATTTTATTTGTATCTCCTTAATCGAAATTATGTCTCAAAACTCATACATATATTAGAAAATAAGAAGAAGTACAAGAGGTTCCTTTTCTAGATGATCTTTAGGGCGAAACAATAGTTAATATTACAAATATGTAGGCGAGAAGAGAAAATTATTATAAACTGTTATATTTTAAAACAAATATATATATTTTTTTAGCTTCACGCTTTATCCCGCACATGGCAGGGTAGGCAGAGGGAATTGGGGGAACCATACGAACCTAGTGTTAAGTCACCGCTTTCCGCCTTTTTCAAGGCATTGCTTGTTGAGTGGCGGAACTCAACGCCGCGCTTTGCCTAGTTTTTCAGAGCGAAGAAAATGGAAATTAAAAAATCCATCTTCCCCGAGTGGTAATCGAACCCACAAACCGTCGCGTTTACAGGCAGACGCTTACGCCTCTGCGCCACGACGGCCCTCAAAACAAATATACTATACCTATAATACAATAAATTATTATATCTGAGTATTTGTAACTAGTTTCAATACACACATATATACATATACATATATGTATATGTAAATCGACCGTCGTGGCGCAGAGGCGCAACGTCTGCCTGTAACGCGGCTAACGCGACGGTTTCTGGGTTCGATCCCCAGTCGGGGAAGATGGATTTTTCTATTTCCATTTTTTTCGCTCTGGCAACTAAGGCAAAGCGCGGCTTTGAGTTCCGCCACTCAACACGCAATGCCTCGAAAACGGCGGAAAGTGGGGACGGAGTAAGCAGGGACTAAGTAACAGAGTGTCTTAACACTAGGTTCGTATGGTTCCTGCAGTTCCCTCTGCCTACCCTGCCATGTGCGGGATAAAGCGTGAAGCTAAAAAAAAAAAAAAAAAATGTAAATCGGTATTAAAAACAATTAATTGTAACATAATAGTTAGTAGTTAAACTTACTCAATTACTAATTTTCAAAGGTTTTTACTCGTCCGCATCATATCATATGTTACAATTAATTGTTCTTAACACAAGCTTTAGTATCTATGTGTACAAACTATATCTATGCGTGGACAGGTACAGCCGGCTCGGAGGCGGAGGGCGAGCCCGCCGACGCCGGCGCCGCCGCGCACCACCAGCTGCAGAAGGTACCGCTGACAGAACATTACTTACTTCTAAATATTGTTGCGTAGTAGATGTGAATCAGAGTGGACGAGGGAGTTTGGTTGATCTGTGCGGCGTGACTTGTGGACAATGAATGGCAAATCAATTTATGTACGCTCGAAGACGGGTTTGCTTATACTTTTAATTGAATTATCACATCAGAAGCTTTAAAGTCGACCTACAAGAGGAAAATATGGAGAAAGAATTTAGGAGGAGCTGTATAGTTATAGAATATGAAACCATAGTGTTGAAGTTGGTTGGCAGTTTTATATATTTATTCTACTGTATGATAGTAATAATGTTCTTGAATATATATGTAAGTGTCGATTTCTACAATATCCACCTAGAACAGAAATATATGGAGAAAGATTTAGGAGCTATATAGTAATATAATAACTAGATATAATAGTGACCATTGACCGAAGTGTCCACTCACAGACCAGCAGCGACAGCCGCGTGTCGTCGGCGCAGTCCGGCGACGAGCTGCCCCCGCTGGCGCGCTCGCGCCGCTCCAACACCATCTCCGTCATGAGCCCCACGCGCAGGCACCGGTGCGTGCACACACACACACACACACACACACACACACACACACACACACACAAATCGTCTGTTTTTTTTTCTTTTCTAGTTTCACGCTTTATCTCGCATATTGCAGGGTAGGCAGAGGGAACTGCTAGAACCGTGGAACCTAGTGTTACGACACTCCGTTACTTAGTCCCTGCTTTCCGTTTTTTCGAGACATTGCGTGTTGAGTGGCGGGACTCAACGCCGCGCTTTGCCTAATTTCCAGAGCGAAGAAAATGGAAATAAAAAATCAATCTTTCCCGTATAGGAATTGAACCTTTAATCCGTCGCATTTACAGGCAGATTCTTACGCCCCTGCACCACGACTATCCTTATTTTTTTTTAATTTGCCAAAGTCGCACGTTGACACTTGCATTCGTTCCACAGCGAGCTGAACCGCCCTCCGACCGTCAACTCCTTGGGCGGCGCCGCGCAGGGCGGCGCGCAGGGCGGCGCGGGGGGCGGCGCGGGCGGCGGCGTGTCCCCGTCGTTCGTGTTCCTGCAGCTGTACCACAACATGAGCACGTACCCCATATCGCCGACCGTGCCCGGTACACTTTTGGACAATTTTATTGTACATTTCTTAATAAATAATATGCTTTAGAACTATATATATCATTTAGACTGGATTTGTAAAACATATTGGTCGAGTAAAGAAACACTCGGCTATTAAAAAGACATTTGTGGTACCGTTAGCGAAAATTCAAGATCCAATTTATTTAATCTAATATGTATGGTGTGTCTCAGGTGAGACGCCGACGCTGCTGAACCCGCTGCTGGAGCGCCCACTGAAGGTGTCGGGGCCGCAGCACGAGCGGACCATCAAGAACCTGGACCTGGTGCCGCCCATCGAGACGTACAAGGTGCGTGCACACCCGCGCCCGCGCCCGCGCCCGCGCCCGCTCCGGCTCTTACTAATGTGTGTGCGTCTGTGTGTTCGTTTGCAGGTGGGCGTGCTGTACGTGGGGCCGGGGCAGCAGGACGACGAGGTGGCGATACTGAAGAATGAGTACGGAAGTGTCAGGTATGCTGGCGAGGATAGAATATTAAATGGAGAAATATCCCCTTTTGATACCGATGTTAATGTCTATTATATTTGCAGATACATGGAATTCCTGCGGCTGCTCGGCACGCTGGTGCCGCTAGACGGCACGGAGGAGGAGCCCAACCTGTTCCTGAACCTGGAGAAGGGCGGCAAGGACGGGCGCTACACGTACGTGTGGAGCGACGACATCATGCAGGTGCTGTTCCACGTGGCCACCGCCATGCCCAGCTCGCCGCGCGACCCGCTCTGCAACGAGAAGCGCAAGTACATCGGCAACGATTTCGTGTCCATCGTGTACAACGACTCCGGCCGCGACTTCGACATCCACACCATCAAGGGCCAGTTCAACCTGTGCATCGTGGTGGTGGAGCCGCTGGCGCACGGCGCGCACCGCGTGGCGCTGCAGACCAAGGACGAGCGCCTGCGCGCCAAGTTCCTGGCCGCCACGGCGCGCGGCGCGCAGCGCGTGTCCGACGCGCACGCCGCGCTGCTGGCGCGCCAGACCGCGCTGCACGCCGCGCTGGCCAGCCACATCAGCCAGTCGCTGGCGCTGGGCGGCGCCGCCTACGCCTCCAACTCGCTGGAGCGCCTGCGCCTGCTCAAGCGCCTGCGCGCGCGCGCCCTGGCCGAGCGCGCGCAGGCGGCGGCGCGCCCGCCCGCGCCCTACGCCGCGCCCGACGCGCGCCGCCTCGCCATCGACGACTTCAACGACTACACGTAACCGCCCCCCCCGCCGCCGCCGCCGCCGCCGCCGCCGCCGCACCTTTTGTAATCGAATAAATGATGGCTATTTTTTTATCTTTCATTTCGCACCACCATACGTATGTACGTGTCCGGTCGCACCTACTTCGTGTCAGGCCGTCGAGTACTGTACCACTGGCAGTTGATAATGTAGTAATAAAAAACATTGTAAAAGTGACTTTTTGATCGACAACTGTGTAAAAGACGAAAATACATTATTATAAGGAAAGTTTGACTAACACAAAGATGCTTAAATATCTCTACATATATTTACTCATACACACGAGTGATGCGGTGAGCATATTCGACAACGTGCTGGAGAGCGGCGTGGGGCGGCGCGCCACCGCCTGCGTGGGCGGCGCGGGGGCGGCGGCGGGAGCGGGGGCGGGCGGCGCGTGTCCCGGCCTGCTGTGGCAGCGCGACTGGGTGCTGGTGAAGCACTCGTGCTTAAGCGCCCACCGCCTCGCCCCCATCCTAGTGAAAATGGGAGTCGCCAACTGCACCTACGGTTTGTGCTACTCAAAGTAAAGCAAGATTTACAAGAAAAAATTGTGAAGATAGACAAATAAATGATTTCACAATTAACAAATCATTTATGCCACTAAATATACATAACTGATTTTGGACCTACCACTTCATTTACTAATATTTATATTGATTTCTTTTATTTAAAATGTTCCAATTAAATAAAGATGATGAATAATTTTTTCCTATAATATAATATATTCTCTAGAGACTTCAACTGCAAAAGATAAGTCGGATATGTGTTCTCACCATGTATTGGCACGCTACAAGCACCCACTTTACCCAGAAGTTGATCTGGCACTGTTGCATCTCGACCACCCATATATGAACACTATGGAGAGCCTAAACTATACAAGGAATGATAACTTTTTGGAAAAGTAATCTTTTATTTCCACATTTATTGTATGAAGTATTTTAGCTAATTTGGTGACAATTCCATAATACTTTAAAAATCATTTTAATTTACAGAATTGATATTTGGATAAAAAATATTCTTTACACAGAGAGCATTCAAAGGGAGCACATGTATGAAAGGCAACTTGATATGAATAACTACATGAAAATGTATTCTACACCTGTCAGGATGTTCATGTTTGCCGTGGTGCTTCCGTCAGTCTCATTTATTATATTTTTCATGTACATTATATTCTTCACTGGGACAAGCAAAAATGTTAAAGTCCCATATAAGAGATTTAATAATGAAAAGAATTCTGTTTAGCTAACTTATTTATTTTATTACTGCAGTGTATTAGATGTATTTGTATTGTACCAATAAAAACCATATTAATATTTGATCTTTTATTTATACACTTCCTAAACTATTTACATGTAAATTAGGTATCTAATATTAAGACTTTTCCTCTTGGTTAAGTTTCCTCCGCCACACTTTAACCTTACCGCGTAGTTCTCGTAGACGTTTCATCTCTTCCTTGAAGTCCTGATGCTCATCTCTGAATAAACCATACTCCCGCAGCTTTAACATCAGGGCATGAGTTTCCACGTGCCGAGGATAGTAGTGTATGATCTCCTCATTTGTATGCAAAGGCCTGCTTTCAAATATCTTAACCACCTTCATCGACTTGGAGTTTGTGGGAATGGCAACTTCACCAAATATACGATTAGATAACCTCTTCATCCGTTGTGCATATTTTGTAGACGAATTTATTAGTTGAGAATACTTAACGAAATTAGTTGCCATTTTAAGTCAACTTTTGTTTTCTAATTTATAAATCCTTAGTGGATATATAAACTTATAACCTCTCCGATTCTTGTAAGTTATCAAATATATAAATATTTACTACCTGAAAATTGTATAGCAAAATTAAGTTATAACGTAATTCATTTAAAATTCCTGCGTCATAAATATTAAGATATTTCTTACAAGTATATTAAATTTTATTACAATTTTTGATTTAAATAAAATAATAGAAGACGGATGACAGATGTCAAAACATAATTACTAAAAATTTTAACCAGACTTCCAAAAATCATAACGTAAATTGAAACGTATATCTAAATTATTTAAAAATTTAACTGGTTGTTTTACAAAAGTAATTAATAAAATATGTTAAAATTATTCTAAGACGATATTTAACTATATTTGCTATATAAACTTTTTCTTTGTTGAATTCGTAGACTGCCAGATACATCCGCAAGCCTGCTGCGCTTCCTGACTGTCCCTAAGCACTAAAAACATCACAGCTACGGATTACAAACTGCCCGCCACACAAATATATCAGATAAACCTTAAAAATATTTTCTTGTAGTTACTGTATACTATCGAAAAATTAAATCTTGTTTACTATTTTGATATTGTGCAGGTGATAACGTTGATTGCTTGTAGGGCTTGGCGGGAAACGAAAAGACGTGGTGCTAGTTCAACTGTTTAATTGTGACTGACGTATAGTTAACATTTACTTAGGAATATACTTATGATGCGTAAACATAACATGCCGCCCACCAAAAGGTCTCTTAGGCCTTTTAACAATTATAAAATAAATTACAATGTAGTATGAATATACATATGCTCAGGTCATATGTACCCTTACCAAATACAATTAATTCTAAATCATAACATGAATTTTTACCTTATAATATCATTACTTTAATTACATTATGAGTATTTAAGCACAAGTCATAAATACTATAACTAATATTTTATACATTAGCAATAATTTCATTATAGATTTTCGTTTTAGTTTCATGCTTTACACAATTTCAAAATTTCTAATCTTATAATTTAGTAAACATAGGTTCATATTTTTAAATAGTTTAGTATATAATTTAAGAAAATCTTATTTTAAATTAATCAAGATCTATAGGTAATTTACACAGTTTATTAAATGATCGTTTCACTACACAGTCACCGCTTTTCACGCTATAGATTCGTGTCACACCGTCATCGCCAGGATGTTTTGCTACGATACGTCCTAGTGCCCACTTGCTTGGAGGTAGATTCTCACCTTTGATCAGGACTATATGACCAATGTCAAACTCCTTTACTTTCTTTAACCATTTTGGCCTTTGTTGCATTCGGGTTAAATATTCGGATTGCCACCTTTGCCAGAAATCAGAGAGTAATTTTTGCGTGTGTTGCCAACGAGTCAAGTGACTGACTGGAATATCTTTAATATCTGGGTGCGGAACTGATATTGGTGCTTCGCCAATCAGGAAATGGCCAGGTGTCAATGGTGTTATGTTATCTGTATCAGAATCTTCTATAGGACAAAGTGGTCTTGAATTAAGACATGCTTCTATCTGACAAAGCAGTGTAGTCATTTCTTCAAATGTTAAGTGGCATGATAAGATTCTTTTCATGTGATGCTTCATAGATTTAACTCCTGCTTCCCACAAACCACCAACGTGAGGGCTGTATGCTGGAATGAAGTGCCATTGTGTCCCATCTAATGCGAGTGACTGTGCGATTTCTCCTTGGAATTGTAATTTAGCGTCTGCCCATGCTGTTACTAAGTCTTTATTTGCTCCAACGAAATTCCTGCCTTGATCACTCCAGATATTTGCGCATTTGCCGCGTCTGGCAACAAATCTTCTGAAGGCTCCAAGAAATGATGTGGAGGTTAGGTCTCCCACCAGTTCTAAGTGAATAGCCTTAGTGGCCATACATATGAATATGGCAACATAAGCCTTGCTCGTTTTGACTCCTCTGCCTTTTGATGTAAGTATCTGGTATGGACCAGCAAAGTCCACACCACTATTTAAGAATGGTCTTGCTGGAGTAACTCGAACCCTGGGTAAGTCTCCCATTAATTGATTTCTAATAACCGCATTATTTTTTGAGCATATTAGACATTTGTGTATTCTTGATTTTACTAATTTCTTAGCTTTCAGGATCCAGAATTTTGTTCGTATATAACCCAATGTCATCTGTACACCTCCGTGTAGCGTCTTTAGGTGAGCATCGGCTACTATAAGTAATGATAATGGATTGCTTTCGTCGAGTATTATCGGATGTTTACTGTCATCGTTTAAGTTTGAGTGACGTAATCTACCGCCCACCCTAACAATGTTGTCGCTATCAAGGTAAGGTTGTAATGATTTTAACCGATTATTGCTTTTTAACTGTTTCCTTTCTTTTATATTTCTAATTTCATCTTGAAATGTGTTTATTTGTACTATTCTTACACAAACTTTCAGTGCATCGTCTAGTTCTTTAGTAGTTATAGGTGAATCCTTTTCCTTTAAATTCTTTCCTTTTAAAAATCTTTTACAATAGCTTATTGTTATGAGTAATTCTTTAAGATTATCAAAGTTTTCTAATTTTATAAATAAATTTCTTTGTTCCTTTACTTTTTCAGTTTTCAGGTTCACTTGTATAATTCTTTCTTCCAGGTTAGTTGTTAAGTTTTTAGGTTTGGTAAGTATAACTTCTTTGTTTCTTAAATACTTAGGGCCCTTCCACCATTTCTCATCTTCTTTTAATTCTAGGATAGTTTTACCTCTAGTAGCAACATCTGCAGGATTGTCACGTGTTTGAACATGATACCAGTTTCTTCCTACATTATCTAGAATTTCAACAACTCTGTTTCTAACAAATGTCTGCCATCGCGTGGGGTCTCCTAAAAGCCAGGAAAGTGTGATCGTTGAGTCTGTCCATGCAAATATTTGGTCATCAGTTATTTTAATAGCTTTTTTTATCTGTTTCAGGAGCCGAGAGAGTAGCAGCGCGCCGCAGAGTTCCAGCCGAGGCAGTGATACGGGTTTTACAGGTGCTACGCGTGTCTTCGCTGCGATAATTTCTGTCTTCACGACATCATCCCTTTTCACTCTTATGTAGGCGACAGCAGCATATGCTTTGATTGATGCGTCGCAAAATCCATGAATCTGAATATTGTCTTTATCTTCTTCTAAAGTATTCATCCATCGTGGTATTTTAATTTGATTGACATGATGTAAACTTTCTCTTAGTGTAATCCATTCCTCCTTTAATGTCGTATCTAGTTCTTCATCCCATGATACTCCTTTCAGCCATAGTTTTTGTATTAATAATTTAGAATTAAGCATTCCAGGTGCCAACCAACCAACTGGATCAAATAAGCGTTGAACGTCGGCTAGTATAGTACGTTTGGTGATCGTAGATGTCAAGGGAGGTAAGTTAAGTTTGTATTGGAACATGTCTTGCCCCATGTTCCATTGCAAGCCCAGTGCCGTGATTGTGCCATGTATAGTAATATCTAGATTGACATGACAGCTTCTTTTTTCAACATTAAATTCTTTCAGGAATTCGGCATTATTGGAGCACCATTTCTGAAGCGTGAAGCCTCCTTTTTGTAGTATAGTGTCTATGTTTTTAGCTGTGGTGGTGTAATGTATCTTTTCCAGACATAAGGTCGTCAACGTAGAAGTCTTCTTTAATTATTTTTGCTGCATCAGGATCTATTTGCCCCTCATCATCAGCTATTTGATGTAGCGTCCGAATCGCAAGATATGGAGCGGATGCAGTGCCGAAGGTAACTCTCATAAGTCGATAATCTTTTACTGGTTTTGTTGAGTCACTTCTCCACAGAATTCGTTGCAGGTTTCTATCTTCTTTTGTTACAAGGATACACCGATACATCTTCTGTACGTCCGCTACAAAACATACCTTTTTCATACGCCATCTCATTATTAAACTTCTCATATCAGCTTGCAGTTGAGGGCCTATCAAAAGTTCATCATTCAATGAAATGTTGTTTGTCCCCTTCTGAGATGCATTGAACACTGGTCTTACTTTCGTTGTTTCCTTCTCTTCCCTTACTACTGGGTGGTGTGGCATGTATACAGAACTATTGTAAATTTCCTCTTCAGGTACGTCTTCCATGTGATTTAATTGTAAATATTCTTCTATAGCTTCTACGTACATTGTTTTTAACTTTTCATCCTTTTGTAATCTTCTTTCTAGTTGACAAAGCCTTTTTAATGCAATTTTTCTAGTTTTTCCTTGTGTGCATTGTAGGTCATCTGATTTAGTTGGTAATTTGACAATATAATTTCCTTCTTCTGTTCTAGAATAAGTATCTTGGTAAATTTCTTCGCACTTTCTTTCTTCTGCGGTTAATTTTGTTGTTTCTTCGTTCTCTAGCTCCCACATTGATTTTAGCATATTGTCTACATTTAAATTTAAATGCATTACAGTAATTTCGTTCTTTTCTTCTTCTTCCTTTCTTATACTCCCGAATAAAATCCATCCAAGGCTAGTGTTTTGTGCGCATGGGGAACCTGGAGGACCTTTGATAATTTCATTTTTCAGGATGTGAGAACATACTTCCACTCCTAGCAATAGATCTATTCGTCCACGTATGTTGAAATTTGGATCAGCTAAGAATAGGCCTTCTAGGTGTGGCCAGGAGTTGATTGGTATCGTTTGTGATGGAAGCTGAGTGGTAAGTTGAGTTGACATAACATAAACTTTAACTTTAAACTTGAAGCTGTCATCATTCCTTGAAAGTAACTCTATTTGAGCTGTGTGTTTAACGATCGTTTTGGTTGAACCGACACCAGTGATAGTGCCACGAATAGGCGTTCTTTTTAACCGTAGTAGCTGGGCGGCTCTCTCACTAATAAACGTCGCTTGCGACCCCTGATCCACTAACGCACGAAGCATAGTTATTCGTCCGGTCTCATCTTTGACAGGTACGAGGGCTGTGGCCAGAAGCGCCGTGGATACAGCAGTGGTCATGTGTGATGACAGTGGAGCATTAACGCTTGATTCATCTTGATGGCTTTGGTCTGGGTTTTCTACATAGATGTGATGAGCTTGATTATTATTGTCTGGTTGGTTTGTCGACTTGGAAGGATGCCGTGGCATATGTTGATGTACCAACGAGTGGTGTCGTTTATGACATATACGGCAGGACATAGGTAGACGACAATCTCTTGCAGCATGACCTGGTGCCAGACAATTGAAGCATAAGTTATTACTCTTCACAAATGCACCCCTTTTCGTTGGTGTCATTTTGGTAAATTCCCTACAGTGGCATAAAGTATGATTTTCATTGCAAATGTTACAGTTTCTTGTTTTTGTAGATTCCGGCGTGGCTGTTGTGACATAGTGGACTGTATGTTCTTTACTTTTATATGACTTCTCTCTCGGAGGTGGAGTAATTAACTCGAGTGTACGGAACTTTGTTTGTAGAAACTTCACGAAATTATTCCAGGTAGGCAAGTCATCTACATCATCTCGATAGGCATACTCCTCCCACTCACGATGTGAATCACAGTCTAGTTTTTGAACCATTAAATAAATTAGTAACGGATCCCAATCATCAATTGATATATTTAAATTTTTCAAACTATTTAAGCAATCATTTGTGGTATCTAACAATGATTTTATGTGATTCGCTGTTTGTGAGGGAATTTTCCTTTGTGTAAACAATTTCTTTATGAGAGAATTCACTATGAGACGTTTATTCCCGTATCTACTTGATAATAATTCCCATGCTTGATCGTAATTAATATCTGTTACTTGGATATGTTTCAATAAGTTTTCAGCTTCACCGGAAACACTACTCTTCAAATAGTGTAACTTTTGCACTTTGCTTAATGATGGATTGTTGTGCACTAATGATAAAAAAAGATCTTGAAATGATGGCCAGTCTTCATATATGCCCGAAAACGTAGGTAACTCGATCCTTGGTAGCTTAACTTGTGCATCCACGTGTGTAGTTGGACTTTGACCCTGCTGCATAAATCCACTATCTTTCGATTCCAATGTTGTTAATAAATCTCGTATAATAAAACGCCTTTCTTCTTATTTATCATTATATTTCAGTACTTCGTCAGTTTTGAACATTTAATACAAAATACAATTTTCTTATAATGAAATATTAATTACAAGGGACAATAATTACGACCAGCTCTCGTCAGCGCTCCAGACCAATTAAAAAATCTTTGACTATCCCATCGTTATTTTATAATGCCCCCATTATTGTCAAATTCCTTTCTTTTTTTAACAATTTTGAATAAAATAGTCAAATCACTTACTTTCTTTAACAATATTAAATACTATAGTCAAATCATGAACAATATTGAATAAAATAGTCAAATCACTTACTTTTTTAACAATATTGAATAAGATAGTCAAATCACAATAGTCAAATTACTTACTTTTTAACAATATTAAATAAAATAGTCAAATCAAATACCCTTTAACAAGCTTAAACGTCAAATGAAAGACTTACTTAAAAACTAATGTAATTGTTTTTAGAACATAGATAAAGTAATAAAACAAGTAATATTTAAAAATAAAATACAAATTTTGAAAATCATCACATTCGGCCATCCGACAATGTGTTGCCTCCCGGCACACATACTTGACGTTTGTTATTATTTATTCATTAATATTTTAACAATTATTTTGAAAATCATCACATTTGTCCGTATTATCTACCTCTTAATGCTTTTACATGTATCTACGGTCGAATTCTGTCAACCGCAATAACAGTGGAATAAGGTTTTCCTTTTTTTATAAAGCCAAGCACATCAGTTATCCTATAGCGGTCATTGCCTAAAACTTCATTAATTCTGTAATGACCAACAAACTTTGACAGAAGCTTTGTACTTTTACCGTCATTATCAAAATTATTTCGAGAAATTTTAACCAAATCACCCACATTATACTTTACTGCGGGAACCCGATTTGAATCATGAATTTCTTTCTGTTTAACTTGATGCTTTTTAATATTGTCACTTATACGTTTTCGAAATTCTTGTAAATTATGACAACTTGTCGATGTTTCTGCATCGAGTTTGTTTGACAAAATATCGCGCATTTTTGTCCCAAACATCGCTTCTGTCGCTGTTTGTTGGGTTGAGGCATTAACTGTGTTATTAATACCCCACTGAATTTTTCCCAGACATTTATCCCAGTCTCGTTCATGGCTGGAGAAGTTTTGTGTTAACAATAAGTTTAATATGGTTTGATTAAATCGCTCAGCCTGGCCATTTGCTCTAGGACAAGCTACTGCGTTTAAAATATGTTTAATGCCGAGATTACTACAAAACGCTTGAAAGGCTGTTGATGTAAAACACGTGCCACGATCAGATACAATTCTAGCTGGAATACCGAAATCATAAAATAGTTTTTCAAGAATTTTGACTGTACTTTTTGTTTTTAAGTCCCTGACTGCCCTTACAAATACGTATTTCGTAAACCCATCGACTATCGTAAGAATATGCGTATTTCCGTCTTTACTCCTAACAAAAGGTCCAAGGTGATCTAGATGAATCGTGTGAAATGGTATTTCGAACTTTTCTAAAGGGTATAAATATCCATACTAATATCCATCCATGCTTTGATATGTTATCCTTATTATAAGCGCACTCTAAGCAAGCTGAAACGTATTTCTTTACAAATTTTCTAAGTTTAGGAAACCAATATAAATGTTGTATTCGTTCAAGGGTTTTAGCATATCCCAAATGGCCAATATCGTCATGATTAGCTCGACATATTTGCCAACGAGTGCTTCGTGGACATGATCATCTACTTTCCTATATACTGCGTGATTCTTAACAACAAAATATTTTTTTAATGTCCCGACATTTTTGATCATCTTCAGGTTTAAGAATTTTAAAAATACGAGATATTTCAGGGTCTGCTAATTGCAACGAAAGGAGCCAATTTTCTTTTTCAATAGTATAAACATTAACAGATGGATTATCGTCTGGCTCCGCTAATAGTCTTGTGTTTCTGCTTAATGCATCAACGTGAGACATTTTGATACCTGGTCGGTATTCAATTTCGAAATTAAATTCACGTATTTGTAACCACCACCTAGCTATTCGAGGAACTAAATCTCTTTTAGTTAATGTTGTGCGAAGAGCTGCACAATCGGTGTAAACTTTAAAATGCATACCTAAAAGATAAACTCTGAATTTCTTTAACGAACACACAACAGCGAGTGTTTCCAGTTCGTATGAGTGTAGATGTTTCTCCTCTGGAGTGGTCTGTCGACTAAAATATGCGACTGGTTTTAATATTCTAACATCTTTTTGCCACTGCATAAGTATACCGCCTACTCCTAATGAACTAGCATCGGTATGGAGTTCCGTCTCAAAAGTCGGGTCGTAAAGGGCTAAAACGGGTCTATCGAGTAGTTTATCTCTTAATGTTAAAAATGCTTGATCTTGTGTTTCCGACCAGTACCACTGACTTCCCTTTTTGAGTAAAGACGTTAGAGGCCGTGCAATCTCCCCATAACCCTTAATGAATTTTCTAAAATAACCAGTTAATCCAAGAAATTGTCTAACTTCGTGAATATTACGCGGTGTAGGGAACTCCTTGACGGCTGCAATTTTTGTTTCACCCGGGCAGATACCACTGGCAGAAATATCATATCTAAGGTAACTCACAGAGTTATTAAAGAAACTACATTTTGTAAGCTTTAGCGTTAAACCAAATTGCCTAAAAATATTCAAAACATCTTCTAATCTTTGGAACATTTCATCTATATTTTTAGATGGGATAAGAACGTCGTCTAAATAAGCTAACGCGAATTCAAATCGTCTGTTACAGAGTATTTTATTAATCGTCCTTTGAAAAACGGCTGGCGCATTAGCCAGGCCAAAAGGCATTCTTTTAAACTCAAAGTGCCCATCGGGTGTGACAAAACCTGTAAGATGTTGGCTTTCTTTAGCCAAAGGGATTTGATAATACCCTGATGCAAGATCAAGGGTAGTAAAGAAACTATGACTACTAAGGTTAGATAATTGGTCTTCTATAAGGGGTAGTGGAAAACGATCTTTTATAGTTTTATTATTTAAAGCACGAAAATCAACACGTAACCGTTGTTCACCAGTTTTCTTTTTAACCATTAAAATTGGACTGGCATAATTGAAGCTAGATTCTTGAATAATATCGTTTTGCAATAATTCGTCTATTATTTCCCGAATTTGTTCTCGCTCGTAGTGAGAGAGGCGGTAAGGACGATAGATCACTGGCTTATTATCAATTAAATCTATTTTCATTTCTACACCAACTGCACATCCTATTTCCGCGAGATTTGTAGCAAAACAATCGCGGTAACTTTGTAACAATGAATAAAGTCTGTCTAATTGTTTGTCATCTAGCCCTGGTCCAGTCTTAATATCAGCTCTATTAAGCGGTTCTAAAGTTGACGGATATCGTAATATTCGATTAACTTTACACAATTTATGTTCATTAAACGGGACAGCTCTTGTTAGCAAAATATTTTGACCGAGGACAATAGATTTTGGGGACAAATTAGTAACAACAAGGTTTCCCTTGCCGTTGTTAATATTAAAAGCGCCTCTTAAGAGGCGATACTCACAACCTGGTTTGAAGGAGTCATAACCATTGACAAGTACATCTCCGGAATAATTTGAATCGCTATATGAACTGGGACAATACTGGTATTAGAAATTTCTGCTGAAGTGGTGACATAGAACTTTATTAAACTTTCGAAACTGTCTATTTCATCGGGGCATTTATAAAACGTTAATTTCGAGCTATTCTTTAAGGCTGTAATAAACGGCAACTCTGTAAAATTTTGACCTACTATTAATGGCGTTTGCATATGTTCGTCATTTACAATTAAAACTTCGATAGTGGCTTCGATGTCATCAATCTTTACATCTACATTAGATTTGTACAATGGTAAAACTGAAGATTGACCAAAACTTTTTACTACTGGGATGCCATCAAAATTCTTCGATAATTTTAATGACTCTGCCTAAATAAACTTAAGTGTACATTCGCTACCAAAGTCTATATACGCTTCAAGATATTGTTTATTAACAAAAATAGTTTTAAAATATTTTTCATTGTTTAAAATATTTTAAAATATTTTTCAGGAGTTGATTTTTAGAGTACGTTTTTCATGAGTACTCAATTCAGGACTAAATTTAGAATTTAAAGCTACAAATGGTTCCAACTTACACGCATCGTTATCGTGACCTACTCTTTGACATTGCTTACACTTAATGATTGGTTTTGGGCATTTATAATAAGGGTGACCCTTGGAACGACAGTTATAACAAGTAATGCTACTTGAATGAGAACTATTTGAACTTTGGCTATAATAGTTCGATCTATGTGTTACACGTTCACGTAATTTATTCACAAACTGCTGTGATTTTTGGGATGTTAGAAAATTAAGTAAATCTTCTGGTTCTGAACTATTTAAGGCCTAATCACTAATTCCGTACAGAATACAATCAACAGCCTTTTTACCGGTAATTTCGCATCTATTTAATAAACTTAGCTTATCGTAAAAATATTCGCGAAGACTCTTCATTACGTGAAGTACGATTTAACATTTCTTCCAAAAGACGACCATAGTTATCCTCACTTGGGAAAGCCTTTTTAAGCTTTGCTTGCCACTCCTCCCATGTGAAAACGACTGTGGGTAAAGTCTCAAACCATCTTTTAGCTAATCTTACCAATTTTTGTAAAGAAAAATGAACAACTTGCTTTTCATTCCAGCCATATATAACGGCACACTCATTAACTTTACGTAACCAGCACTCAACAGTTTGACTTCTATTTGACGGATCAAATTCAGGAATAACATTGTGAATATCGTTATTATCCAAAGAATATCTAGAGCTATCTTTTGTAATGTGCTTCATTAATTTGAATATATCTTCATTAGAAAATTGTTTCCTGGTCTTACGCAACTTCCTTGGTACGGTATCATTACTGGAACTAGATGATGAAGATGGACTTCTACGTGTAACCTTTTTGGATCGTCGTCTTGGAGGCGTGCCAGGACGAGTCCCAGCTGCATCATCAGACATCATTGATCGTTGCTGAAATCAAATTATTCACGGCAATACTCATTTTCATATATATATACTCTTTTATTTTACGTGGGAATAAAAAAAAAATATATCGAGCAAACATAACTCGTATCACATTATTGACTAGGATATCATGATCGTAAGTAACTCGGTATCCAGTGGAAACATACCACTCAAAAACGAGTGAGTCACAATTCCGACGACATAACTTACTCAATAACCGATGGAAAACATATCCACCCAGAACCAGTAGAAAATATATCCATTCAGTATCCGATGGAAAACATATCCACCCAGAACCAGTAGAAATCATATCCACTCAATATCCGATGGAAAACATATCCACCCAGAACCAGTAGAAAATATATCCATTCAGTATCCGATGGAAAACATATCCACCCAGAACCAGTAGAAATCATATCCACTCAATATCCGATGGAAAACATATCCACCCAAAACCAGTAGAAAGCATATCTACTCAAAAATTGAGCAAGTTACAGGCGTTATTGTACTTAATATTACTTAACTATAGGTTAATACGAAGTCCTTAAGATTCATACTAGATCATGTTGAATGCTATCAGAGAGTAGCCCTGATCAAGCATGCATCATACAACTCTAATAGGTATTCACAACTACCCACGCCAGATACTGCCAGAGAGTAGCCCCGGCCAAGCACCGACGCAAACAGTTATGTACTCCAATATACGCAAAACTTTATCAAACTAGTGTTATGTAACAATACTGCGACAAGGCACTACCGGAGAGTAGCTCCGGCCACGTACCCATGCGCACATCATTACACACACAGAAATCACACATCACACCACCAGAGAGTAGCCCTGGCATAGTGCGCTGCGTGATATTCAAAATGTTTCTATCATATCATTCGTTACGACATTTAAATATCTATTTTAAATATTCTACTGTTACTATTCAATACACAATATCTTTACACAAACGCTTTACGCTTAAAATACGTACCGTATTGGGTTTATCCCGCTTCTGAAATATAATAAAACGCCTTTCTTCTTATTTATCATTATATTTCAGTACTTCGTCAGTTTTGAACATTTAATACAAAATACAATTTTCTTATAATGAAATATTAATTACAAGGGACAATAATTACGACCAGCTCTCGTCAGCGCTCCAGACCAATTAAAAAATCTTTGACTATCCCATCGTTATTTTATAATGCCCCCATTATTGTCAAATTCCTTTCTTTTTTTAACAATTTTGAATAAAATAGTCAAATCACTTACTTTCTTTAACAATATTAAATACTATAGTCAAATCATGAACAATATTGAATAAAATAGTCAAATCACTTACTTTTTTAACAATATTGAATAAGATAGTCAAATCACAATAGTCAAATTACTTACTTTTTAACAATATTAAATAAAATAGTCAAATCAAATACCCTTTAACAAGCTTAAACGTCAAATGAAAGACTTACTTAAAAACTAATGTAATTGTTTTTAGAACATAGATAAAGTAATAAAACAAGTAATATTTAAAAATAAAATACAAATTTTGAAAATCATCACACTCGTAAATCGCCTTGTAAAATTAAATATAAATCTTCGATAACAAAGTAATCTTCATTTGCAAAATACGATATTTCACTTTTCTTTTCCTTCGGAACGATTTGTACGAGATTATGATGCGCAGTGGTAAACTTATTCCAGTACTCTTCTATAGTTTTTAATCGAATTTCAATATATCCTTTAGTAAGCCTTTGCTTAGGACATTTCTTTAAATTAGTCTGGGCCTTTTGTAGTAATAAAGCAATATGTTCTAATTCCGCTATTAATTGTTCCATCGTAATAGGCACAATCTTCCAAAAACACAAGTTCTTCTTATTTATTGCAATAAAATGTAATCGTAATAACGCACGCAATCTTCTTATTCAACGTTAGTTTTGAGTTGCATAAAATAACTCAATATTCATAAAACAGATAAGGATCTTTTGTTCCGATCGGCCGGTCGCTCGTCCTAATGAGCTTAGGTATTTGCTTCGATCCGGCTCGAAGGACCATATGTGCAGGTGATAACGTTGAGTATTGCTTGTAGGGCTTGGCGGGAAACGAAAAGACGTGGTGCTAGTTCAACTGTTTAATTGTGACTGACGTATAGTTAACATTTACTTAGGAATATACTTATGATGCGTAAACATAACAGATATATTCCTTCTTTAAGTAATTTCTCTGTTTGAGCGGATGGACCTTACCATTGATTATGTTTATCTTTCGGTCTTGCACCCACAACACGAGAAACTTAATTGATTTAAATTCGTTCCTATCCTTTTATTTTATTTATTATAAAATTTTATAAAAATACAACAAGATGTTACAGAGCGCATGCCGGCTAGCTTAAAGTTGTCTATTTAAG
Source organism: Dione vanillae (assembly GCA_037178615.1). Lineage (NCBI taxonomy): Eukaryota > Metazoa > Arthropoda > Insecta > Lepidoptera > Nymphalidae > Dione > Dione vanillae. Next base: position 324,209 of record JAZFAU010000081.1, read on the forward strand.
TCTTACCTAGACTAGGACTTTCGGAACTTAACCAAGAAACTAACTTGATTCAAATTCTTGTACTTTTATTTGATTTTTTGTAATAAATGTAATTTATTAGAAGTACTAACAAAACTAATATTCTTATCCGTCTTTTTAATCATTGGGCGGAGAATTTGAATCTCTCGTTAATGGGACGCACTGTTGAAACTTTAAATATAATCTTTATGGAAATAAAACAATAAAATGAATAAAACTTTTTCATTTATTTTTCAGTTTTAGGTTTCAAGCAAGACATTTCTAAGCTTATTATTAGAAACAGATAATAAAAATTCTTAGTACCTAATAGATCAACATTCTTAGATCATTTCGGAGATTTTTATGGGAAAATGTAGTGAAGTTCACAAATTTAACAACATGTTCATAATTTATATTATTTTATAAATATTTCAAAAACAAATAACAAGGATGCAATACTGACAATGTTTGTCTTTTAAAGAGTTCACCATTTGTCAAGTACGAACGTTAAATATGTGTTATATATTTTATATTTTTATAAGATACTTGATACGCGAAGTCACAGCCACGTTACCAAAATAAGATATTAAAAAAAGTAAATCTCAGACATCCCCATATCTACGTAAAAGAATAAAACATTTTTATATATATATATATATATATATATATATATATATATATATATATATATATATATATATATATATATATATATATATATATATATATAGAATATTTTTAGATCTTTTCAATTAGCTTTTAACTGGTAGGCATGTATTTAAATAGGGCTGTTTAAATTTTATTTATAGTTTTTTTTAATTTTTATATGGATATGCTTTCTCTGTGTATTTTTCTTTCTCAGTGTTGATTAACACTTTAAAAATCATAAAAATATTTAAACACTGAACACTTCCACATAGAACCTGATTCTGTATTAAAAGGAAAAATAATTGAGCACAGTTAAGTATTCGCGACAACATTTTAAATAAAATACCAGTTTCGAGAGCGAGATGTAACTGTTGGCGAATCTTGTACATAATAACGAAACCTCACAACTATGACCACTCACGTCCCTCGTGTGGTGATCGTAATAAATAAATAGAATTTATTAATATTTATGGTGGCTCGCTTTTGGGCAAGAGAAGACTTCTGTTAGATTTTTTTGTTTACAGTAAAAGTGACTCTATCTGGGGTGGTAGTGCGACAGGCCGTTGTCGAGCGAGCGGCACACGGAGTCCTGGCCCTCCAGCACGGCGCCCGGCGAGCACAGCCAGGGGTCGCGGGTGCTGCGCTGCCACGCCAGCAGCCGCGCGCGGAGCCCCGCCTCCACCTGCTGCAGGGCCGGCTTGCCTGCGCCAGACAGGTTTAGACAATGTTACACATATTAGACAATATTCGCTAAAAGACATTTTTACGCATTTCAGAACTAAAGCAAATGAACTTAACATTATGAAATTTGTATTTTAGTAGTTTTTTTACAATCTTGTCGACATTAATTCAAACGGACAAAAACAAGGACCACTTTACCGTGCAAATTGTTGAGCTCCTCGGGGTCGCTGCGGACGTCGTAGAGCTCCCACTGCGGCCGGTAGTAGTACTGCTTCAGTGTCTTGTACCACGGCAGCGGCTGCTTACTGCGCGTGCGGTTCAGGATATCCTGGTTCACACAAGAATAGAAGAAGACGACGAAATCAATGTTTAAACTGCATATTTAATATTGAGATCGAGTGTGATCGAACAAAAGTCACCTGGAAGGTGGGCGACACGTACAAGTCCTGGTCTATGGGGAAGGGCATGCCGTAGTTGAGGTTGTGCACGAGCTTGTACCGGCGCGAGCGCAGCGCCCGCATGGGGTAGTACATCGTGATCTCGTGGTGCGTCTGCGACGCGAACACCGCGTCCTCCGCCGACGCCGGGGGTTCTGCGGACGTGTGACGGTTAGTGGGGTAGTGGGGTAGGGCGGGAGAGCCTCTGTTCAAATCTTACCTTTATCCAAAATGGGCAATAAGCTCTTAGGTCGGTCGTCACTCGACACTTCGTTGTCCATTTCCTTCTCATTCGTGAGCCCAAACCAGTCTAAGACGGTTGGCATTACTGTCCAATAAGCTAACCATCGCACCAGATGCCGGCGTTCCTCCTGGCTGTAGGTTCTGGTGAGGATATGATGAGGGGTTCTCGCAGACCTGGGTCGTAAAAATTAGGTTCTCCCAGATGGGAACGGTATGCCGTTGTCGGATGTGTATATAATGAGCGTATCGTCCTTGTGTCCAGCTGCTTCTATTTCTTTCAGTATGAGTGCTACGCCTGGAAGAAATATATAGAAGAGTTTTTTATGTATTTTTTTTAATATAACTTAAATAGAACGCGCAATTTTTTAATTACGGAACCTTGGTCTAGTCTCGACATAGTAGTGTACTGTGCAGCAATGTCTCGCCGAGCTGGTTCTGTGTCCTAAAAATAACAAAATGCGTATATTTATAATATATAAATTAAAATTGTCTCGCTAAATATGAGTCTGGGTATAACCAAAGTAACTTTAGTAATATATTATAACATTACCTGCACATGGTAAGGCAGCTGGACTTCATCCCACTGGTAGTACCAGGGCGTCCAGTCGGGGATGCGGCCCATCCCGGGCTCCCCGGAACCGAAGCGCTCGCAGAAAGAACCAAACTGCGGCTCGCTGTGTCCACACCGGTGCGGGTCGTGGAAACCCACGTATAAAAAGAAAGGCCTAGAGACAATCATCAGTAGCATTACTTGCGATTGAATTTAAATATATATAAATATACATATATATAAACAATAAGAACATACTTATTTTGTTCATTAGCCTGCCTAAGGAATTCTCTCGCTAAAAGTTTCATATGAGTTATGTTGCGTCCGACTTGGTTTATGTGATTGTTTTCTTCCGTCTGTTCGTAATCAAACTTATATACATTACTTGGACCCACGTGTTTCTTTCCTATAATACCTGAAATATAATATTTTAAATAATTAATTTACTACTGTTACTTCTAAAATATAATAAAAAATGTGTATAATTTTTTTACCTGTATATATCCCACTTTCTCGCAGCAAGTTTGGCAAACTAGTGACATTGTCAAAGGAATTGAAGTGGTGGACCCCGTGATGCAAACCGTACATGCCATTCTGATGACTCGGCGTGCCAGTAAGTAGCGCCGCTCGACTAAACGAAGTATGAGAAATATTACAGTAAAACAGGTTTACAGGTTTCTACATTGTAATCAGGTCACGACAAATATTTTTGGTAAATTAACTTCGATTTACCTGGGCGAACAACTGCTCACAGAAGAGAAAGCATTATTAAAAATGACACCACGTTGTGCCAGCGCGTCTATATTGGGCGTTTGGCAGATTTTGTTCCTATAGGCACCCAGCTCGAAGCCTCCATCGTCCGCTGATCACAACAAATTACATTAACAATTCTATTTTTATTTATTTAATAAAAGCTTACACAAATAAATGTTCATAAATAAAAGTAAGCTCAAAAGCTTTCCCCGCTAGACTTGACAAAAGTTGGTTTATAATAAAAAAATAAATACTGTTATAAATAAGAATACAGTTACCATAAAGCTCTCTCCACTCGACTTGTGCTTTTACCTGTCGAAAGTTAAATATTGAAGCGCGAGCACTAACCCAGTAATATGAGGACATTGCGTGCCTTGTCCCCCAGCGCAGTCCCCAGAGATGTGATGCAAAGCAGTGCGAGGATCGCTGCCGGGGCTCCGGCCCGCGCCCCGTAACACGACCGACCCATGACCACACCAGCACAACACTACGGGGGGGCAGTGGGGAGGGGGAATCTGACACTGTCTGTCATTTGACGTGTGACATTTGTGACATGACATGTCGGCGAGCGGCCGGAGACGTGTCGTGGAGCGCGGCGCGGCGGCGCGGTGTTATTTTGTCAATCACTTCCACACTGTACTTCACATCGCCGGAAGAGCCGGCGTCCTACTTTTTGACCTGACCCTTTGCCACCAAAATTTGAATTATTTATTAGGTATGGCGCGTAAAAATGTTTTATATTTGTTCGACGTGGACGGAACGCTGACTAAGCCAAGACAGATTATTTCAGAGGATCTAAAAACGTTTCTATTGAACAAAGTTAAATCAAAAGTTGCTATAGGACTCGTCAGCGGCTCAGATTATGTGAAAATAGTGGAGCAAATGAGCGGCGAGGAGGTTACTAATCAATTTGATTACGTATTCTGTGAAAATGGAGTTATGCAGTACCGGCAAGGGGAGCTGAAGAGTACTCAAAGCATCCTGAACTACATCGGTGAGGAGACTTTACAGAAAGTTATCAACTTCGCACTCGGATACATGTCGAAATTGCAGCTTCCGGCGAAACGAGGAAATTTTGTCGAGTTCCGGTCGAGTATGATTAATATCTGTCCTGTGGGTCGCTCCTGCAGCCAGGCGGAGAGAGATCAGTTCTCTAAGTACGACATTGAACACAAAGTCAGGGCCAAGTTTGTTGATGCCCTTCAAAAAGAATTTGCTAATTCAAAATTAACATTTGCCCTCGGAGGACAGATCAGTGTGGACGTATTCCCCACTGGCTGGGACAAAACCTACTGTCTACAACATGTTGAAAATGAGAATTTTACTGAGATACATTTCTTTGGCGATAAAACAATGCCAGGAGGTAATGATCATGAAATTTACAATGACCCACGAACAGTTGGTCACATAGTAACATCCCCAGAAGACACCAAAGAACAATTGAAAAAATATCTTGATATAGAATAACTATAGAATTTACATTCCTATATATATAATGTCTATTTTCGAATTTATTTAAAAATGTACATAATATTATGTTTTAACATCCATAAATAAATATAAGCTATGGTTGTTGTCAATTGCGTCATTTGTTGATCTTTCATGTTTCATGTTATCATGTTTGATAAGCTGTAACTTAGAAGTACAAGTAAACACACTTTCTGTGTTGATTATTAGAAAAAGAAATACAGATAACAATTTTCATTTGTATATTGTGTAAAAAAATATTGCATAACATATGTACAAATAAACATGTATAAATAATATAGAAAAATACAGTGGTTCAACCATATACAACAGTAACATGATGTACTTAAATTTAATTAGTCTTACATTTCATGTTGTCATATTCCACAAACATGGATAGATTCTGTTTGACGTATTGTGATGAACTTTACTTACAGCTAATAAACAGGTTGTTTCTGTATAAAGTAAAATATAAGAGATATGTCTTTATATTGTTGGCAGATGTCACATCACATGTGCTTTACATATTACAATATATAAATGCGTCAATGTCCCTTGTACTGGGGTTTTCTCTTTTCTATAAACGAGATCATGCCCTCTTGCCTGTCCTTTGTTGGAATATTCTTCTCATAGCATTTCTGTTCTACCTCATATCCATCTTTAATGCTGAGTTGGACTCCCTCATTGATGGCCTGCTTGGCACAGCGGAGAGCTATGGGTGCATTGGAAATTATCTCACGAGCTATACTCATGGCCTTTTCATAAGCAGCATTATTTTCACTGTTTTGAGGAACCACATGATTCACCACACCTGTAACAACACAACTATTACATGTAATATATACATGTAAGCTTAAGAATGTATTAGTTCAAGGATTTTGTTGTTACATAACATGCTCTTTTTTATAATTTTTATAAAAATCTTAACATAATTTTTTTATATTAACAAAGAAAGTATAGCAAAAAAATACCTAAAGAAAATATATGAAAATTAAAATATACTCAGTGTTGATTAACAACACTTTAAAAATCATAAAAATATTTAAGTATAGCAAAATTTACCGAGTTGTTTGGCCTCTACTCCGTTAATGATTCTAGATGTAAATATGAGTTCTTTAGCTATATTGGGATGAATGACTCTTGGTAACCTCTGAGTGCCACCAGCACCAGGAATGAGACCCCGCCCAGTCTCCACAAGCCCTAATTTGGCAGTTTCAGCTGCTACTCTTATATCACAAGCCAGAGCTAATTCAAGTCCTCCTCCAACTGCCGCACCCTCTATAGCTGCTATTGTAGGCATCGGCAAATCTTCAATTTCTATAAATGTATTTCTCAGTCCTCTGACAAACCTTGCTACTTCATCGTCATTCATTTTGAATCTTTCCTTAAGATTGGCCCCTGAAATTTTCATTTAAAAGCACACTTAACTCAATGATAGAAATTAATATACCAACATAAAATATTTTCTATTGTAACTAACCAGCACAGAATATACCACGAACTAAGCTATGCAGTATGACCACTGAGATTTTAGTGTCTTCTCTAATAATCTGGTTAACTTCTTTCATAGCATTGATTAAATCGAAGCTGAGAGCATTTCTTTCTTTTGGATTGTTCAGTCCGTATACGGCGATACCTTTATCTTCTCCACCAAGTTTATGAAATATCACAGGGCCTACACTTTCCATTTCCTGTGCTTTAGTGGATAAGCATCTCAAAGTTTGTAGTTTATGAAGTGATTTTAAAGAATTTACTCTTTGAATCCACATAATTACGTAGTTACGATTTGCACTTCACAACATATAATACCTAAAAAATATTTATATATAAAACCTTTTATTTTAATTACTTATCTTATCAAAATTGATAATAGAGTTTAGGTGTTGATACGTGATGCTGTAATAAATATTTGTGTATCTGAGATGATATTTCTATTGAACTTTAATAAATTTCGTTAAAGGAATTTATATTTAATACAGGTACCTAGTTTTATTTAACCTTACACGTTTGTTACTTCTAGAAACAACTGAACTCGAGAATATATAATCTTCTTTTCAAATTATAACTAATGAATGTCAAATGTTTACAATCTATAACCCCTCTTAAGCGGCAATTTATTTAACTACAGCCTATATATATAAAGATATAATCAATCTATAAGTATAACAAAATAAAATAATCAATTTATTTACAAAATGGAAAAGTAACGCTAATTCATTAATTTAAATATAATTTTAGGAAAAAATAAATTAAACTATTGTAAGATTGCTTTACCTTTTTTTGTGCAATCTGTTGAATTTTGAATGCTATATAAAATATTTGCTTTGATGTAATAATAAGCCATAAAATATAATTTAAATACTTATTTGTTATATGCAACTTAATAATTGATGATATATAAATAAAATATAACTTTATGTGCTGTGTTGGATGTAGTTAAATTTAAAACAAAACAGAAAATGTCATCAAAATACTATACATGTGCTTTGGATCCCGAAACAAAAACAACCATAAAAATACTTTTATTTAAAGATGTAGAGAACGTGGAAACCATTAGAAATAATATTATTAAGGGTGTGTGGAATTGTGCGGTGATAAAACCCAATTTAATATTGGATATATTTCAAGTTGTAGTCGCAGCTAACCGGGCTGTGTTGTCTGAACGTTCCAATACTATGGTGACGAAAACTATTTATTCAGAAATATTATACAATTTATCCCTCACGAAGAACATTTCCCAAAGTTTGAGCAAATTTGGAATCGAAAAAGATAACACCATATTAGTTTGCTTTTTAATCAACAATGAAAATGATAATAGTGAAGAAATTATAAAGCAAATTAATGGAAATTTGTGTTGTATTAGTGATTTAAGTAACTTTAGTAGTTTAAAAGACATAAAAAGTATATACAAACTAAATAATTTAAAAGATGATGGAAATTTACTTGATATAATTGTAAGTAGAATGGTTACAAAAAATATTGTATCTTATTAAATAAAATTATTGTTTTGTAAAGATAGTCTAGTATTTATTTTTCAAAGTACTCTACAGGTTTTTCAACTTGAACACATCACATTTTGTTTGAAAATAAATAATCTAACAGAATCTCTATAAACATGTATTTTCTTTTGTGTAATATTACCATATATTATCCTTTGAGTGTACTGCATTCAACATGATATTGGCAAGATAATTGTTTTTAAATGGCACACTCAAAACACTATAAATAATGAAAAAATATAATACAAAATGGGCTATACAACTTCTTTTGGTTAGGTAAAAATACAGAAGATATTTTACAGTAAATGGAGTGGAGCGGTAGAAGGATTGGATAAACATAACAATAAAACAACAGCTATGTACTTTGTTTTATTTAACAACAACAATATTATTATGTAAAATGTACAATTTAAATTACACAATATGTAAAAGCGATGATATAAATCAATTTATAAACAAACTTAATTTATACACTAATCAATTGTAAAATGCGACACTTTCCCAATTACAAGTTAATATAATTTTGTTCAACATCACACAAAGAAAAAGATAAATGCTTAAGTTTGTTACACTAACTAGATACAGCTACTCGTTACTCGCCCATAGCCCCCGAGAAACTCTCAACAAAGTATAACCTACAACTAAAAGTAAACGAAAGAACACAAAATATTCAGCCGTTGTAATCTTAAACAAAATGGCATCTAGTAACTATTGAGTTTTAGGAACTTTCTGATCACTAATCACAAATGTGAAACATAAAAAATAATGTAAGTGAATAGAGTTGGAGCTGCCGCTGGAGTTAAATCTAAGGTAATAACAAATGTAGCACCTCTTGAACACTTTAAGGTTGAGACGTGCTACGAGAGCTCCTGCCCGCCTGCCCCGCCAGGCCCGCCACCGCGCAGTGTACAAAAAACATTTAAATACCATAGTAGTAGTGTAGTAAAAGAAGGAGACATTTAAGGCACCTGTAAACAAAGTGAACACATGTGGCGGTTGTTGCACGGTAACGGGTTCGAGTCCCGGCCTCGCTATCGTTTGAACGCTAACACTACAGCATATATCATACTTATACTTGGAATGAGAGTGAACTAATTCAACATTTACATAACGTCAGGTTTAGCTAAAAACTGATAATAAAAAAAAACACTAACTTTCTATGGTGGTTTACCAAAAATTGCAATGTATTGAGTTAGGTCACTGTCATTTTGTGTGTCATATTTATATGTACATTGATTCTAGTCCTACAGAAATGGATAATATACAGTGATATATTTGGCTAAACATATTGTATTCGCACTTACAAGTACACAGATGTGACCGGGCCATGAATCTTGCAAGCGAAAGTAGAGGCTTCATAAGGCTAGGCTATGGTAAGAAATCTCCAAATATTTATTCTGTTTCTCATTACATCTCTCCTCTCTTAAAATGTTATGACAATATAAAGAGTACTTTAACAAGTTTTTGAAAATATTAAATATATTAATACAATAAAATACAGAAGATAAATATGTTTGAAAAAACATAAAGCTACTTTGCCTCTACTTTCCAAAGATGACTTCTGAATATGCAACAACATAACCTGAGTATGTGTTTGTATGTGTTTTTTTAATTAAATAAAATAATCATTTATGACATATTTTTTTTAACAGTTAAGCTTACATAATCATATTAAAATGCAAGGGCTAATGTTGTTTACTAGTTGTATATAGAAATATTACAAGAGAAGTTTAAATATATTAAATGTACAAAAAACGTCGAAATAATTGTTTTACATTGTTTTTGTACGAAATAAAGGCGATTTCTCTAAGTCCAACTATTAACAATACAATATTGCTAGGGTCAGATATAATTACAGTTTAGTCATACCTAAGTTAGCAAACTCATAAACTTATTTCAGTTTAGAATTACTATAAGTTGTTGTTATCTATTATTTTCTAGATATTTTAAAGAATATTTTTATAATGAAAAAGCTTATAGAGCGGGGAGCACCTGAATAGTTTACATAACAGACGAGGTTAATGGATGAGTTGTTCAACTTATGGCACTGTTACTTCGGTGGGTTAAATGTTTTGTTTCGAAGGACTGTGTAAATTACACAAATTATATAGTAATGTAATATATATAATCTTTTATATAACGGACTAGAAATTAGGATTGTGTTCGTAGGACCTATTCAGAGTGCTCGAGTGGTGTGTAGTTAATGTCATTATTAAAGTGTATAATAGCAACTTACGTCTAACTTTTGGAAGTCAAATTTATATACATACACACATTTGTACAGAGATAAATATTCAATTTATTGTATTTTATAAATAAGGAGAAAACAGCAAGTCAGCTACGTAATCAGCATGTGAACAAATGTGTGTATATTAGGTATATGCGTATATATTAGATATAGGGTATATACAAGTAGATACAGTAAATAAGCTATGCTAGTCTGCGGCGTCGACGCTGAGCTGCCTCTGTGACCTGTAGTTTCACTACCTGGAAGTAATACATATCGTTATACAGACCGTCCAACTATAGAAACATGGTTAACATATATATAGTTCCTCCTCAACGGAGGATACGTACGTACGCGGGTAGTCACTGCGCGAAGGGCAGCGGCAGCGCCAGGCCGTACAGCGAGGGTCACCGGCGCGCCTCCGACACGTACACCGACACCGTGGAGTCCTTGGCGCCCACGCCCAGCGCCGGCCGCAGCGGGTGGAAGGCCAGGCACGACACCGGCCCGATGCGCGCGCCCATGAAGCCCTCGTGGAAGCGGATGCTGTTGAGCGGCGCGCCGTCCAGGTCGTACACCGTGATGCTCTGGTTGACGGAGCCGCAGGCCAGCAGCGGCGCGCGCGCGTGCACGTCCATCGCGGCCAGCGGCGCGGGCGCGCGCAGCACCACGCGCGGCGCCGCCAGCTTGCGCGCGTCGTACACGCGCACCTCGCCGTCCGCCGCGCCCGTCACCAGCGCGCGCACGTCGTCGCGCGGCGCGCAGCACAGCGCGGCGGCGGCGTGCGGCGCCAGCGCGGCCACGGGCCCGGGCGCGCGCTCGTCCCACGCGCGCACGGCGCCGTCCGCGAAGCCGGCCAGCACGCGCCGGCCGCCGCGCCACAGCGCCGTGGCGGGCGCGTCGCCGCCCGTGGGGATGTCGGCGGCCAGCAGCTCGGCGCGCGCGTCCCACAGGCGCACGGCAGGCGCGGCGCCGGCCAGCGCCAGCGAGTGGCGGCGCGCGCACCAGCGCAGCAGCGTGCCGGCGGCGGCGGGCGGCGGCGCGGCGGCGGGCGCGCCGTACAGCGGCTGCGCGGGCGGCGGGCGCGCGGCGGGCGCGGGCCGCGCGTCCAGCGCGCGCCAGGCGGCCAGCAGCGCGGGCTCGGCGGGCTGGCCGGGCTCGCCGGGCCGGTACACGGCCAGGTGCCCGAGGTGGCTGGCCACGGCCAGCAGCGCGTGCGCGTGCGCGTCGAGGTAGGCGAGCGCGGTGATGCGGCCCCAGGGCCGGCGCCAGGCGCCCACGCACAGTTTGGCGGCGGTGCCCCAGTCCCAGATGCCGAAGTTCTCCTTGGACGCGAGCGCCACGTGCTGCTCGTAGGGGTGGAACTGCACGACGGCGGGCGGCAGCGGGCAGCGCGAGTGGAACGCGACCGTCTCCAGGCGAGGCGGCGGCGCCGTGCGCAGAGCTGGATGTGATATAAAATTGTTTATCAAATATGTATTATTAATTAATGTACTTAATATGTGGCGCCACAGATAATGTTTATTTATTTTTTTTATTTTGTACGACATTGAGACTATTTGTTGATTCATAATGACCCAAGTCACATACAACATACTGCAGTGACATAAATTGTGTTAAGTATGTGTTAATACAACAACAGCATAAATAAAACGAGTTTAACAAGCGTCTCTCACCGCGCGCCTCCCTGCGTATGCTGCGGTTGCGCGCGCGCCGCCACACGCGCTCGTGGTGCGCGCGGCTCTCGCAGTCGGCGGCGGCGGGCGCGGGAGCGGGGGCGGGGGCGGGGCGGGCGGGTTCGGTAGCGGAACCGGGCGCGGAGGCAGCGGCGGACGCGGGCGCGGCGGCTCGGCGTCGCCGGTGGCGAAGTGCGCCCCGACGCCGCCGCTGGCGTCGCCGCGAGCGAACTGCGCCGTGGCCCACTCCACGAACTGAGTTGTTACTATTGGTTTTTTTGTTTGACCTGCGAGTCGTTGTATTTGTGTTATAAGAAAATTGTTTTATGAAGTGATGTAATGGGATAGTGGGGTTTGATTCTCATTAAATGAATAAATTTTTGTAGCTCCACCTCTCAAAATACAATATTTCCGCTTCAATGAAAAGTAGAAGTTTATGACGTGACTTAAAAAGTTTAAATGTACTATACCAGATTTGAGAATGCTAAGTATGTTAATTAATTAAATTATAAATATATATAATTAATTACTAGAATTCGAGGAAATGGAGTCCCGTTCTCGGTTGCGATGCGCCACCGAGTCTTCAGATATCGTGTGTGGAAGACCAAACTTGCCGCGTCCTACAATACAACATTTTAACTTTATCATTAATAAAATACATAACGTCGAGGCTGTCGTTCGACAAGAAAGAATTATTTTCAGTTTCTACTCTCTGGTAATAAAAAAGCACAGTGTCCACGTGGCGACAATAATTGAATAAAGTAAACAAGAATATCTTTTTATAATTTAATAAGTGTTATAATGCAGCGTACCCATGTGCGGCAGCGTGCGCGTGTCGGGGTGCGCGTGCGCGTGCGCGCGAGTGTTGGGCGACGGCGGCAGCGAGCTGGACCCGCCCCCGCTGCCGCTCCCCACGTGCGCGTGCGACTCGCGCCCCACGCTGTCCACCTGGAACATATTGCAGGATGTTGGAAATAAAGTTTATCTGGTCCGAGATTCAATATATTATATTGTAATGTGATCTTAATCAGGAAGTAATATAATTTGCGACGGCTCAATAGTCTGACTAAAAAAAATATTAATTCTAAATATAAACTTTCATGTTTAGATGAAAGTTTAAATCAAGTGTTGAATAACACACACGTGAACACCTTCGGAACGTCAGAAGGCCCTCTGCTCTGAGTACTCTGCTCGCCATCATACTCTACATAATTACACACGCACCTGGTTAGACACGTAGTTGATAATATCGTTGGCCATCTGCGACAGCTGCGGGTGCGGCTCCTTGGCCATGGCGGTGAGCGTCTCCCACAGCTTCATGTACACGGAGCCGAACCCGATGGCGGGCAGCGCCAGCGGCGGCGAGTGCGCGTGCGCGTGCGGCGGCGTGCGCGGCGCGCGCTCCGGCGCCAGCGCGTCCAGGCCGCGGTCCACGTGCGCGTGCGCGTGCGCGGGGCGGCCGCGCGCCTCGCGCTCGCAGCGCCGCGTGCGCTCCGCGATGTACACGGCCATGAAGTGCTGCTCGAACAGCAGCACCAGCCACTGCAGCGCCGCCAGCACCTCGGCGCGCACGAGCGCGGACGCGTCGCGCGGCAGGCGCGCGGCCAGCTGCACGCCCACCTGCTGGTCCAGCGCGTTGGCGTGGTCGGAGCGCGGCGCGGCGGCGCCGGCGGCCACGAAGGCGGCGAGCGCGTGCGCGCAGGCGGCGCGCACCTCGGGGCGCGGGTGCGGCAGCAGCGCGGCCAGCTTCTCGTGCGCCAGGTCGCGCGCGCCCGCCCAGCGCGCGGCGTCGCGGCCGCGCCACAGCCGCGCCAGCGCGATGCAGGCCCACTGCTGCAGGCGCCAGGCGCCCGCGCCCGCCTCCAGCTGCTCCAGGCACAGCGAGATCATGGAGCCCTGCAGCGCCGCCTCCTGCCCCGCCGGGTAGTTGTCCACGATGCCGGCCAGCACGAACGCCGCTAGGGTTTTGTGTTCGATCTGGAAACGATGCATGAATATCATCATCCTATTCTCCTCATTACTTTCAAAGTGTTCATTCACACTAAATTTCGAGAAAAGGCAAACAATTCGACCGATCTCGCGCTTTGTGGAAACCAAACATAACCACTAATTAATTGATTATTATCAAGATGAGTCAAAATTCTTTTAAGATACATATATGGGCATATCTTAAATATCTAAAAAAAATATTCAAAAAGTACATACATCGACAGTGGGGTCCTGCAGGATCGCAAGGAAGTACTTGTGGCCCTTGGCGTTCACGAGGTCGACCTGGCAGCTGGGGTCCACCGCGATGATCTTGGCCCAGATGTAGACCATGGAGGCGCGCAGGTCGTGCGCGGAGGCCTGCAGCAGCTTGAGCATGTAGGGGAAGATGCCGACGGCCAGCACGGCGCGCACCGCCCACGGGCCCAGCGCCAGGAAGCGGCACAGGATGTGCAGCGCGCGCACGCGGTGCAGCGTGCTGAGCAGCACCTGCAGCACCATGGGCAGCTGGTGCGGCGGCGGGCGCGCCACGCTCCATGCGCCCAGGTCGCCCAGGTCCAGCCACAGGCGGAAGGCGGTGAGCTGGTCGCGGAAGAAGGGCGAGTGGCGGTACGCGCGGCCGCCGCCCGGCGCCACGGCCGGCAGCTGCGCCAGCGCCAGGTCCAGCGTGTGCTCCCACGCCGCCCACAGCGGGTGGCGCGCCAGCGACGGCAGCGCCGGCGACGACACCGGCGTGCAGTTGTACGACCTGCGCAGCGTACTCTCAACTGACCACCTTCGACTGCGGCAAACTTTAAGTATAAACTATGTAACATTGCAACGAGACAAAACGTCTCGTCTTCGTCGGACAACAACCTCATAATCCTATCGGCGAGCAAGAAGTTCCTGCAGAGGCTGGCGGTGAGCAGGTCGGCGCGGAACAGCTGCTGGAACAGGTCCGGCGGGAGGGAGCTCCACGCGATGGTGTCGGTGATGGCCGTGAAGATCCAGTTGAGCTCGCCCAGCATGGTGCGGCGGTCCGTCACCTGCCCGGGGATCCTGGCGCAACGGGAACGGGAACGGCCATTAGTCGCCTACTACTGACTACTGGGGGGTGCAGTCGGGGGAGGGGTGGCGGGGGTGGTGCTCACTTGTCGATGAGGTCGAGCATGTCGGCGCGCGCGACGCGCAGGCGCGTAGCGCAGCACGAACCACTTGATGGCCATCTTGACGGGCGTGGTGAGGCAGGCCGTGAACAGGTCGGCGGGCAGCTCCGGCGACATGGGCAGGCTCTGGCCGGCCGCGCACGCCGCCAGCTGGATGCAGTTCTTGTACGACACGGGCGGCGCCTCCGCGCCCGCGCCCGCGCCCCCGCCCGCGCCCTTCGAGCTCGCCTGCATCTGTCGGAGACATGTCGGAACATTTGTAGTGTTACATGAGACACGTTTGAAAAATAGTTTAAAATGTTTATATAATAAAATTATTCACATAAAAAATAAATTAAATTACGAAAAGACGTTACAAACAGCATATTATATAGGAAGAACCAATAAACTTTCCGTAGTGCTTATCATTTAGCACTAGCACCGCGCACATAACCCTACTAAAAGTCACTCAATAATTGTTGTACAGTCGTAGTGTCACCTCGTAATCCCTCTCGTGCTGCTCGGCGAACTGTTTGAAGTTGTCCACAATGACGCCCGCGTTGGAGCAGTCGTACACGTACAGCGAGGGCGCGCCCATCCACGTCTGCAGGTCGTACATGGACAGCGGGATGTACTGCGTGTAGGCCTGCGAAGGAAACGAGGACCAAACAATTAGTACATGGTATTCAAATCTCAATTTGAGGCATTTTCATTCTTTAAATAATATATATGACGCAGAAGCGTAGCGGCTACTTGTAAATGCGACAAGTTTGTGATTTCAACTCCCACACTGGGAAGATGGATTTTCTACTAGGCAAAGCGTGGCGTTGAATTCACTATACACGCAATGCCTCGGATAGGCGGTAAGCGAAGAACGGTGTGTTTTAACACTAAGTTCCTACTTTTCTACGTTCCCTCTACCAACCCTGCTATATGCAGAGAAAAAATATAGTGTGAATACACTTGGTTTTCCACTTTCTACCCGAAATCTTCTTTTAGAATGTTAAGTGTTCTAACTCATATATGTGAATTATTAATGCACCGAGTAATTTATTTCCAAGGAAAGGATTTCTTTATGGCTGAATGTAGAGAAGAGGGAGAAAGAGCCACCGAGCTACCTTCAAGTATGTTCATAATAATATAAATACTTAAAAAGTATTTTATTTTTTACTTCATATAACAAGTATACTCAAAGATATCATCAATATCTAAGGCCTTGTATCATTGTTTTATGTAGACAAAATATTTAAATTTTAACTTGACGCAAGTCCCACGTGAAGGCTAACGTCCGCCCGACACGACAAAATTGCGCAACCACCACTTAGCCAAATGTTACTTAATTATCAAAAAAAATATGAATCGACCACTTCAATGCATTAAAAAAATCTAATAACTATTTTCAATTCGTTTAGTAATAGCTGTTTACGTTTTTTTAACAGTCTATTTGTTGTTAAATTATAAAGCATATAAGTCACCAAACAATTCTCTAGTTAACATATTTAAGCAAAAGAAGTTGTAATAGGAATTGTGTCAGAAAGTTATTATTATTGAGGGAGCTGCAGGAACCCTAAAAACTTAGTGTTAAGCCACTCCGCTCACCTTTACCTAGAAGAAAGCCAGAGCGAAGAAAATTAAAATGAGAAAACTCATTTTTCCCAAGTGGGAATCGAACCCACAAATTGTGGCTTTTACTACGCCTTTGCGCTACAGTGGTCCTATCCAATAATACATAATAAAATATTATAAACTTACCCTGTTGAATACCCATATCTCCCCCTGGGAGGTGGGCTTGGGCACGCCATGGCCATTGTAGTGGAACAGCACGCGCTCGTCTTTAGCATTGCGTCGCAGCGAGCAGCAGAGTTTCTTTATCTGTATATACATTATAAAAGGATTTTTTTATAATAATATTTCTATTGCACATTGAAGCCGTAGAATATCTACATACATAAAAATATATAAATGTTCTTTATAACATTAAGCATATACACTTAATTATTAATATGAGAATTTAAATGTAATTTTGACTGGTTCCTTTTCTACAACGAGGATATAAAAATAAAATGATGGTGATTGGATGAAACAGGTGATTGCCACCTCATGGATCAGTTCATCCATGCCTAAGCTGACTGAGGCTGTCGTTGCCGGCACAGCGGAATGATAAAAACTGAAAAATACGTATTGAATTTTTAAAAAATATGAATCCTAGTATATAAAATAATCGTATTCAAATACACGAGCAAATCATAATAATATATGAATTAACTAGAAATTCATTACGAATATCAGGTATTAATCTCGCGTCCTCTGAGTGACAAGTTCAATTAGACTAACCTGTCCAATAATTACAAACAAATACCAATAAAATAAAAATAATCAATAAAATAAAAATATATTTTTATTATTTAATTCATTAGTTTCACGCATATATCAGGGTAGGCAAAGGGGTCGCGAGAGCTTTGCCTAGTTAGTGAAGAAAATGTAAATGAAATCCATCCTCCCATCATGGGAATCGAACCCACAAACCGTCGCGTTTACAGACAGACGCTGCACTTCGCCTCTGTGCCACCACATATATTTTTTTAATTGTAATAATTCGCAACAAACGCACTAACGTTCGTAACGAGAGCAAGGCCGCTCGCACCTAATTAGCTAATAGCTAGCAGCCGCCCACCGCCGCGCGAAGTCTGTGTCATCCAAGCCATTTTTTTGGCAGTGACGTCACTATATATTCGCACAGTGACTAATACTTTGTACTTTCAAAAACTAACTTTATGTTCCATGTTTAAGATAAACAGCTTTTTTTATTTTCACGCCTTATCCCGCACATGGCAGTAAGCAGAGGGAACTGCAGGAACCATAGGACCCTAGTGTTAAGACACTCCGTCCCTATTTTCCGATCTGATTTTCGTTATTTGATATAAATATTATATTTTTATATCTAAATACATACCTCTTCACTAGTAGGGTCCAAAGACTGTTTGTATCGCGCCCTCGGCTGCCACCTCTCATACTGTGTCTGCAGGGCATGTCCAATACTCTCTAGAGCCTTACTTGGAGATACCTGAATTTGGATCTAAAATTGAAGCATTAATAATTTATATGTATGTCACTTTATACGAAATATATATTGAACCAGTCAACCGTTCGCGTCTATACCCGGTTGAAGTATACGATTATTCATTTAACAAACTAATGCATTGTTGTGCACCTAAAGCCCGAATATTCTTTTTAATGGGGCAATAATTTAAAGAAATTTATATATTGACAGTTGCATCTCAACACATATTTGTACATGTTACAATGTTAAGAAAATTTTTGCCGAATCTGGCATATCTGGTAAAGTCACCCAAACAAGCTTACTTGTGAATAATGACTAAATGCATTTTTAAACTAATAGAAAAAAGAGTACCCCAAGCCCTCCAGTGATCACAATTTTTATTTTCTAAATATTTATCCACATTATAGGGTTATGCCTTGCATGACTCAATGCCCAGAAAGAGCAGATCACAGGATAAAAAAGAATATTAAAAATATATATATACATTAACAATTTTACCAAAATAGTTTATTTTAATAATAAAAATACTCAAAATATGCTTAAATTTACACCATCAATATAACTAGATGTCACCAACTCCATAAATCATTCTTATTATTGAAAATTTCAAATTCAAATAGCTTTATTCAAAATAAAATACATGATTCATTTTTGTATACGCTTTTACATTAGAATTCCAGAAAGCATCTAAGAATGTTCTACATCACAATTTATTTGCATGTAAATAAATGTATCACATACATATTTGTGAGTTAAAGGTTATTATCTAATTAATTACTATATTTTAAATGATAACACACCTTCGTAAAGAAAATGTTCGCATAAGTCTGTTTCAAAGGTATCATTGTCACTAATGAGTAATTAAAAATTGTAAAATACTAATAAAAAAAATCCGACTGAGTTTCTTGTGCTGGCTCTTCTAAGACCTGAGGCATTAACTTTAGTGGTAATAATGTATTTATCGTTGAAAAATATGGCACAAATGTTATTATTTCGAAAAAAGTAATTTGGCTTTGTTATTACAGCAACAATTTAAATCCTTGGTGTAAAATTTTTTTTTTAGCATCACGCTTTATCCCGCACATGGCAGGGTAGGCAGAGAGAACTGCAGGGACCATGGGAACCTAGTGTTAGGACACTCCGTTGCTTAGTCCTTGCTTTCTTCCCCGCGTTTCGCCTTTTCGAGGCACTGCATGTTGAGTGGCGGAACTCAACGCCGCGCTTTGCTTAGTTTGCCAGAGCGAAGAAAATGGAAATAGAAAAATCCATCTTCCCCGACTGGGGATCGAACCCAGAAACCGTCGCGTTACAGGCAGACGTTGCACCCCTGCACCACGATGGTCCTCAAAATATTTACCATAAATATTTCTGATTGTTTTGAATTAAAAATGCAACCTATGTTTAAAGACATAATTATAAATATACAGTATACTTAATTAAAAACTATTTTATAGAGTGGTACTGGTAGGACCATTTAAATAAACCAAAACCAACATATTCAAATTCTCTATGCATACAAAAACAAATTCTATTAAATTTATAGTTAAGTTTTTAATAAGCCATTATTATGTACAAAGTAAGCAAATTTTATATTTATGACTTAATTAAATTAAATAAAAATTAAACATTGAAAAAAACATTTACCATAATCTATTGGTGATAGCTTAAAAAACAAGCAGATGAACATTTTAAACAAATTGTATATTGTATTGCTATGTATTATATTGGTAAATATCCCACTATTAATAATTTTAATACATCTTTCATATATAAATATAGATTATTAAGGGTTCCATAATAAATAGAAACTAGTTTATTATTATTATTAAATTTATTAACAAAAAAAAATATTTCCTTCTCTCCCATTTCTTGATTTATTTACTTAAAATTTCTATATCATATTGACTTTTCATATATTGGATCATAAAACTATATTTTTATTTATTTATTAAGGTTTCCTATAAATAAATAAATAACAAAGAGATAAAAGAAGGAAAAGTATTTTAAAAAGATATTGTTTTTTATTTATGAGATCTGTAATATCTCAGAATTGGTTCTATTTGAACATGTGACTTGGCTCTGGGAGATCTGACAAATCTTGTATACTGATGAGTTTAAGCATATTTAAAGATTTATTGCTTAATTTAAACAATCATGACAAGAATTTGGAAAACAGTGTAATAAATATAATGGTTAAGTATTAAAAATGTAAAATAATAAAATAATACCCACCTATCCAACATTCCAGTCGAGCACACGGTTGTGTCTTCACCACGTCTGGAGGATCCACACCCACATTAAGGCACAACACAAGTGCCACACAATGAGTTTTGTACTATAAATGTAACAAATGTTATTATTGAAGTAACAGTATATATTACAAAAATATTTTTTATATAAATTGTTTTTAAAATATTTAAAAGATGTTGATTTACAACAGACATTGTAATTAATTTATTTATATATGTAAAAATATTGTTTTGTTATTTTTATCATTCTCAAGATAAAAAAGTCAAATTTTCACCTTAATGTCAATTGAAGTAAAAAATAGACACATAAATATGGATTATTTAACTAAAATTACTTAAGATTACATTTTGTTTTAATATTTATGTAAAGAAAAATAAATTTATATTAACATCAGCCTTTAAAAAATTTATTTGTTTTGAAATACTTTCGTTAAAACATATGAGTAACATTTACTCATAAAATTCAAATAAAAATTCTACTTGTTGAAAATGATAAAAAAACTATGAATGTGTTTAATTACCTACAAACTGAGATGTGGGAATTATTTAAATAATTTCTGTATGAGAAAGATAAATTTATTGTTTCATTATTTTATATTCACTGAATTCAAAACTATACAATAATTTATATACAGTACTTGCTTTGATTACCTTCTACACAAATAACAATCTACAATTTATCACTTATCAAAAAATATAATTGCTAAGTAAGATAATAATGTATCAGTTTTCATAAAATTCAACTAAGTATTAGGATTTATTATAACATTGACAAATCTATTATATTTCATAAAATCATGTTAATTCAATAATTAATAATAAACAAATGCACGAAAATCAAACCGATTATATAATATGATAATATAACAAAACATAAACATTGAAATATTTATTTAAAAAAAATGTCAATAAGATTGTAATTGAATTTCGTAATTTTATTAGCTCAAGCTTTCTTTTAAAACATGTCATATAACTTATAATCTTTTAATAGTTTCTAAATTTTAAGTGATATCTAAGGAGTAGTAAACGACAGCGTAAAGTACATGTGCGTTTGTTATTAACGT
The DNA here is from genome assembly GCA_037178615.1 of Dione vanillae. Lineage (NCBI taxonomy): Eukaryota > Metazoa > Arthropoda > Insecta > Lepidoptera > Nymphalidae > Dione > Dione vanillae. The sequence goes on from JAZFAU010000081.1 coordinate 345,371, forward strand.
AACATGCCATACTACGATGTTATACGCAATTACGTCGCGTAGTGTACTAAACAAATAGACCTACCTTCTCCTTTACCCTCCACGTGTGCTCCTCACGTTCAGCGCCCTTTATAGGCTCCAAGTGCCTTGGCTTATTGAAGCTCAAAGGCAAATCATCTTCGAAGTCCGAAGAATCACTGTCGGGCTCACCACTATTCTCCTCATCGGTAACGGAGAGATAAGGAGGCATATCTGTCATTTTCACACGACACTGTTTCACAATTCCGTCGATTTTTAAAGTTCAACGCGTGAAATTATAAAATGAAAACATTTTCAAACGCTCACAGAATCATGTGCGCGTCCATTTTTCAACACCACATGGGAATAAACAATTTGCTTCATTCCACGATTGACACTTGTACAGTGTCCTACATTATAGGAAATATATAATATGTAATATTGGCATATCCTTGTATTGTCTGAAAAACTATTTTATATATAATATTAATTGAAATATAAATAAAAATCATTGGTATATATAATAATACTTTAATAAAATTTTTAATTTAATATTAAATGTAGTTAAAATAAAAAATACATTTTTATTCACATAATAAGCTAATTAAAATAACAATATTATGCCATATACTCGATTTTATGTCATTAATATTATTAAATATTTATTACTAAAGTAAACATTACAAAATGTTGCCAGAACGTTTCGAATCTTAAAATTGTTAATTAATAAAAATATTTGAAGATTTACTATTACATTTCTTAAATTGTCAAATCAGTTTATGATTTCTGAAGAATCGTAAAAAAAATTACAAAACAACAATTTTAGCGTTTTTATAAAATGTAAAGCTTCAAGCGTATCAATTTCCTCATTACAATGTTCTGTCCACTATTATGTTACAGTATATTTTTTTGTTATTTTTAAGAATTTAGTATATTTTTTTTTCTGAAATTTGTACTTTATCTACACAATGCAGATTTTCATTGTAGCATTTCTGCAGAAAGAGAGGTGAGCGGTTTTTATCCAACGAATAAAAAGAGATTTACATGAGTGATATACGGCAACGACTTATTGAGTGATTTAAAGTAAACTTCTTCACAGTAATAGTTATGATTAGTCATTTAAATAGTAAAACACCGAAAATTCAATAATAATTTTAAATTTCTGTTCAGTTCACTCTACTTATTCATCTTTCTGCCAATTTCATTTCATTAACGTTACATACGTACGTAGATGAAAGTCCCAGCGTATATTTTATGCATTAATTTTATTTACATATATATTATAAAACAGCATACGAGCATGAGGGCCAACTGATGTTAAGTAGACATCCTCGCCCATAAACATTTACAACTTGAGAGGATGTAAATGCGTTGCCAACCAAATATCCAGAGCACCCTTCTATGGGCTTCCGGAACTCTCACTCACCTGACAAAATACATCAGCATATTAATATGCGGCTGTTTCACGGCGGTTTTCTGTGAGAGCGTGAGCGAGAGATAATTACCCAGTTCGGGCCTGGCCCTTTATAGCTACTGGTGTTGGTGGAGCTTGGCTTTACGACAATTAAAATATACCTACTAAAAAGGTGAAGACCTGCGTGATTTTAATAAATCAAAGTACATAATAACCCAAAGCGGAGACCGTTTACTAAAAAGAAACAATAGTAATAGAGTTCATGTTAAAAATAAGAAAACAACTCGATTAAATTTAAAAAATAACAATTTCGGTTGGTATAGAACCAACCGTCGTCTTATAATTATTTGTATAACCGTTAAAATTACATTTTGCTTTAAAGATCGTCGGTTAAAAAATAGAATTTTTGAGACTGATAAAAAGCGCTTGCAAATGGTTTTCAGACAGGACCTATTGACCAACGTGCAGAATAGGCTATTTGACAATGATAAAAATAAAGTTTCAATGAATGACATCAGTATATATTATCACTTTAAAAATGGTAATTTATTAACGTAAGGTGAAAATATTTAATTATTTATTTAAAAATCCGTAATTAAAAATCCATCTGTTAGCCATTTTTGTCACGTGACAGAAAACACTCCTGATTGGTCCGGTTTATGATGACGTCACCCGCCTGGTAAACATCTTGAACATCGTTTGCCTTCTTGTGTAAAGCTATCAAAATACAGGTTATCATAATATAATATCCATTATTTTCGCAATATTTTACAACGTCTACGTTGCTGTCAAGTAGTTTTAACCATGGATAACGATTTTGTAAAAGCAGACAGCAGAAACCTGCCAGAAGTCGACGCAATTATGGTCGGATTGTTTTTCAAAAATAATTCCGATTTCTATGCTTCTGAACTAAGAAATGTGAAAACAGCAAAGTAAGTATAATACTAAACATTAACACTTTAGTGATAACTTGATTTATCATAATAAAGTGAATTAGTGATAGTGATGAAATTTCACTGCAAGCAAGAACTTTTATAGGTTATAAATAATTGTTTGGCGCAGTTTCATGAACATAATTTGTTTTTTTGCAGGTCTGCAAGGGAATCATATGGGGATGATGCCATTGGATATGTGCAACTTCGTCGCGAGTCAGGTCTTTGTACATTGAAATGTAAGATTTGTCCTGAGCACAAGGTGAGGAGCAGCTCTTACAACGTAACGATGGTGATAGACGAGATTATGGGTGAAATTGTTAGCTGTCAGTGCTTGGACTGTGCAGCTTCAGCTGGTGGCTGTAAACATGCAGTGGCATTCCTCGTGTGGACCCTTCGTCGCACAGAGGAACCTTCTTGCACTGAGGTGGAATGTTTCTGGAAGAAACCAAGACTCTCCAGAGTAGGTACTACTTTGAAATATGTGACTGTAGAACAGATGTGCAAGCAAGCTCCACAATGTGCAACCAATACTAGCCTCTTCACTGAGTTTGTTCAAGAGGCAAAAAAAAGGAAAATTACAAACTGTGAACTTTTAAAATATCAACCTGATTTTAGGCACCATGATGTCAGACAGTTTTCTCTTCACAACTTTCTTATTCAAGCCAGTGACAAGCTGAACAATGATGTTGACAAATTATTAGGGTCATTAACAGAGGCTCTTAATGACAATGTTCTGTCTGCAATAGAAACTGCCACAAAAAATCAATGTAATAATCCTCTGTGGCATGAACTTCGTTATGGTCGTATCACAGCTTCCAAAGTTTTTGATGTAAGTCGCTGCCGAACATCAGATGGATCTTTAGTAGCTGCAATCATGGGAGCAAAAACCCCAGACACACCTGCCATGAAAAGGGGCCGAAGACTTGAATCTTTAGTTATTAAAACTGTGCAAAATAAACTGAAAAAGAAAGTGAAGCCCTGCGGAATGTTTTTGTCACCTCAGTACCCTATGATTGCAGCATCACCGGATGGAATCTGTAAAGATGCTGTAATTGAAGTCAAGTGTCCAACAAATGAAATAACTAAAATTAATTACATTTGTAATGGCAAAATTTCAGAAAAGTACCGTTCACAAATTCAACTTCAAATGTTTGTTACCAAAATGAGGAAAGGTTACTTTTGTGTAGCTCACCCTGACTTTGAAGAATCAAAAAAAGTGGATGTTATTGTAGTAGACTATGACAATGAATATGTAAATAATTTGTTAATAAATGTTACATCTTTTTGGAAAGCAAATATTTTTCCAATATTAATTCGTAGTGTTACAGCCTAATTAAAAATATTTTGGCTAAGTTCATAATGTACAAATTATTTTTTATGTCATTTTTTATGTATAATGAGGGATAAATAAAAATTAAACTCGTACTAAAGGTTTTTAAATGTTTTATTTAATAAATTATAAAAACCCCAAACATAAACAGAGCACAATAGATTAGAATTAATTAACTATTTTATAAGAGAGTCTTGAATGTTAATTAGTGCACATGCTATAACAATAATATTGTCAAGTACTCTTAAGAAATTTTTATTAATGACAGAGTGTTGCTTTAACATGCTAAACTCTCTTATACGCCTTATGACTCTTTCCACATGAATCCTTAAACTGGCAATAACTTTTGTTTGCCGTACTTCTTCTTTAGATAACTTTGTCCCGGAGGGTACACTAGGAGGCCTTAACAGTTTGATTCCTTTTTTACTTAATGTTTGTTCCACATGCTTGAATCCTCTATCAGCTAATATGACAGTACCTGGTTCTAGAGAGTCTAGAAAGTTGCAATTTTCAACAATAGTGACATCACTTGCTCTGCCCCCAAAACCAGGAGAAATATAATTGATGAGACCATTAGGTGTACATGATATCAAATACTTTACAGTATTACCTTTCTTATATTCTGACCAAGTTAACGCTTGAAAAAGGGCTTTGGAGGGCTTTTGTATGTCAATTTCCAGGCAATCAATAATACAACTTACATTGTAGTAGTTGTGTCGAAATGAAATAGGTAAAGTCTTTCTGATAGATTTTTTATCTAAGTTAACTATAAAAGGGTGTAAAAAATTAGCTATAATTGGAATATTTTTCAGGAATAATTTACTTATATATGATAATGACAGTCCAAAATTATCTTCAAGTTCAGAAAAAGTACTATTTAATTTAATTTTTTTCAAACACATTAAAATATGTTCATGTGGTATGTGGGTGTGTTTATGTATTAAATGAACTAAAAAATAGCAGTCAGCAGGGATTCCAATATACATCATTGGCTTTTTTACAATTAAGCGCAAGGTATTCTGCAAACATTGCATTTTTTCAATGTCTTCATTTGTGCAAGCTGCACTTGTACTGGATTCAGACACCTTTGAAGAAGTAGCTGCAAATGATGAAGAAGCTTGCTGTTGAGGATTTTCTTTATATAAAGATACATCACTCTCTGATTTATCATCATCCATAAAGTTGATCCTTTTCTTTATATTAATAGCACCAAATGATGATGCCTTTTCATGACACAAGCATCGACTAATTTTGAACGGAGAAGTGTAACTGGACTTAACAGTAGGTTTGAGAGGAGAAATAGCTGTATCTGTTGTTAGGCACTTGGTTTGTACTGCCTTGCTTCTTATGTGCACTTTATTTATAAAATAACACTGGACTGATTTATCAACTGTTACAACAGGTTCAGTTAATGTACTTTTATCACATTTTTGGGATAATTCTGAAAATAAAAAAAAGATTTATCAATTTATGAATAATACAGAAAATATATGATACTAGATGTGCCCTGGGGGTTCGCTCCCATGGGAATTTTAGGATAAAAAGTATCCTATCACCCAAGTCAGCTTATACCCTGTCTGTATACTAAATCTCATCAAAATCCGTTCAGTAGTTTCAGCGTGATTGATGGACAAACATCCAATCACACAAACAAACAATCACATTTATATTAGTGTGATTACTGTCTTAGGTCACTGATGAAGCTCTAGAGAATGGAAATAATTTCAGTACAATTTAAAAACTAAATCTACATACCTTTTGTACAAGCTTCATCAACAGTAGCAGTAGGCTCATCATTTGTCATTATATGTTCTTGAATTTCATCACCTTGTACATCAAGTTCTATTCTTCGGCGCTTGACAAATGCAGATCTAGAAGTACCAGGATCACACATTCTGCTAATTCGATCTGGCTGGCAATGAAATTTAGATGGCAAGGCATTATCTTTCAAAAGTATTTTCTGGCTGAAACCCATTCTGTACTGATGGTATTTTGCCATATCATTTTCCATCTGTAACAAACAAACAAATTTTCCGGTAAGTATATTATATTGTAATGCTAGATTTTTTAACTAATATTATGGAAACCAGCGGATATATTCGAAGTGAATTGCAAGAGACATTCTGCTTTCATGTTTTTGTCATGATTCGGATTGGAATCATTTACTTTCAAGAGGAAAACATTAGAGGTAACATAACCTCAAATCAATAACAAAATATTTACATTCTGAAAGTAAATTAATAATTACAAAATATAAATATTATGTTTACTTACATCGAAATGGTCTTCACAGAAGAAAATGTTTGTGCTGCTCGCTATTTCCTTATGATCCCTCCGAGAAAGTTGCAACCACTTTCGGCGCACTTTGGTATTCTTTGGAACACTTACAAACAGTTTTTCCGGAGTTTTTTTGGATGTATTTGTACATTTTGGCACTGCACACCATTTGTAACTCATTTTTCTCATAAATCTCTGTCCAACTATAAATCTAACGGTACTTTCGCTGTTTGTTTATACAAAATGTATGTGCTTGTTACGACCAAATCAGGCAAGTGACGTCACCGAACCGATTGAGACGCCATATTGTCAAAGTAGCGTTTTGTGTCGCTATCTAGATATTAAATTTTTAATTTGATATTTCTCAGCAAATATGTACCAGAATTAAAAAAATCTACTCTTACTGGGTTCCTTAACCTCTACTAAATAATATAAAAAGGATTTTAAAAACTTGTCAAATAGCCTATTTGTGTCCAATTAATTATTAATTCAACTGTTCAAGTTCGAACATGGGCTATATTTTTCACTAATCCGCCTTATCGAGATCCTTAAAACAGTACCAAAATTAAAATTCTAAATCTCGCTTCACTAAGTGTGCGCAATTAAGAAGCTTAAACATATAACATATAATGAATACATGATACATAAGTTTTCGCATTAAAAGAATTCCATTGAATACACAAATATTTATTGAAAGTGGTTATAATAAATAAAACATTTGGACATTACTATATTGTGTATAAAGTGTTTATCTGGATTTATTATGTAAATTGCAACATGAGGAAAATGTATTCACGCCACCTCATTACAAAAGCACCATACAGATAACATTATTAATAAACTAATTTGATAAACATTCACGTTATGGGGGAAAAGGCGTCGACCTCTCGTAACACTAACATATTATTTCGTATATACAGTTCTATCTAATTGAGCTGGAGGGTCACATTTTGACGGCGCTGCAGACACTACAGTGGTCGCACTTGCCACCGTCCGGCAGACACTCTATGTGGAAAGAATGCCGACAGTTGTAAACTATTAAGTCCGACGCGTTGGACAGGTCTCGAATTATAATACGTCCTTGGCACACACTGCACAGAAACTCGTCTGTCACCGATATCCCCCTCTGCTGGTTGATGATCAGCTTCTCGTGGAGGTCGAAGTAGTTTCTCAATGTTATCACTTTACACGCTTCCTGAACGGACATTTGCAAGTGGTAGTCGCACATCATCTTGCCCAAAGATTCCTTCAAGTCTTTTATCTCGCAGCCGGATTGTATGTTCTGTATAAGCATTCTAGGGTCCACGTAGTTACCGATCCTTTTGAGCAGTAACGTGACACACTCTGGTTTATCGACAGTTTGTTTTATTAGATCAGTCCACAATTCCTTGTCGTTGTGTTCTTGGCAAAAGTTAATAGCTTGATTTATATCGTTAAGTTTTTCTATAATTATTTGTAACGCCTCTCGCGTGTTGCCCATGCGACCCAGCAAGAACACCATTTCGGGGTAGAATTCATTACTCTGGCACACGTCTAGAGCTTCTTGTATAGGATAGTTGTCACTACATTTTAGGAACGGTAGTAGTTTACTGCGATTGAATTTGGCGTAGAGTCTGACAAGTTTTCCATGATATCTGCCATTCGGTTCAACTTTGCTGTACGCATCTAAATATTTGTACAAAAATTCATCGTTATTTTTAAGCTGTTTCTCAACCACTTCAACAGGTACTTTAGTCTTGTCGTTTAACAGTATCGAGATGGCTTTATCACAGTCGAGGGTCATCAGATCGAGTATTTTGTCATGTATCATTGAGTACATCCCGTATTTTGTAATTAATGTGAACACATCATTATGTCGTAATGCCAAGTAAGTGGTCAACGCTTTATCATATTTCTTTTGGTAACAGTAAAGCAGAGCTAAGGCTTCCAGGTAAATATTTTTGTCTACTTCAGTTGTAAATAGATGTTCTAAGACTTTATTGACAATCACACCTGTTTTATACAGCGAAGGGTTCCACTCCTGAACCAGTTTCAAGAAACCTTGCGCGTCTACTTCTAAATATTCACAGAAAATTTGTTCATATATTTGAGAATTCAACACTTGGTCTGGGTTTCTAGGTACATACGGACTAATCGCACGTAGTTGTTTTACAGCTAAGAACTTTAAAATTTGATTTTCCCACAGCACTTTATCGTTCCGACATATCCTAGCGCAAAGAATGGCGGCTTCTTCGAAAAGGTGCTCTGACAGTAAATGGTCTAAATATTGCACTCCCACTTCGACTACTGAATGTTTCGACGTTTTACCACCAACTTCTTCCAGAACGGAGATGGCCTTTTCAAATCTTCCGTGCTTCGTTAACCAGTCCACCCTATCATCGATGTCGTACGGACTCGCTACGACTATATCTTTTGGCGATACTATGAAGAATCTATTTTCTTCTATTATCATATCCAAATAGTAGTCGTTACAGTTGTACTCTTCGTAACCTCTTATATTTAGACTATCTGTTGAGACTTCACAAAATTCACAATCTTTGTAATCTGCGACCGAGATCACTGGTCTTTGCGCTTTATGTGTTTCAGCGTCCATCTCTTTCGGAACACCAAGTATTACTAATTGGTCATCGAGTGGGCCAAGTCCACTGATATAGTAGTCGGTTTGAAATGTATGTACTGGATCTACGAGATATTCGGTTACGTCACGAGTTTGCAATTCGATTTGACTTCTCTTGCGTATAACACATATTCGTATAGTATCTACCCAACCAATCATCAGGGTTTTTGGAGCCGACCAAAGAAGATTGCATCGAAAATCCTCTATCGATCTGTTAGAATTCCTTTCCCATTGAATTAGGCCCAACGAACATCTTGCCACAAGGTCATAAACGCGTACACCAACCTCACTGGCCCACGCTATAAATCTATCATGCCATGCCATTGCCTGAACATAGCCTTCACACTCACAAAGGACGGTACTGCGCAGTCGGTTCAAGAATGTTTTCTCATAGAGAATAAGTTTGTTATCACCTGCAAGGAACCAAAATAGACTTCATTTTTTATGTAGTACATTATATAAAATAAATATTGAAATATTGAAAAGTGCCTCATCATTCTGTTTGTGTAGAATATGCGAAAGCTGTAAAATTTATATTGTACATTGACTATGCTACAAAAAATATATATTTTTAGAATATAATTTTTTTCCTACTTAAACACAAATTTATCTGTATTTCTTTAATTTAAAATTTCCTTTTATATTTTTTTAAATATTGAAGTTCTTTTTAATTTATATTGTTTTTTTTTTTTTTTTTTTTTTTTTTTTTTATTTCAAAATAATTAGCTCTACAGACACTTGGTCCGTACCCTTTTTTAACTTATACTATATGTTCTTATTACAAATATTGATTATATTAATACATAGAATTAATATTTATCATAATGAACATCTATAATAATCTTTACATTTTTTTTTTATATTTAATATTACTTAGAACTAAGGCTATGATAAATTTATATTGTTTATCATATATTAAATATGTTTGTTTATATATTCAATATTTTGATTTAAATAATATAATATGTTACTAACAACAAAAAACTTATAAAAATATATTATGTAAAAAATACTGTTACTTATAATTTAACAAAATGAACAAAGAAAAATCTTTATAATAAACATTAACCTGTGAGGAATCTTCTTCCAGAGCCAGATTTAAAGTAAAAAGGGTCCAAAGCTATTGATTTTACAACTCTGCCCAATGTTAAATTATGTGTGTTGTCGTCTGTGTAGAGGCCATATACCAATACTTTGCCATCATCAGAGCAACTGGCAATGTAGTCTCCATTAAGATCCACTGATATTTTATTTACAGCAATAGCATGAGCTTGCAAGTCCTTTTGGTTATTATCTTGAGATATAGGCACTGTGTTCCCTTCATGATCTAATAAATGTATCACACCCCATTGTGTTCCTAGGCAAATAAATTTTGTATGCACACAAATACAGCTCACAGCGTCTTTTAAAAGTATATTTTGAACGTCATTGCCCATACGATCATATTTCAGTTTAGGCTCTTCGTCTGGAGGCAAACTATCGCAGCTCTCTAAGTTTAATGCCATCATAACACATTGGTTGATGTTATTTAGATACCTTTCAGAACTATTTAAAAGCTTTTTCCTCTTTGTACATATTTTAGATGTTTTTGTAATATTACTACATGACTTTGACAGTTGACTTATAATTGACTTTAAGGGTTAGGGCTGCCAATATATTATATTGAAAAATGGTGTCTTCTTAATTTATTTATTTACATGTTCTTAAATAGACATGTTTTAGAATATTTAAATATATTAATACAGAAGGCAAATCACAATTTTATTAGTGATATTATATTACATAATACTAATTACTTTTATTTTTCTAGTTAATTTATAGTGTAAGAAACTCCGTCCTCTACTTTCTGGCTAATTTTTAGACATTGTGCGTTGAGTGATGACACTCAACGCTGCACTTTGTTTTGTTACTAGAGTGAAGAAATTAAATAATTCGTTGTCACTGAGTAATATTATTAATAGTAAAATATAGCATAAATGCCATTGAACATTTCACTAAATGTATTTATGTGAAGCATGTTTCAGCAAGAACTTGCTTTAAACAACAATATAAAGTCATCAATATTTTTTTTATTATGGAAGAATAAATTTAACAGACTACATGAAAAGTTTTTAATCTGTATTCTATATATACTACATTACATTCACCTTCCGCTGCCGCTTTTTTTTAACTTGTATTTTGTATTGCCGCGTTTTTATTCTCTGAATTAACAATTGAAAAAAAATGGAAAGTAATAATTACTTAAATCGCCATAAAATGTTATTGAGTAAATATGAAAAATTACTGTCACCGTTTGGACGGAAAGTTATGACTTCCTTACTTAGTATGAAAATGGGTAAATACTTTGTTATACCGATAATATGCAAAAGAACATAAAAAATGTTGGACTATAATGCAAAAATTTTTTATATTTCTTTTAGATGAGGAAGTGGAAACTAACAAATATAATAATCAAGCCGCCCGATCGAGAAACAAAAAAGTAATAAAGTAAGTCTTAGCCATTTTTATAATATAATATAATTTTTTTTTTATTTTACAGTATTATATTCATATAATTCAATTTCTTGTATTTGCTTAGACAGCTAGTTTGTATGATTTTATCTTTTACGATGATAAGTTACATGAAGGCTAAGTTACAAAAGAAAAAATCTGTAATGCAGTTCAGTAAAATAAAAATGTAATATTTCAGATTTAATAACACCGATAATAATATAGATAATACAAACAATTCACCTTTAAATGAAAACAAAAAGGATATGGATAGTCAAAAACTAATTTTTCAAAATACAATCAATGATCTACCATCAATATCTAAAACTCACGATTTACTTAAGACGTTGCCGAATGAAAATGTCAAAGAAATCATCGAAATTAGATCAGTTGACAATTTTGAATGTTCACCACCTGTAACAAATAATGGATTAAGTAAGGAAATAGTAACAGTGCAAGACCATGAACAAGAACCAAAGAAAATTATATCTTGGACTGATTTTTTTGAAGCTGACATATTCGAAGACCAAGACGATTCTGAAGACAATAATATTGAAATCCGAAATGCATTGGAATTTAATACAAGTTTAAATGATGAGAACCACCAAACACCGGTAGAAGTTTTAAATGTGGAAGAAAGTGAAAAAAGCGACTTTCGTAAAGTCGATAATAATTGTGATAAGAGTAAAGACAATAATAGAAAACGAAAAGCACCGTTAAAAAGTGAAACTTTAAAGACATTAAAAACGTCCGAACCGAAGAAAAATTCACTTCGGAAGGAAAAATATACAAAAACAGTAAAAAAATGGCTGAATAATGTCGATCCTGCGAACATAGTTGACGAAGATATTCTAGAAGAACATGGAAGTGACACTGTACCAAATTTAGACTTTTATAGTGAGACAAAAAATGAAAACGCAGGTCCTTCTAAGGCAAAGAGAGAGAAGCGTACAGTTCAAGCTCAGCTGGCTAACAAAAATGGTGTTATGAAATTTAGTAAACCCAATAAGGTGGTTAATGATTTAGCAACAGAATCCAAGGATTCTTTGTGTAAAGTAAATATAAGCTCTAATGAAACCAAAAACAAGAATATTGACCAGAAACCTATAAATAAAGTGAAAGTAAAGAAACATGCAAAGTTTGTAGCACCAATAAAATCACAATTACCAGTTAAAAATATTACTTTCGCTGTGAATATAGTTGATGATGACAATTTTAGTAAATTTAAAGGTGACTTAGAAGTTATTAAAAAAAGTGAAATTGTTGCAGTTTTAGTATACAGGTGACGTATACGCTATACTTTTCGTGAATTGCCCTTTCAAATATTCATTCTTATAATAACCGCCATTTTATATTCTGTCACGTTCAAATTCCTATACGATATATTTCTTTAAAATATTTATTCTATTTCCCAAAATACAAATAGCAATGGATTTTGCCAACTGAACTGTCAACATACAGACGACTCCTGCGTCCCTGAAGGTATCATGATTCAAAACAATGACACGTTCTTTTATTTTAAGAAGGATATAAATTGCGTTAAGTAAGTACGCTATGTATTATTTTTTATGTAATTATTTTTATATATAATTTTACTTATTCTAATTTAATACTATTCCGTTCTCAGCTTTGCGATTGAATTCAGTGTCGACATTCAACGCCGGAATCGAACTCACGACTTTTGAAGTTTCTAATTAATTTAAAGAGAAAGATTTTTTTCAATTTTTACTATTTATTATACTTACTTGATTCTTTTTTTTGTGGTCTTCATTTTGTTTCAGTGAGTGTCTCAGCGCCCTCGTGATGGAAAATACGTTGATGGGCTACGATGTTAAAGCAACACTTACGTTTCTCGTGCGCCATTTTGGACTCGTATTAAATGTTTTTAATATTGTGGATGTAAAGGTACGGTACAATAACTTATGTATCTATTTAACTAGGATTTTACAAACATTATTTTAAAAATATTGTTTATATTATTTTTTTTAATGTATATACAAGAAATTAGCGATAGGTTATTTTATACAACTGTAACAAAAGTATATATAGGGTACTTTCAAAGTGTCCAACATAGTGTGTCATCGCAAGGCCGTATAAACTAAAAACTATTAGCATGAAGTAATATAGCCTATATTCTTCCGCTATAAATAGACTATAAAAAGGATTTTGTTCACATATTGACAGATATATATTAATTATAAATATATTGAAGTTCGTGGGTAACTTTCTTTATACTTTTTTAACTTACTCCTACCTTATTTAGTCATTATTCCAAACAATTTTATAAAAGGGGGTACTTTTAGACCATAAAGACTATAAAAGCGTTGAATGCGTACGGCTGGCAGGGTAGTAACTGCCCTGAAGTACTGATATATGGATATTGAGTGATTTATGTCATTTCATGTCATTACGAGCAATCTATGCCCGAGTATACTCGAAACGTGTGATCTATGTGTGTTTCGACGTTTTCCTTTTTAAATTAACTTTAACCACTTCTGTTTTTCCTAACACTTACACATTTGATTATACTACTACATACATGAATTACATTCGTTTTGGCAAGTGACGAACGAGTCAGTCTTCAGCCAGTTGTTCTTTATTTATTCGAAAAGCTAACAATGCAATAAAAAAGCTAACAATATATAAATAAATTAATTCCTATACTAAATATATATGCACAATTCCAGATAGGTGCTTACCTATTAAATCCAGATAGTCCTCCAGAAAACTTCAGAGAAGTACAAAAGCTTGGTAAACGCGTCTCCCTCGTACACGATCGCCTCCGACTGCGGCCTGCAGAAGACGTGCTGGTACGCTGGCCGCGCTGCGGGACGCCTGGACCGGCTTGAATAAGAGCCTACTGGAGAATAGGTTGTGGAAGGTTTTTAACATAGAAATGCGGATTATTCCGATTGTGACAGGTGTTTTTGTTGGCTCTATCACTTGCTTACTTATTACATAATTTTTATTCCTCAGTGTTTAGATCATTTATTATGTTACTTTTACATTCAGATACTCTCTTTACCTCAATTTACATCTATATCAATCTGTATACAATAGAAACTCGATTAACTAGAGTAATTGTTGTTGTAAGTAAAAGTAATTATCGAATATTCGGATAATAAAAATTTTTATATATGAATAAAATCTTGTACTCGGGCTTAGAGCATACATTTACATATAAGTACACAGTATTATACGTTTATTAAAAACCAGGTAGTATATATTAACAAAATCATCTCAATCATCGTTCTTAGAAATTTGGTTGACGCAGACGTGGACGCTTGTCCGTATAATCTCGTATCCTTACAACCGAGGGCCGGATAATCGAGGCTCTACTATATTCTGAAGTAAAAATTTCACATTACCATAGATATGGAGAATTTGGGTATAAAAGTGGACATGGAGAGTCTAAAGTCCATGGAGGCGGCGCTGTTGGCGCGCATGGCGGAGGCGGAAGAACGGTGCGCGCGCGCCGCGGGGCGGCGCTTCCGCGTGCTGTCGCCAGCGCACGTGCGCGCGCTGCTGTACGACGAGCTGCGCCTGCAGCCGCCCGGCACCTCCACCGGCGAGGCCACGGTGGGGCGGAGTTAGATTATTTAGTTCAATAAAAAAAAAATTGTTGTTTTTTTTACGTCTTCACGTTTTATTCAGCGTATGGCAGGGTAGAGAGAGTGAATTGCAGGGATCATAGGAATCTAGTGTTGAGACACTCCGTTGCTTCGTTCTTTCCGCCTTTTTCGAGGCGTTGCGTATTGTGTGGCGGAATTCAACGCCGCCCTTTGCTTAGTTGCCAAAGTGCACTAAATGAAAATAGAAAAATCCATCTTCCCCGAGTGAGAATTGAACCTACAAACAGTCACGTTTACAGGTACCTATACGCTACGTACTTTACGATACGGTTCTCAAAAAAAAAATATACTTCACAGTGTAATATATATTGACGAAACATACTAAAACTTACGAATATAAATTTATAATATACATAACTTTTAGCAAGTTTTGTGAGTAGTTGTAATATGTTGTGGTCGTGGGCACAGCTGCGCTCGCTGCAGCACGCGCACCCGCTGCCCCGGCTGATCCTGCAGTACCGGCGCCTGCACAAGGCGCACGCCACCTTCCTGCGCGGGGTGGCGCGCCGCCTCACCGACGGGCACGACGTCGTGTACCCCAAATGGTACTCTATATACCTACATTCCCTATCCCGCATACAGCAGGTTAGGTAGAGGGAACCGCAGGAAGCATGAAAATCTAGTGTCTAGGACGCTCCGTTTCCTGTTTTCTACCCTCTTTTGAAATATTGCCTGCCTATTTAGTATATAGTTTTTTGTTTTCTACCCTCTTTTGAAATATGCCCCGCTAGATTGAAGAAAATAGAAATGAATTAACCTATCCTTCTCGAAAGAGAAATGAACCCACAAATATTCACATTTACACGGAAACCTTTGTTGTCCCTCAATCAAAACTGTCCAATACCTACTCATGTATTAGGTCGTGACAGATGTGCGTCTTAATACGAAAATATTTTATGTTAGGGTTCGCTTATTTATGCTCTACGCTCGACGAAGGAATGCGACACTACATTTTGTCTCAATCTCTTTTTTTAATAAGTGACTTCAAAAAAATAGTACTATATTTGTGTGTACAACGCACACTAAAACAATATTTTACATTTCCTCTTACTCAATCTTTTTTCATTCTCGATCTCTTATCGCGTGTAAGGTAAAAAGCATGGATACTTAATAAATTTCTAAATCTCTCCAATTTTCTCGTGATTATTATTCAAAGTATTTCCACACGCGCAGGGAGCAGACGGCGGCGGCGACGGGGCGCATGGCGGCCAGCAGCCCTAACCTGCAGGCCGTGCCCAAGACACCCTTCGCGCTCACGCTGTTCCCAGAGACTGGCGACGGTGGCTAATCTTTTTAATATTTAAAGAAAATACAAAAAATTTAATGCAGCAGGATGAGCCCGCGTCCTCTTGTGAACCGTGCAAGTACTGTCACTACTGAGCCATACGTTTTTCATTACGCTGCATCAAAATTTTAATTTGCTTTATACAACTTATTTCGTTGTTAGCATCTCTGTAGGGAGATTTTTACAAATTTCCGCTACTGTCTAATCGGTTGGGGAGAAAGAATGCTGTTTTTATACTCACACTAAGGACAGAATGAGATAGATTTTATATTTTTTTTATTTAAAAATCATAAAAACATTTAACAATCTATCCCCTCATTAACTGCTTCTATTAAATTAAACCCACCCCCCACCGCAGCACAGGAGGAGCCGCTGTGCCTGCGCAGCCTGTACGTGTCGCGCGCGGGCCGGCGCCTGCTGGCGGCCGACTTCCAGCACATGGAGTGCCGCGTGCTGGCGCGCGCCGCCGCCGACCACGCGCTGCGGGCCGACCTGTGCGGCGCGCGCGACCTGTTCGTGGAGCTCGCTGCTAACTGGTTATGCGACTTTTTGTTTATAATTTTTGATTTTTATAGGAACTAAGTACGGTGACCGTCGTGGTGCAAAAGTATAGCGTTTACCTAGACGCGACGGTTTGTTGGTTCGATTCCCATGAGGGGAAGGTGGATTTTTTCTATTTCCATTTTCTTCGTTTTGGCAACTAAGCAAAACGCGGCGTTGAGTTTCGCTACTTGTCACATAATGCGTAAAAAAGATGGAGAACGGGGACGGTCTAAGCAGTTTCCTCTGCCTAACTCTACCATCTGCGAGATACAGCGTGAAGTTAAAAAAAGTACAGTGGCAACGGAGGATCCAAAACCAAATTTTTTAAATAATTCATTCAATAATTACAAACTAAGTTATAACTAAAATGGTGACTATTTACTCGATGCTAGAGACAAGAGTGTCTTTATTTTGTAAAATTATATCTAACATTAATTAACAGAATAGATGAATGGCGCTAGATAACATGTCGCTACAATTTACAGAACTACTGCAATATATTTAACAAGTTATGTGAAGTATGACTAAGCAATCCCAGTGTGGGAACGTAACATACGTTTAATTATTATTGTGTACAAATATTTATTTCATATGTAAATATATTTATTTTGCAGGTTGAAAAAGCCAATAAGCGAGGTGACCAGTGAAGATCGTGAGAAAACCAAGCGTCTGCTGTACGCGAGTTTATACGGGGCTGGGACCAGGAAGCTTATGGAAATACTCAACCTTGGCTACGACCAGGTGTTGTCCATCATGACGAGCTTCCACAGTGCAGTATTATTTATATTATTTTCATCTTTATTTAGAAGTGAAAGAGTTACTTAGCTAAAAGCAGGTAAATTGTAAAGCTTATTATAGTATATTCTTCTAATGACATTTCTCGATTGGTTAATCAAAATCTAAGACCCATCAGACGTGTGGGACTCTGCATATCTAAGTTTTTGTTAAGTTAAGCTAAGTTGTTTTTGTTAGCCTTTTAAAAGTAAAGTATCTTTTTTTCTAGAAGAATAAAAATAGTATTACAAAATTTATATGGTAATTAACATATTTCTTGCTATTAATTTATTAGGAACATATCCCTGCTTCAAAACGTTCGCGGAGTCCGTCGTCCAGAGATGTGTGCGCGACGGCGGCCGGGTCGCGACTGTGTGCGGGCGCGCGCGCACGCTGCCCGTCGGGGAGGAGGAGCGCGCGCGCGCACACAGGCAGGCCGTCAACTTCGTGATACAGGGTGAGTGAGTGAGTGCACGTCACACGAAGATGCGCACGCGACGGCGGCCGGGTCGCGACTGCACGATATAATATGTTATATGAAACTTTGATATTGATATATTTAAAAATATCAATATATCAAGAATGTGACGGTTCAAAAAATATCAATAATCCTTCTAAAAAAACAGAGTAAATCAACGGATCTTAACAGTAGGTTCTTGCAGTTTCCTTTGTCTACCCTGTCATGTGCGGGATAAAGCGTGAAGCTAAAAAAAACTGCGGGTAACTCTATGTGATGTGTCGGGCAGGCACAGCGGCGGACATTTGCAAGACCGCTATGGCGCAGTGCTGGGAGCGGCTGCGCGGCGCGCGGCCCGCGCTGGACTGCCGCCTGCTGCTGCAGGTGCACGACGAGCTGCTGTGGGAGGTCAGGGACGACCACCTGGATAGAGCCGCCGGTGGGTATTTTTTATAGATCCAAAGTCAAATAATTTTATTGAAAACCCAATTGGGGAAGATGGTTTTTTCTATTTTCATTTTCATCGCTCTGGCAGCTTAGCAAAGAGCGGCATTGAGTTCCGCTACTCGACACGCAATGATTTTAAAAAGGTGGAAAGCAGGGACGGAGAAAACAGGAATTAAGAAACGGAATGTCTTGCAATATGCAGGATAGAGCGTAAAAGGTAAAAAAAGGTACATGCTTCATTTCTTAAACGTCAAGTTATTTAATTTACCACCAGTTTGCTAAAGGTAATTCGTTAGACCTGAGAAGAAACCTCGGAAGAAAATCCGTTTTTTCTTTTTAAATTTGCCAAATACAATTTAACAATCCTTAAATACTCTTGAAATATATCGGTTTTCTCTTCATACCCTGCTTTGTGTACAACACAGTTATTACACAGGTATAATAAAAGAGGCCATGGAGAGCAGCGCGGCGGCGTGCGGGCTGGCGGGCGGCGCGCTGCCGGTGGCGCTGCGCTGCGGCCGCCGCTGGGGCGGGCTGCGCGCCTACACCGCGCCCCACACATGACGACCACTAGACTTGGCTAGTATTTATAAGTTAATTACATTAGGTATACTTAATTAATATAAATTTTGATTATTTGTTATGTATTTTTTTATTTTGTTTAAAATTTTCTTAGGCCGATTTTTAGAGTTAGAGTAATCTGATGGTTAATGCAGATAACGGCTGATGGGTTAAATAGGTCTTTATTTATTTATTCAAATTTTAATTTATCTACAACATATCGGATATCTTTGAAATAAAAAAAATATTGTTTATCTGCGATACAAGGAACATATTTCCTAACTAGAACTTTATCAGCAGGTGGTGAAAATGACCTTTATAAATTTTAATATGTAAAAATAACATCAGTCGTCCGGCAACTACCGATATCTATAATTTAATGGTCTCCTATCCCTAAATACTACAGGTTAAATAGTAGCTAAAAGTGTCAATTTGTGACTCCTTACCTACTCTAGAGACTAAAAGCGGAGTCACAAAGTTTGCCATTTTCTTTGTTCAAGTTTCTTATTTTCCAACTTGAGTAAACGAGACCATTAATTTACAATTGGAGAGCTAACGGTATGACAATGGAGAATGCTCAAAAAAATAATAACTTTACAGTTTTATAACTTCTTTTCTTTTGACACACACACATGCACAGATTATATTTAAATAAATACGTATACAGTGCACATAAAGAAATAAAACAAAGTTTACTACAATCCACTTGTTTAATCCGTAAACATACAAAATGTCGACGAGAGAAGTATTTAGACAACAAAGTTAATCGTACAAATATTATTAACGATATCCACAAATGTATCTAGCATTCGTATTACAGCCTATATCATTGAAATAAGTTATTAAAAAAATACACAGCAGAGACTAGCTTACATTACGTTTTCAACGATACTTACATATTGGTATAAATTAATGAATTTAAAAAAAATTCTGATAATACAAACGACGAAAAGGAGAGGTGTGCATGTATAATTTTTGTTCATACAATATATTAAACAAGAGGACCGTCGTGGCGCAGACGCAATGTGTAGGTCTGTGGGTTCAATTCCCACTCGAGAAGAATAGATTACTTCATTTCCATTTTCTTTGCTCTGGCAAATAGGCAAAACACGGCGTTAGGTTCCGCCACTCAACACGCAATACCTCAAAAGCCGGAAATCAGGGAATGGGGTGTCTCAACACTAGATTCCCATCATTCCTGCGGTTTCCTCTGCGTACCCTGCTATGTGCAGGATAAAGCGTGATAAAATAAAAAAAACACTATTTTTTTCCTCTTAATACAATAAAAAACTACAAAAAAATAAAGGAATATCTGTTCTGGCTTTAATATACATGTTTCGTGTATAAATGACCACACCAAAGGATGTACATGCCTACATGTGTTTAAGAATATAAGACATACTCCAAAATGAACAAAGCAAGTCTTAAGTTTGACATGTACATATTATAATTATAAACTTACATTTATTTACGTAATTTTATTACTCCGTTTTATCGCGACATCTGTCTCCAATACACTAATTATAAGTAATAATGAAAACAAATAAATATGCTTCAAGCGAGAATCGAACGTGTTACTTATGTACTATACACATTATTGAAATATTTCAAAATGTGGTGACATGAGAACAATATTTTACAAATATTTATATTAGTTAATTGAATTTTATATAAATTTATAAATTAATGAAAAATATTTTCGGTCTGCAGTTCCCTCTGCCTACCCTGCCATTTGCGGGATAAAGCGTGAAGCTAAAAAAAAAATGTGCTCAAAATCTTTTTATTTAATGATGGTTAAATGCGTACATTAGCTAAATACAAATCTAGACACCATAACAACTTATTTTGATGACTAATTATTATGATTATTAATATGTATATTACAACAATTCATATATACATTTAATTTATTGAGACATTAGAAATTTTAAATAAAAGTTGTGCAATGAAAGCAAGGCAGTGTTTAAATGTCAAAAACAATATATAAATTGATCAAAGTTATTAATTTTATAAAATAGCTAATATTATATTGAAAATTATTATTATTATTCTTTTTTTTTAGCTTCACGTTTTATCCCGCAAATTGCAGGGTAGGCAAAGGGAACTGCAGGAACTATATGCACCTAGTGTTAAGATACTCCGTTGCTTAGTGCCTGCTCAGTCTGTTCCCGCTTTCCGCCTTTTTCGAGGCCTTGCGTGTTAAGTGGTGGAACTCAACGCCGCGCTTTACGCTTTCTAATTCTAGAGCGAAGAAAATGGAAATAGAAATATCCATCTTCCCTGAGTGGTAATCGAATCCTCAAACCGTCGCGTTTACGCATACGCGTCTGCGCCACGACGGTCCTCAATTTATTTACTTTCAATATATTAAGTATATAGTTGTAGATTTATAATATGAAGTCATAATTTACGTAGAAAGATAAAGCATTGATACAAAATGAGTGTACATTTGGCAAATGCGAGATAATTTTTGTTCAATTTGTTTAGTTAGTTTATTACTCTAATATATCATTTTTCTTTGTATTCTATTAAATTATTAAGTAATTTACCATTTTTATGAGCATTGCGATCCAATCATAAAGTTACAGCAACCATAGTGAAAAGGCGGTGAGTTTTGACACTAACAGTCTCGTATCGCAGAGAGTTGAGGCCATCTTTCTCTGTCTTCCCGGCGTTCTCCTCCATGATCTTGTGACGGTCTGCGTTCTTGCTCTCCTGTTTGTGCTTCAACATTGTGTATCTTGACATGTGAGGAGGGAATCTGTGAAATAGAAATATATTTTATAGCTATGTTGCAGCATAAGCTCTTCACTACAGCAAAGTCAGTCCAAAGTAACTGTTGGCATAAAACAACTGTAGTAATATTAACCTTCTATAGTAAGCTTATAAAAGTATACACAGACATAAAATAAAAGCATTTTGTTTTACTGAACTAAAGAATAATAATATCATGTGATTTATTTGTCTGAAACACACTTGAGATGTGTCAATTTAAATTAAACATGTTATTTATTTTATTATTATTTATTATTTTTTGTCTGTAAAATTCATTAACAAACAATAAGTAAGTTATACAGTATGATATTTGAGGCAAGTATCATCTGAGCAAAGTCTCCTACTTAATAATACACTCAGGGTCAAATTATAACAAAATTACTTGTACTTCACTTAAACTAATTCACACTCCTGGCCTTATGTAAACTAAAGTAATGGCTACTTAATTTTCTGTTTGGACAGGTAAAAGTTGAAGCATATTATTTTTAAGACTGTAATATTACAAAAGTTTGATATTTATAATGCTTTGTGCTAACATAATATATATGTATTATACAAATGCTTTTAAATCTGCTACATATTTAAAAGATATGAGGCATCACTGGCAAGTGACTGTTTTACATAAAGTGACACACCTAATTTGTGAATAAGGAGGCTAGTATATAAGCAAGCTTAGAAAAACCATCCATTTATATACATCAATTGTCTTACTTTGTTTGATAGAATATATTATACAAGTATACAGATAATATATTTAACAATATTTAAAATTCCATACCTTAATATTTCAAGATCATGTGATTCAATTCGTCCAGCAAAATCATCGTCTTCACCACCCCATTTCTCATATCTATTTGAGAAACCATTGAGCTTTTGATACTGCTCTGATGTTATAGCCAGGACTCCGCCGACTAGAGATTTGTATATAAGAACAAATCTAAACTTATCAATACTCGCACTCATGTGCCGGGGTTGTTTTAAACAAACATATAAATTACTTAGGTCTAAAGGTAACAAATCTACATCATGGAGTATAAGGCATGGGAATTTATCTAATATAGCCTGTTTTGCCCCTATATTGTAAAGCAACCCTTTGTTCCATGGTTTTTCATCTCTTTGTTCAATTACATATATTCTGGAAAAAGCAACATTCATTAAATCATTCTTAATATTCAAACTATATAAGTAATTTAATAACTTCATATATCATTGTATTTAAGTACAATTGAATAAAAATTATCATAATAATACATACTTGTAATGTATATTTTGTTGCCTCAAAAAATTGTGTATATATGGAATGAATATATCCAGTTGACTTTGTCTATTTCTGTATGTCACTAATATAGCAACACTAAATAATGGTTTACAATTTTGTGGACTGTAACTACCATTCATAATGTCCGTTGGCAAAAAATCAACATATTTTTTATTAATATCCCAACTGTGAATGGAATTTGTATTCTGAAGAATGTGATCATATTTACAGTCTGGTAAAGTTGGTTTTACAACTAATTTGGGATTTGTCTGTTTATACAGACAATCCTCAAGACTGTGCTCGGCCAAATAATCATACTTGTAATATCCATATGAGGTCAATAATTGGATGATTGCAACAGTACATAATGTTATACAAAGATATGTGCTTAAACGCACCTGTAGAAGTCTTTGTATTGAAAACCATTTAGGCATTTGTAATATATTATTTAGCTAAGAATTAAATTGTTCCTTTGCATGTCTTTGATTCTGAAACGTAATAATCATATATTTACAAAAATGAAATAATGTTAATAGAATGCTTGAGGAAGCAAAAAACTAAACTTTATATACAAAAATGTATTCATCCCAGGGCAAAAGTTTTACTCAAAGTATAAATAATTTCTTTTTTATATAAAATGTCAATTACGTCAAATAGCGTCGACGTTATTGATTTTATATATACAAAGTAATGGTTTTCACTTTTACTTTCATTTAATTTTAATGTAATATAATTATAATAAGTACTTCATTTCTTACCGGTCTGAAAGAGTTAATGCATTTATACGGAATATAAAACTTTTCTCTTAAAAAACTAATTGATTTGCATGAGTATATACTTCTGAGTCATGCATTGCTAATTTATAAGGGTGAGAAGATAATATTAAATACAAGTGCACTTAACAATACAATCAGAATGACTTCAGTGACATTGACAGAAGAGACGAAGTTATATGCTAAAGGCTAAACAGCCAACAGGTAATATTACCATATAGATTAATTAACAACATTACATTGGCGAAGTGAATTGTGCTTAACTGGCACGCTCGCAACGCCACAAATAAAAAGAAGAGGAAGAATCAACAACAATGTTTTTTTTTGTTTTGTAATAAATTCTTTAATAGATTAGATATATTTAATAACCCAACGCACTGATCGCGTATAGGTCATTCACGTGTACTAAATTAAAGATTATAAACAATGTGTTGATTCATATATTTTTAGCTCTTAATAAGTAATAATAGATATTTTACTATGAAACAATTTTCAAATTATTTTGATTCTCTTAGTGGAGAAATCATTATATGGAACAAAAGATATACATTTTTTCGTTGTCATGGACTGTGGGAATTTAAAATCGGAATAATAGAAATCCTTATCAAACTAGAACACATCCTGACTAGTTTATCAAAGTAGGACATGTAAATATTCCAAATAAATAATGTATTTCGTATAAATATATGTACTCCAATAAGATAAAAGATAATAGTAATTAGGTTCTTGCAGACACGATATTGGAAAGATAATTTAAAGAACAAAAGTATTAATACATAATCTATAGACTAGCAACGATTGACAAACACCAGAATGCGACGTAATTAAATATTTTTTTATTATGAAATAATAGCGATAACAAATATTTATTCATATTGAAAAATTGCATTAATCATAATAAATTGACTAACTGCAACTAGTGCGTTTCTAGCACACTTTTAAAATACCCGCCATTGCGAGTGCAAGTGTCACTGTCAATATATACTCAAGTAAACAAACATTTATAATGTTTACAAAATGTACGTAGGAATTTGTGCAAAGTTAATATATTAATTATTAATTAAAAAAGACAGCAAATTAAAGATATAACATTTGTCGATCATTTCAATCATGGCAGAAAAGAAAATGTGGAAAGAGCAAAACCTAACCTGTAAACCTTTAGATAGTTTAGAAGAAATTTCAGCATTTTTACAAGATCCTCCAAATTGGAGGAGTTTGTGTGTTGAATTAAAATTGCACAGTGATTATGTTGTGAAAAATACAGATGTCAATAAAATTTTTGGTACAAATTTACTTGAAACTCCGCAAACTTTTTGCCATTATGATCCGGAAGCGGAAGAAGTTGAACGGCACAAGAGGAAAGACTTGCCAAAAACATTGGTTTGCCATGATATGGCCAACGGATATCACGATGACAGGTATTTTATATATTTTTTTAAATAAAAAAATTATATTGTTTGAAAGTAAAGTAATATTTAAATTATATTTTATCTCACTGTTACGAAAACATTTTGAATTGTTTTGAATTGTAAAGTGAATATTTCTATTCAGACATAACTACTCAAAATAATTAAAATCGATTTAGTTGTTTTGAATGTTTATATTTAAATGAATATTCTCTGTCTCCACGCACGAAGGTCAAGCTTCAATCCTAATTTGTATGGAAGATAATATATATTAAATTTATTTTCATTTTCCTGTTCAGATGAGACGCATAAATAAGAAATGAGGTTAATTATTAACTTACTCTTAACACAGAATATTTTACCCCTTTTAAATTTTTTACCCTCCCCATATCGCATATGCGTCAAATGTGAAACTGATAAATATTTTATTGAGTTTTATTTTATTGCTTAATAAATACGAGAAAAGTAAAAAAAAGTTGTTTAACTAAAATAAAAGTTAAGTTTTCTATTATTTTTATTTTCATTTGACTTTAAGCTCAATTGTTAACATAACAATCGAACTTTAAATCAAAAGAAAATGCAATATCTATAATTTTCCCGCTCCAAATACAGTACGCCAAATTCACACAAATGAACGTTGAGTTCCTCCGCTTAATATCTAGAATTTGTGCATAAGGCAGAAAACCGAATGTCAACGCAATAAGTTAATCATGTATATTCAGATTTGAATGATATATTGCTCAGATGGATGGTTTCCCCTCACCTCTCTTATGGTTCTTCTGGTTGGACTTTCGAAAACACAATATTGAAAATACTGGAGGAAGGTCATGTAAAAAGCATGGGGACTCCCCGGAGAGCGTGTATGAAGAGGCTAATGACAGACATAGGGCGAGGCGGAAGAGGTGTGCAGAGACCGCAGCGTTTGGCGCTCCGTTGTCTCCTACCCCCCCTAGGGATAGAGTGTGAAGATGTGTGTGTTTGTATATGTGTGTGTATGTGTCTGTGAGTGTGTATGTGTTCTGCTACATCCTAGATAAAGCTGGAGCTAATAAATAAACGATTTGCAGCGTAATAGACGGCACGGGCAACTACAGCGCGTACTCGTTCTACAACTGGGGCGCGATCGACATCTTCTGCTATTTCAGTCACCATTTCATAACGATACCTCCGCTGGGCTGGATCAACGTAGGACACGCGCATGGGGTCAAAGTTATTGGTAATTATATCGTTTTTTTATGTCTTCACGCTTTATCCTACTGCTATATGTTTTATACATATATATATATATATATATATATATATATATATATATATATATATATATATATATATATATATATATATATATATATATATATATATATATATATATATATATATATATATATATATATATATATATATATATATATATATATATATATATATAAATGAATATAAATACTTTCATAGGTACTTACTCGACTAATATTGACTTCAGCATAATTTTATTCAAAAAATATTTTAAAAACATACAACATAGTAAAAAAAGGTTATTATGACTGATTTTACATATACCTAAATAAAAAAATACTTTGCTACAGTAGATACATTCGGAGAAAAACGTGTAAATCGAAAATTTAAAGTTTTTGATGATAATGCATCATTTTGCTATTTAACAGTTGTGATTCTTTTCAATATTTTTAGGTGTACACAGAAATAATAATAAAATACTGTGACGGGTTAGAATGTGTAATATATTACGGAAACACTGTTGCTTTTTATTTAATTACAATATATTAATTCATTGTTATTTAATTACAATCACAGTAGCATTTAGTAGAGTACGATAAAAACAAAAGAAAACCTGTAAAAGCAGATCTCTCTACAGAGATGCTAACAACGAAATAAGTTGTATAAAGCATACAAGAATGTCGACGCGGCGTGATGTAGAACGCATGGCTCAGTGGTGAGAGCGCTTGCACGGTTCGCAGAAGGACGCTGCGTTCAAATATCTATATGTTTTCTTTAAGTATTTCTTATATCCTCAGTGTGAATTAACACTTTGATAAAGTACCTACCGTGTAAGTCGGGGGTAGGTGTATATTGAACGTAATTCGTTAGGTACGGTTATAACGGAGTGGGCGGAGGGGGCCGCGCTGTGGGACAAGATACTGCAGTCCGAGGACGAGTGGAGGCACTTCGCGAGCGCGCTGGTGGCCATCGCGAAGACGCTACGGTTCGACGGCTGGCTACTGAATGTGGAGAATAAGGTATGTATTTGATCGTTTAGCTTCACGCTTTATCCCGCATACATATGGCGGAATAGATAGGAACTAGAGTCGGGACACTCCGTAATTCTCTTTTCTTTCAATTTTGAATGAAGTTATTATTATTATTTTATAGCTTTACGTTTTATCCAGCACATAGCAGGGTAGGCAGAGGAACCGCAGAAAATCGTGGTAACCTAGCGTTAAGACTGAATGAAGTTAGTATTTTTATTATAGAGCTTCATACTTTATCCCGCACATGGCAGGGTAGGCAGAAGTAACCGCAGGACCCAAACCTACTGTTAAGACATCTCATTCCCTGTTTTCTGTCCTTTCGAGGCATTGCGTGTAGAGTGGCGGAACTAAACGCAGCGCTTTGCCTAATTGCCAGAGCGACGAAAATGGAAATGTATTTTTTTTTCATCTTTCCCTCATGGTTATCGAACCCACAAACGGTAGCATTTACAAGCAGACGCTGCACCTCAGACAGTCCTCAAATTTAATATAGCTACAACTTTATTATTTCTAGTAAAATCCAAAATTATTTGATCATCTGCCACACGTACCTAGATATCGAAACCCGCCGCCCTCCTGCAGTTCGTGCAGCACCTGCACCAGGTGCTGCACCAGGAGCTGCAGCAGCCGCTGCTGCTGTGGTACGACAGCGTCACCCGCGACGGCGACCTGGCCTGGCAGAACGAGCTCAACGATAAGAACAAGTTAGTTTCCATTTGTCATTACTTTACCTTACTTACCTTACTACTTACCTTATTAACTTTCGTTACAAATAATCGAAACGTATTTGTGTATGTGTTTATTTGTATTTGTTATTATCTATGTGTCGTGATAACGTTAAAGTTTTAAAAAAAAGTACAATAATATATTTACATTTTAAAAATAATTAAAAAAAAATTAAAACTGATTTCACTAATTCAGTGAAAAAAGCCATTGTGAAGTTCAGTTCAAAAGTAAAGTGATGCTAATAACATTTTTGTAGATTTAATTAAAATGTTTAGCATTTTAAACTGTCGTTAAACAAACGAGTTTCTATTTTAAATTGTTTTTCGAAAAAGTCTTAAGACCAGGTCTCACAATATATCTAGATTATCACTTGTGTTACTAAAATATACATATTTATTCACTTAGTTATACGAAGTAATTAAAAAAGGGAATATATTGTAATAACTATTCTTTATATAGAACGAATTAAACGGATTAATCGCGTATATTGACATATTTTGGAAACCCGACTACTGCA
This sequence comes from Dione vanillae, assembly GCA_037178615.1. Classification (NCBI taxonomy): domain Eukaryota; kingdom Metazoa; phylum Arthropoda; class Insecta; order Lepidoptera; family Nymphalidae; genus Dione; species Dione vanillae. The sequence continues at coordinate 373,849 of JAZFAU010000081.1, forward strand.
AGGTATTCGAAACGTCAGGTTTCCAAAAAATATCAATATACGCGACAGATCCATTTAAATTGTTTTATTTTAAATATGTAGAAATCGTGGAGTTAGCTTAAAACATAACTCGTTTACAAATAACTTCATCACGGTCGGGTAGGGAGTTCTTCGCCGCCGTGGACGGACTCTTCACCAACTACTCCTGGTCCCCGCAGCAGGTGGAGGCCAGCGCGGGGGCGGCCGCGGGGGAGGGGCAGGCGGAGGGGGGGCGCCGCACAGACGTGTTCGTGGGCGTCGACGTGTGGGGCCGCAACTTCTACGGGGGAGGGCACTTCAATACCCAGCAGGTGTTGTGTGTTCTACAATTTGTGCTTTGCGAGGGTTTTTATGGTTTATGGTATATTGTGAAGTGGTAAGATGGGTGAAGAGGTGATAGTGGCAATAGACGAAGGGAGAATAGGCAAAGTGATAATAGGCAGAGATAAAAAGCGAAGGGATAATAATGATGTTATAGTTCGTTTTCCATTTTTTGACAGAATTCGTGTTGACTGGAACTGAATACAGCACTTAGTCTTACCAGAAAGAAAAATAATAATTAATTCGTTGGAGGATCAGAGGATCGAACCAATGCTTTTATTATATATCTATAATGTATGTGTTTTTTAAATGTATGTACACCGGTCGTGATGGGTCAGCCACTCTGTTAACGATAAACAATTAATATTATTTTTACAAGACTTATTTTATACTTGATTAAATAATCTCTAACATTACATTAATTATAAATATGTACTACGGATATATATAATAATATTTAACCATTGTGTAGGCAGTCCAAGTAGCCTTCGACCACGGCTGCTCCCTCGCCATATTCGCTCCAGCGTGGACCCACGAGGCCTTGTCTCAGAACCCTGCAGACATCAACTCTGTGGCCAATTCCGAAGACTTGGACCATTATGAGAAGTTCCTCTTACGAGACAGAGCACTGTGGGGTAGCTTGTGGCCTTATTTGAACACAAAACTACCCTGCCAGCTGCCGTTCCAGACGTCGTTTTGCAGAGGACAGGGGAAAAAGCGGAGAATGTACGGCGAGGTGAGGTCACTCTACTTATTGGTTAAAAAAATTATAAGTAATGTATATAGTTTGTAGATCTTGTGAAAATATATTAAAATAAATTTATTATGTATTTAATTAGAAATCACCAAGATTTTTTGGATTATTTTTGAGCTTCAAAAAAAAGTGATTAGTCTAGATTTTTTATTTAATCTGTTATAAATAGTTTAAATAATAGAACACTATGTTGACGCTAAGCCATGGCTCGCTGTTAGGAGTCCATTTTTCACAATAATATAATAAAGTGGATTGGGTTATTCTCGTACTAACGTACGTACGTTTCTAACAATAAAATCATAAAATGTATATTGATTGTAACAATGATCCCAGGTGATCTGCCCAGTCCCGTGGTACAACCTCCATCACATGCAGTACCAGCCGAACTCCTCCCATGGACCCCATGGATACCTCCTCTCCACCCAAGATACTATCACCAATATTACAGAGTCTGGACTCTTAAATAACAAAGCTGATATCTTCAGATATAGAAGATCTTTCGAAACTACCAGAAACGAACTCGACCTTAAAGAAAAAGAAGTTGGAGAAAGACCTGTGAAGAGAAAAATTAAAGACAATATTAGACGTTTCTTCAAAAATAAAACATCTAAAAGCGATTTGGATAAATTGGATGCTCCCGGGGAAATTGTTGAAGTTTCTGGAAGGTCCAACCATGCTACATCCAAGATTAAATACGCCCTAGCATATATTCCATACGAGTTGGAATGTCTAGAGCCGTTCTTCGAAGACAGTTTCTTGGGCGGAAGCTGCTTGAAAGTGAATCCTAGTGACCAGGTCGATCAAGAACACCGACTTTCTAGACTGTTCTTCTGCGATTTTCAATGCAATACCAGTTTAATAGCCTGTGTTGTTACCAAAACCCTCACGGGACATGAGAATCAGTTTTTAAATATCAAATTAAATATTTCTGATGGTGAAAAGTCTAAGAAGGTGGTCCTAGTGGGTGATAGTCAGGAGTTGGAGTCAGATGAAGACACCCTGAATGTGTACCCCTCGAATGAGGGCACAGGGTCAAATTTCAGGGAGCTACAGACGTACTTGGTGCTCCATGAGCCTGACTTTTATATTCCTGTTGCGAATGCGTATGGGTGGAGAGTTAGGTGAGTTGTTTTTTTTATCTACAAATAACAGACGCGACGCTTTGTGGGTTCGATTACCACTGGAGGAAGATAGATTTTACCATTATCTTCGCTCTGGCAACTAGGCAAAGCCCGTCGTTGAGTTCCGCCACTCAACACACAATGCCTCGGAAAGTGTCTTAACACTAGGTTCTCATGATTCCTGCAGTTACCTCTGTCTATCACGTGGTGGGGCCATGCAGGATAAAGCGTGAAGCTATAAAAAATAACAAAAATATACAGAATGTAATTTAAGATTTTGTAATAATCATAAATTGTATATCTTTCTTAAAATAGTGCCCGCCAGCTGAGCACTAAGTCACTAAGCGATGGTCACGCGAAAAACAAAAATACGAATTTCCTCCATTGTAGTATAAACATTGTTTTGAATTGTTTAGAAGCAATACTCTCAGACATTTTATTTATGTATGAAAGAGAAATTGTTTCAGATATTACGTATGATTTATTTAGAAACGATATGTTCAGGCAATTTATTATTTATATGAAACGTTTTAATTTTTGTTTCAGATATTACGAGTTTCCTATGGGAGTGGGGGTGGGCGTGGGCGTGGGGTCGCGCGTGACGTCAGTCAGCTGCCGCACGCAAGCGCGCGTCGGGCCCGTGCTGCTGGGGCACTTCGGACTCTGCGCCAGAAGACGTTGAGATGTAGTCGTTGTCGAGTTGATACTATCATATATTTGTTAAAATTTAAAAGTTTATTAAGTAATGTTATTCTATGTATAGTAAAGCGGTTCCCGCGGCCTGGTTACCCGACGAGGAGTCCCCCCATAGATGATTGTGTATGGACATTTTGTGTACTGTCTACGTTTATAGTTTTCAAATAAAATATTGAATATACTTGATATATGTTGTGTAGTGCTTTATTATAGAGAAGTGCAGAGAAGCTGTGAAGCCGGCGACTGTCCGGTCACTGTCCTGTGCTGACTGTCTAGCGGCAACAAATATTTTGAATAAAAAATAAGTAGTACGAATTATGAAACTTTCTGTTTGTTTCTACATCCATCAGAGATATATATATTATTTGTTTATTCGTATACAGTTTATTTATTACAATAAAATTTATTTCTATTGATTTACTATTTCTATGTAATTATTTTATCTATGCTCTACGATATTCTTATAATGTAATCAATATATATATATATATATATATATATATATATATATATATATATATATATATATATATATATATATATATATATATATATATATATATATATATATATATATATATATATATATATATATATATATATATATATATATATCAATTTACCATTGTATTATGATAAGCTTTCCTTTATTTACACTTTGTTATATTTTAATTGGTTAAAAATATAGATTAAAATTAAAATTAAAATTTTATTTCATCTACATTAGACAAAATGCAGGCGCAACTAATTTACTCGATATAATTTAGTTTGAAACATACTTCATTAAAATATATATAAAATATAAGAAAAAATAAATATTTGGGGTCTTAAAATATACTTTGACCTTTTTCATAGTAAGGTTAAAGAATTTATAGCATTTGTAGGAAGCTTTTCCTCCGTTTTTAGCGTTTGAACAAGTTCTTTGAAATGTCCAGATTTACAAGTAATGGTGGAAGGCTTTGGTTTTAGTAAATTCTGTATTGTATTGTGCTTTTCACGCATAATATTATTGTTAAAGCCTAGAACCTTCCTGTCCAATGCTCTAGTTTAGCTCTCCTGTACGAAAGGCAACTTCGTGTAACTGATTTTGACACGGTAACAATGTTCACCATTTTTAAATCAATACAAAATTGTCACTAACTTTCATTATTTTTTACCTTGTCCAAGACTAGCGAGTTCCTTATATTTGCTGTAGTGTGGCTGCAGACAAAGAGTGGGCAAATCAGCATATTTATTTCTGTATTTAAAAGTATAATTTGGATTGCTTCAGCAGCAATTGCTTGATCAGCTTTTCCATGGTAGATCAAATTTATGGGCAGTTGAAATACTAGATACTGTTTATTATAATATGTATAAACAAGGGCAAAAATATTTCGTATAGAGGTATTCATAGGCTTAGTTTCCTTTCAAAATTTATTTATACCAATACCATATATATCAGTTTTTTTAGCTTCACGCTTTATCCCGCACATGGCGTGGTAGGCAGAGGGAACCGCAGGGACTATACGAACCTAGTGTAGGCACACGGTTGCTTTTAGACCCTGCTTTCTCCGTCTTCTCTTTCGTTAATTGTGTGTTGAGTGGCGGAACTCAACGTCGCACTTTGCCTAGTTTCCAGAGCTAAGAAAATGGAAATAGAAAAATCCATCTTCCCCGAGTGGGGATCGAACCGACAAACCTTTGCGTTTACAGGCAGATGCTACGCCTATGCGCCACGACGATCCTCTATATTATTATATTAGTTAAAGTCGTGTAAAAACAATTGTTAATACCTTCATGGTAGCCAAGTCCACCAAAAAATGGGACAAAATGTGCAACAGCACGAGTTCCACTGCATCTGCATCAAACCATATGCAATTCTCTATTCCATTTACAATCACGTACATAAATAGAGAGTTTGATAAGATTATAGTCATTGTGAGATGTCCTTACACACTCGTGTATCGGTCGTGCACCTCTGCTTACGTAAGTCGTACCTGCTTCATCTACTTGTGATTTGCGACTTGTACATTATACAAGTATAGCTTTGATTTACATAATTGTTATACTACAAATGCTCTGTGGAGATGCCTGTGTATTGGGATTTTAGCGCTGTTAGCTTTTCAGTTGAGTTTATGTCGTTGCGAGCTTATAATTTGTTTTTTGGTCAGATGTAAGGAATATAATATTGATATATTATGTGTGTTATCAGTTATCTTTCCCTTTTATCTCATGTGTGTGATGAATGACTTGAATTTTGTTTTATCCAAAGAACATATTCCTCAAAGTGGAATTAGAGGTCACATTTATTTTATTTGCGAAATGCGTATACGTCATTTTACTGTAACTGTATATATTTATCATATTTTAGTTGGAAATATGTACGTATTCTACACAGCAAAGTGTTTTCTCGTTATTCCCGTTTAAAGCGCTTTATTGCTAAAAGTTTCATTTCAAGCGTAGTATACGTCTATTCAGTAATGTTTCAGCAGCCTTAAGCCTTAGTGGTCACATAATGGTAATATACAAGTTATTATTATATATAGGTAATCTTAAGAAATAACTTGTACAATGATAATTATTGTGGTGTAAAAATGTTTATATATTTTTTTAAATAAATAAATATTTTTTATCTTTACATATTCTTCGTACATTGTAAGCTGTTACGCCTTTCTTGTAGTGCAAAACCTAAGCTCGACGAAATCAAGGCGGCACTGTCACAGGTAGTGAACCATCCCATTTATACTTTAAGAGATCACGCGGAAGTTAATTTCGCATTTGACTAAACCGTTGTGGCGCAGAGGCATAGCCACTACCTCTAAACGCGACGGTTTGTGGGTTCAATTCCCACTTGGAAAAGATGGTCTTTTTCTTTTCCATTTTCTGCTCTCTGGCAACTAGGCAAAGCGAGCGTGGAGTTCCGCCATTCAACACGCAATGCATCGAAAAGGTTAAAAACGGAGTGTCTTAACACTAGGTTCCCACGGTTATTGCAGTCCCTCTGCCTACTTACTGCCTACTTTAAAAATTAGTTGTATTTAAATAATAGGGAAATCCCCTATAATGATACTTAAACAAACGAGTATATGATCCTAGCTTCTGCGCATTTATGCTTATAAAAAACGAATTAAGTAAAACTACGTCATGTCGAAATATCATATCGGAATAAATTTGTAGGTGAATGAACCAATGGCCATTAAACGATAAAAAAAACTATAAATATTTAACTAATTCATGGATTCTTATAGTTCTATTTTAAGTATTGTTATGTTGTTGCTGTTATTTTTAATAATTTTAGTAATGTTAGTTTTTTAGGGTTCCGTACAAAAATAAAAAAACGGAACGGAACGGAATGGGTGTTCCTGTCCGTCCGTCTGTCACAGCCAATTTTCTCTGAATCTACTAGACCGAATCAGGTGAAACTTGGCAGGATGGTGTAATGCCCTGACCCGAACACAGATGTGTAACGTAAAAAATATTTTTTTGAAATAAGGGTAATTTTCGGGGGATAAATGAGGTAATTAAAAAAAAAATTTGCGAACCTTACTGAGTCATATATCAAATGAAAGGGCTTGTTATCAGGATCTCGAATATATATTTTTTAATTTTTTAAAATAAATAGTTTCCATGATATATATATATATATATATATATATATATATATCATGGAAACTATATATATATATATATATATATATATATATATATATATATATATATATATATATATATATATATATATATATATATATATATATATATATATATATATATATATATATATATATATATATATATATATATATATATATATATATATATATATATTCTCCGAAACTACTGGGCCGAAAAATTTGAAAAAATTACTGAATATAGTTTATGAATTGTAGATTACAGGAAAACCTATAAGGGTTTCATAAATTGAAAATAAAATGGTAAATTCGATTAATAATGTTTTTAGGGAAAAAACGTTTTCAAGGGAAATATTTCACTATATTGTGTACGGAACCCTTTCCACGCGAGTTCAACTCGCACTTGATCGGTTTTTGATTTAGGCGTCTTTCAATTTTCAATGGGCGACAATACAAAATTATTGTGTTAATTTGTGCCTTTCAGAAGTTATCTAGTTGTGAGGATTTTTCAGAAAATTTAATATCGAGTTAGTTGTACTTTCAAAACTTGACTTTGGTTAGAAGAAACCAAAGTCAAGTTTCTGGTGTACGAATGTAGGCATGTAACTTAATATTTTTGTGTCAAAATCTACATAAATATATGATATATGGAGAACTCGGACCAGATAAATATATAATATATTTTTATAATACGTATGAGAAAATATTATAAAGAAAATTTTTTATCCCTCTTAGAACACTAAAATGGGCTTATTTCCCTAAATGTCGTGATGTATTGTGGCACAGTAGTATAGCATATGACTGTAAAAGTGACGATAACAGGTTCGATTTTCATTTGAATAACATTACTTTAAATTAGGATCAATTTATATATAACAAACAAACACAACGACATGTAAATAATTGTTTTAAGATGCACTTATGCTAATGACTGCACACTTGAATTGATTTATAACTATAGTAGTTCATGAAGAGGGTTCAACGACCCCATAACGGAAAATGCATAATTGTCCTGATAGAAGGTCACGTAGATTTTCCCTATATCTAGCCTCCCTAATATCGGCGGCGGAATCGACAGATCACCATCGCGGTCGCCGCTCGTACGCTCGACTCGTACGTACAGATAGTGATAAGAGATACAGTGTTTCTTATCACGGCACAGTAGTTGGGAGCACCGCACAGCCGCGCTTACTTCAGGTGTGTACTCTAGTATTCTATAGTTGTAGTGGGATTTTACTAGTTGTTGAATGTTTACTACTAGTAGTTGTGTTGGAAATACAAACAATATAGGCTAAGCACATTATTATTTATATATATATATATATATATATATATATATATATATATATATATATATATATATATATATATATATATATATATATATATATATATATATATATATATATATATATATATATATATATATATATATATATATATATATATATATATATATATATATATATATATATATATATATATATATAATTTTTTTTAGTAAATAACTCGGAGAAATAATTCTATAAATAATCATAATTCCAATCGTTTAATTACTATATATTTAATAAATATCTCTAAGATGTAAAATATATATTGTAACTATTAGATAAAAACAAGTAAGGTCTGAACTCTGAAGGCCAATCCCATTAAACGTGTAAGCGCTTCATTCATTTATCTTTCATCAGAATGCGTATTTATAAGGAGTCGTATTAAAATGTAAACAGTTTATACTGAGGTTTTCCTAATTTCCACTCAAAATACTTCTATATTAGATTTTTTTGGCGTGACGTCACATTAATTGGTAGAGCTTAACGCCGCTTTTTGTTTTAAAGATTTTTTTTTAAATGAACTGCAGTTGGAATTTAAACACGATGTAGACGCAATGTAAGTACACATACCGTATTGTGAAAAACACTTCCTCTCTCATTATCGATATTCAAATAAGACAAGCTTGTTTTAAAGTACTAAAATTTCCCAACTGATATTAGCAAATGTTTATCTATTTCAATATTTACGTCTGTGACATGAAAATATTGCTAATTCACTTATACTAATGTAAATGAGACGTTTTAGTTAACACTTGTTACCTATAGGTGGTAGGTATGGGGCAGAGGCGCAGCGTCTCCCTGTAAACGCGACGTTCTGTAAGTTCGATTCTCACTTGGGGTATATGTATTATGTCATTTCCATTTTATTCGTTCTGGCAACTAGGCGAGCGCGGCGTTAAGTCCGGTCACTAAACACGTAATGCCTCGGAAGGTAGAAAGCGGAGAACGGAGTGTCTTAACACTAAGTTCTCATTGTTCCTGTGGATCCCTCTGCCTACCCTGGTATATGCGGGACAAAGCGTAAATATAAAATATTAATTTTCATGTTTTCTTAACTAAAATAATAAGATATTTCTCAATAAAATAATTAGCTTCACGCTTTATCCCGCACATTGCAGGGTAGGCAGAGGGAACTGCAGGGACTGTGGGAACCTAGTGTTAAGACACTCCGTACCTTAGTCCCTACTTTCTCCGTCTCCTCTCTACACACTCTAATTAAACGTAATATATTATTTATCTTATACGTAGTCACTTTAAAGGCAACTTGAGTTCAATTTAACTTATTCTTAAACGACTATATAATTATTAATGTATTTTCCTTTACCTGTGTCGTAGTCCTATAATGTAGAAGATTAGGAACCTTTGAACACATATATTTAAAAAAATCATAAAAAATTACACATTTTACAATAATTTAAAATTGATTTTTTTAGGTTTATATTTAAAAAAAATAATTTCAAAATATAATAAATTTTAATGTGTCAAACAATTATTATTGTTTGTAAATTACTAAGAAAATAATTTTAATTGTTTTATTTATTCCATTTTTTTTTAATAATGATTCATCCAATTAAGCCAAGTTAACCTAAAAACCATAGACAAAAAAATAAAAAAGTAAAAGGGTAGTTACATATTTAAATTCGCAAATATATATTAGTTTGACGAAATCATTATGATGGATTACATATAGTTATTTTATATTATTTTTAATTACTATGTCATATATACAAAGGTAAGCTTATATTTTTAATATAATCTAATACTGGCCACCATTTATCTTGTTATTGCTATTGTCTAAACAATGTATTACGATATCAAAGAACGAACAGTAAATGCATAAAATATTTTTATTACTATCAAAGGTCAAGAAATAAATTAAAGATCATGAAAACCGACTCTGTTTTGTAATAAATATTTTATAAAATAACTTTTGATCACGCCATTAGTATTGGATTGGATGTTAAATATAAAAATATTTATTAAAATACCTACCAAGTACTAGAAAATTTTCTTTAATGAATACGTTACAATGGTGCGGACGGTGTGTTGAATTAGCCATAGTCCACATACAATAATTAAATATTTGCCTGAAATCCTGACGAAATGTGTAGATATTTTGTCAAGCTTGAGGCAATGTAGCACGTGCTTCGTTTCTTCTAAATGAGTGAAGGACACAATATCTTCAGTTTAGAGCTAACTCTCCCTTTCTCTCTACTGCATAGCAAGAGAGAGAGAGAGAGAGAAAGAGCTAGAGATAGATCATATACAATTGATGTTAAAAGTTGAAAAGTGGACCACCCTAAAGACTTGTAAACATAAAGATAATTCATAGTAGTGATTAACTGAACTCATTACTTTGGTATTTGTTGTAACATTGCTCACTGCGCCGCGACGGAGTCACTCAATAATGCCGTTTCGTTAAGATCGATTCATATTTTATCTATGGAAAGCGGGGAACCGCTTAAATTTCTCTCCCGTACAAGGAATTGTTGGCGTGTACCTGCTTGTATACGGACATCTTATATTAGAATGAGGACTAATTAGGTAACGAATCAGTGTATGAGATTTGTGACGCTTTGGAATGTTAGACAGACACCTTCATTAACCAAAATAGTATAAGAAAAAACTAAGAAGTAGAATATATTGATTTATTATTAATTTCTGGTGTCCAATAGAATGTTGGAGTCTACATGCGGTGGGAGTACCTCAGGGAGCGCGGCAAGCGCCACCTTTGCAGCCGCCCTACAGTTCTTTGCAGCATCACAGTGCCTGCTCCGCGAGCCCTGGCCCCAGCAGGCGGATGTACAAAGTAAAGATCATCTCTTATCTAAGTAAAGTTGTGTAGCGTATTCAGGGTTATATTTGTTGTAAACAATTCCCAATACTTGAAAATTTTTGCGTTGGTTTGATAAGATTGACCAAGTGTGATATCTTAATGTTTGCGACAACAATGTTGTATCTGTCAGACTTAATGTTACGTGGATTCATGCACTCGGAATAATGAATATATATATATATATATATATATATATATATATATATATATATATATATATATATATATATATATATATATATATATATATATATATATATATATATATATATATATATATATATATATATATATATATATATACATACAACAAATACTAAGAATGAGAGAGTTTGAACGTCTTCCAAAAGGTTGCGTCCAAATTTTTATAAAGTTTCCTTTAATATTATTTTTATGTTACTAGTCGATACAAAAAAGTAGATCTTACTAAATAATATTACGATTTTGATTTTACGAGAAGTAAACGAGAATGAAAGAAATAGTTATTTTACGATTCATTAGTGAACTAAGCGATAACAATGAATTACGTGTTATCAATAACATTGGCCATTAACGTTCGCCGTATATACTTCAACGAGGTATGCAATTATTGACTGTAAAACGAAATTTCTTATAAAACATGGCACTAGTTTTGGTATCTGGATATTAGTACATTATATTTCCTCCTTTTAACTAACTTCATTTATTTATAGTAATAGAAGATAAGTATTTTATTACGCTCAAAATAAGATCTTTAACTTAATAATCGCAGGAGAAATAATAAATATATACATTTCAAAGCGCCTGCCGCTATAATTTAGCAACTTTTATATTACTCGCTTTGGAGGACATTATTGAGAAGGCACCTTAAAATAATAATTTGTATCGGTAAAACTATTATTTCATTATAAATATATACGACATTTATAAGACTCATAACTTTGTAAAATTGCTATTTAATAATTTATTTTTCATTATTCAAATGTTTTGTTGTGTGTTTGTGAGTATTTTTCTCTATATTATGACATCTTCATAATACTTGATAAAAATTAATATCAAATAATTAGGTCTAGGTATGGTCTTTAAAATCACCCTTATTGCATGAAGTAGACTTGTTTGCGTAGCCAGATGATTTACCGCTGCGTTATGACGAGCTTATATACTATGTTATAGATTTCTTACAATAATAATTATTCCAGATGGTTCAACATTTGACTTCATCGTGGTGGGAGGTGGCACCTGCCGGCGCGACGCTGGCGGCGAGGCTCTCGGAGCTTCCATTTAGCGTTCTACTGATTGAAGCTGGAGGAGATCCGCCTCAGGAGAGCATTGTGAGTGAACTACGAATATATTTTGGAATAAATGCTTTTAAATGTGTTATGTTCACATTTTTAATGTATTGTATAAAATAGTGACAAATTCACGTGAAGAATTGACTTAGACCTCTTTGTCTATAGGTATATTTTTAGAACAAGTTTTTTTTATAGCTTCACGTTTTATCCCGTATATAGCAGGGATAAGCAAGGAACCGTTAAAATATATTGTTAAGACACTTCGTTCTCTACATTACGCATTTTTTTTGAGTATTGTGTGTTGAGTGACGGAACTCAACGCCGCACTTTGCCTAGTTGCCAGAACGAAGAATATGGAAATGGAAAAATCTATTCTCCTGATGGGAATCGAATCCATAAACCGCCGCCACAGCCCCACCCGTAGAACGAGTTTCGTTATAAATTTTGGTTAGCTTCAAAAATTTTATTATTTGTCTCCTCTAGTCTTTCTACGTTGTAATTTCTTCCAAGTTACATGTAATTTAGGATCTGATTGTTTTTTAGCTTCACACTTTATCTCATGGCAGGGTTGACAAACGGAACGTGCTTCACACTTTTTCCCGCACATGGCAGGGTAGGCAGAGGGAACTGCAGGAATCATAGAACCTAGTGTTAAGACACTCCGTTAAGTTTATATATATTAAATATTTTATGATTCATTACATCACAACTATTATATTTATTTACACAACACACTATATGTTCAGTAGCAGTAAGCACAGTAGGTAGGTACTATTTCCATACAATATGGTGGTTGCCGATTTAAATTCCATTTATTGAAGAAGATATTGTTATAATATCGGCATTGTCTCAATTTTAAAGTTATAAATGAAAATTATAAACTATTACTTATTAAACACGTCTCGTTACGCTGGAAGTGGGAAACGGGGAGTCTTAATACTAGTTACCCTCTGCCTATCCTACTATATTCGGTATATAGCGTGCAGGTAATTGTAATTATAATAATATGTTACTAACACAATATGTTTTTTTTTACATTTTAGATTCCAGGTTTCAAACACGTGATGAAAAACAGTTATTACGATTGGAATTTCACTACAGTAGACGATTACTATTCAAGCCAGGCTTTAGAAAACGGTAGACAGAAGCAGCCTCGGGGGAAGATGCTTGGCGGCACTGGTTCCATTAATGACATGATTTACTCCCGGGGCTTCCCCGCTGACTACAACGAGTGGGCTTCTTCACTTGGAACAGAATGGAATTGGGCCAACGTGATAAAATACTTCAAGAAAACGGAATATTTGACTGATGAAAGAATTACTGAACATCCAGAACTCGCACAGCTCCATGGATTTGAGGGTGAAATCGAAGTTACTGGATCACGCCAGTCTACGTTCACTACTGACAAATACCTTGAAGCATTCGAAGAGTTGGGTTTTAACATAGTTTCTGATATGACGAATCCTGACATAATTGGTGCGGGGCGCTTTTCTCACACTATACGCGACGGCAGGCGACACAGCTCCCTCACAGCGTTGTTGAACCAGGCCTCCAAAAGAGCGAATTTGCACTGTTTTAAAAGATGCGCAAGTTACCAAAATACTAATAGACAACAGCACGGCACACGGGGTTCAAGTGTGGCTCGGCGATGCCTGAAGTCTACTTTTACGCGAAGAAAGAGATTATCATAACCGCAGGAACGTTTAATACTGCCAAATTGTTGTTCTTGTCGGGAATCGGACCCAAGGACCACCTAGAGTACGTCGGTATAGAAGTTGTCGAAGACTTGCCTGTCGGAAACAACTTTCACGATCATACAATGGTTCTCACATATTTGGCAGCAGAGAATGGCACCTGCGACAGCGACGAGGAGACATCACACATAAATGCCATCCAATATCTTTACGATAGAAGTGGATTTCTTTCAAAAACATCCGATTTGGGAGCCTACATTTCTTTTAATAATTTAACCAAAAACGTGCCGGATTTTGCCATTTACCCGTCGTGTATGCCCGTCAATAGCGGTTTTTATACTTCCTGCCGTGAAATATTAGGTTTTCAGGATCATATTTGTAAAAAAATTGAAAACATTAATAGAAAATACGAAATATTTTCGCTAGCTGTTGTAAATCTGAAGCCAAAATCTAGGGGGAGAGTGCGTCTGGAGTCATTAGATCCTCTCGATCCTCCTTTAATACTCTCAGGTACCTTCAGCGACGACAGTGACCTAAACAACTATCCTGACGCCATTAAAATTGCGTGGTCAATCGCAGACACCAACTATTTTAAATCTAAAAATGCATTCGTAATAGATTTGGAATTAGATCAATGCAACGATACCTATAACGATGAATACTTGAAATGTATAGCGAAGAGCACCGGTAATGTCGGCGTGGCACGCTGTGGGCACGGCCGCTATGGGGACGGTCGTAGATTCAAAGCTGAGAGTCAAAGGAATCGGTCAGTTACGAGTTGCAGACGCCAGTGTCATGCCTAGCGTAGTGAGAGGGAACACTAACTCTCCGGTCGTAATGATTGCAGAGAAAGCCGCTGACTTTATAAAAGAAAGTCTAGACTTTTCGATAAATTTGATATAGAGATGTCATTGTTTCTAACTTTTTTCTTTTATAAGTAGGCCGTAAGATTTGTGACAACCAGTATTATGATCTACTTTGTAGTTTACTTTTTTTCAAGTAATATTTTGTAGCCAGTAATTTTTAGTTGGTAAGTTTCTTTATTTTAAGACTTGCGTCTGACATTTTCTTATTTGAAATTTCTTTTATTGTGACAATTTGTGTGTTTAGTTTTAAGATGATTTTTTATTTCAATGTAATGATTGTGTGCTTATTTTGTAATTGATTTTACTACTTTTAATGTAATATCATGTGTGTTTTTTTCAATAAAATTTCTTTTAATTATTATTAATTATCCTTAAATATATATTTTATTTTCTTTTCACTTCTCGACATTTCACTAATTAGAAGATTGCATTTGACCGATTTTTATATCATACGAAAAAATTTGTTTATTTAAAAAAATATAAGTTTTTTAACTTTTAAAATGACATATTTAAATAATAATGCATATTGTTAGTAAAGTGGATAGCGAAGTCGTCTTGGATGGTTGGAAGTGGAATAAAAGTGCTGGTGTGTTTTATATTTCCAGATTTACAAAGTTACGAGTCCTGTCCCAAGGACATTTTCTTTTTTAGCCTCACGCTCAAGAACCTGGCGGACCAGGCAGAGGAAACCGCAAAGCGAAGAAAATGAAAATAAAATAATTGATCCTACTCAAGTGAATTGAACCCACAAATCGTCACGTTGACAGGCGGTCGCCTCTGCGCCGCGACGGTCAATCATTACTATGTATTAAACTAAGCGAAACTAAAATTAAATATATAGATATCTTATTGATATAATTATATTATCTGTCAAACCGTTCCTACAACATAAGCCTCCAGAGGTTACGATACAGAGGCACCGTCCATCAATTATGTAAGTTAGTAACGCCACTTTCACTAAAGATGCAAATGCAAGTTTTCACCCCCGGTAAGGAGACCGGCGAAGTATTAGTAGACGTAACGATGATGTGTTACGTGGGTCTGTATGTTTGTTTATGAAGTGTAGAATTTTGGTATTGGACCGTCGTAGCGTCTGCCTAATTGCGACGGTATAAGGGTTCGATTCCTATGAGGGGAAGATAGGTTTTTCATTTTCTTCACTCTGGCAACTAGGCAAAGCGCGATGTTGAGTTTCGCCACTCAACACACAATGCCTCGAAAGGCGGAAATCGGGAAACGGAGTGTCTTAACACTAGGTTCCCAAGGTTCCTGCGACTCACTCTGCATTCCCTGCTATATGCGGAATAAAGCGTGACGACATGAAACAAAAAAAGCCGTTGCTTTTGTCCAATTTGACGAAACTGCGTTTCTTTCTATAAATCTTGACATTTATTTGTACATTATTATTTTCTAAATATTTAGGTAAAAATAAACAGTACTACAATATTTCATACAAAAGTATATACATTGATGTTCACTACAGAACTGGACCGGAAGTATTTACTTAGAAGTATCTAATTACACTATAGATTTACTAGATCATAGTCTCGCTGGAAACGTGATCTATTTATATAACGGGGTCCCATTAATGAAATCAAATTCTGCGCCTTAGTTAAGCGCGGCGTTTAACTCCACAACTCACTCCCATGTGTGAATTTATAGAGAAAGCTGAGAGTCAAACGCTTTGAGAGTTCCTCGACACTCCTTGACTCTGCCTACTTATAAGTGTACAGGTTACGACGAAGGATAATTTTTAAAAGTGTTTAAAACTCAATTTCATAATTAATTTCAAAACTAGCACTAATTAAAGTCTTCACAGATTACCTAAGAGCTGTATTGCGTTACCGGGCCGTATGAAATAGTTAAATACTCTCAACATGTCTCACTCAACAGCTTTTAGTAGTTGTGAGTATATCTTCAACTTTTTTCTTAGTTTATCTATATCTTTAACTTTTTGTTTTTTTTATTATTTCCACCATTTTACCTACATACTTGATGACGTGAATAAAAAAACAGCCCTAATTAGTCAGCCCTAATTTTTGTATGAAGATTTTTTTATAGCTTCATGTTTTATCATGCTGCAGAGGGAACAACGGGAACCTTAGGAACTTAGCGTTAACGTATTCTAACATTTGGCTTCCATACTAACTTTGACGTGCCGTATTTTTACATTAATATTTTTTTCTCAAAAACAAACAATTGTAAAAAATTGTAAAAAATAATAGTGTATGAATATATCGTTAATTAAAAGAGATATAAAACAATTTAAAACTTTATTTTTATCAAGAATGTAATTTCTTATTTGATTTGTTATCCCTACAAAGAATATCGGAGCAGGTGCAGGTGCGGCCAACAGACGGCCCCTTCCCTTGTCTGAAGCCACTTCCGGTTTTTGCCGGAACTCTACGTCAATCAGTGGAGCTAAGTATTAATGAAATATGAAGTAGATAGTGACGAGCCCCCGTGGCTCAGTGGTTAAGAATTATTTAACTACATGCGAGGATTTTTAGCTTCTCGCTTTATCCTGCACCTAATCATAGGAACCTAGAGTTAATATACTCCGTTTCTCGTTATCCTCCTTTCCGAAGCATTGTGTGTTGAGTGGCGGAACTCAACGCCGCGCTTGCCTGGTTGTCAGGAAAAAGAAAACCTAAATGAACTAATTTATCCTCCCCGACTGGGAATTGAACCTACAAACCGTCGAGTCTACAGTCTAATGCTGTGTCCCTGCGCGACCATGTGCTAAATATTTTTGTACAGTCATTGTTTCATTAAGTTAAAGTAAAAAACATTTTTATTATTTGTACTTTTATATATATATATATATATATATATATATATATATATATACATATATATATATATATATATATATATATATATATATATATATATATATATATATATATATATATATATATATATATATATATATATATATATATATATATATATATATATATATATATATATATATATATATATATATATATATATATATATATATATATATTTATATATATATTATATTATTAGGTTGACGATTGCCATAATGTATATATTTACCGATGTACGCTTGAATTGATAAACATTATATATGTATATATGTATTTATATATGTTATTAATGTAAGAGTTACATAAAATAACTTATGTAAAAATATATACATAGACGAGATGACAAGTAATCTAGAAATGCCGAAAATAATGTTATGTAATGTATTGCTGCTGAGGCTTGATTTAATTAAAACACTTGATTTCTTAATATTACAGAAAAGAGAGAGAAAAAAGAGAATAATGTTTCTATTAAATGAAATATACACTAATAGAAAAAAAACAAGTCCTTGTTATATATAAAGTATAGTCCTTATGGTCTTAGTAGTTATATAAAACTAATAGGTATACAAGTTAATGTAATCAAATAGGCAAAACTTACTGCGCCTTTAACTAGATTGCGAATCTACAGTTTTATGGGACAGTCTGTATACTTCTACAATAGGATCCCAGAAAATATCTGAAATCGTTCTAGTGTTAAGTGACGTTTGTGTGATTATTTATTTAATTATTTTTAGGGTTCCGTACAAAAATAAAAAAACGGAACCCTTAAAGAATGATATATCCGAAACTACTGGGCCGAAAAATTTGAAAAAATTACTGAATATATTTTGTGACTTGTAGATTACAGAAAAACCTATAAGGATTTCATAAATTGAAAATAGAATGGTAAATTCGATAAAAATGTTTTTAGGGAAATAATGTTTTCAGGGGAAATATTTCACTATATTGTGAAATATTTCCCCTGAAAACATTATTTCCCTACCCTTATATTTCACTACCCTTCTCACGCGAGTTCAACTCGCACTTGACCGGTTTTTATTTATAACTTTCCCACTTAGAATCAATAACATGATCACATGTGTACGTCAGGTTTTTTTAACGTATACCATAAGCTCTTATCATATTGCTCTTATAATATTGAACTCTATTCTCTATCTTTACATTATTTTACATTTTAGTCGATACTAAGAACTAAAGCTACGATGTGAGCGAATTATATCAACTTCTTGCTTACATCATTAAAATACTTTTTGATTTAGTTTACAATAAAACACTTCGTTATCTGTACTTTTGTAGAGACCTATATTTTTTTTGCAAATACCGAGATGTTCTTAAGTGACTTGTCTAATACAACGAGTAAAAGAAAGTTTTGTGTTCCCCCGAGCGGGAACCGAATCTACGACCATAGCATTTGTAAACAGTACACAGTCCGACTCTACCCGTCTGCGTCATCGCAGCGATGATTTCAAACGAAAGTAAAGTAGAAAAAATCTTATTTCGCCGTCGAAAAGCTTTTGATAGACTCTTAATACGATGATTCTGAATGTATTGGTCTATTTTTTTAGATTAATTACGAAGAAGAAAATACGTAGTAATAAAGCATATATAGAAAGCAAAGAAATTAGTGTCTTGACACTATTTTTTCTCTGTTTCTCTATTATCAATTGAGAATTTTATGAATAATTAATTAACATATATGTACTGTCAAGAAATAGTTATAGATATATGCATCATGTTTAGTTTAGCAAGTAGTTTTATAACATACACAGCGTCCCATGTCTGTGATATAACATATCACAAGCAACTGTGGCTGTCGCTAGGAAGACCGGAGATAGTTCGTTCCGCCTCGCTTTCACCTGCGCGTGCGCCTGTCCGTGCGCGTGCCGAGCCGGCCTCGCAGATACTGACCGGTGGACATTTTTTATATAATTTTATATTAATTTTACTTAAATATTACTTATAGTTAAAGTAAAAATTACTTTGTGATGTGTTTTATTATATATAGTATTCTATTATATGGCAAGTAAAGTAGTTTTGTAATTTCTTCATTTTGTACGCTTGTACAATTCAAACCTATTTGAATTTATACTTAAAAATACTTTGACATCTTCCAGATTTCACATTACTTATTAGCTTTACAAGCTATTACTTATATTGATTATTTTAGTATATTATACTTATATATTAATCATAATGTAAATTATATATTTTCGCAACACGCTGTGTGTGTGGCAAAGTACGTTGAACCCACACCACACCAAACCATTGACATATTTAATTTTTTAACACATCTTGAGCAGACCACAGTATTTTATTACATATAATAAAATTAAAAGAAAACAAGTAATAATTACCAAAAACAAATTCTAAAATCGCAACATCACACACTTTCACCCATTGAGGCATCAGCCGTCAACCGTCAGTTGTATTCGGACGGCCGCCGGGCGCGCTCGTGTACACCGTGATGCCATCTCGAAAATGACCGACGAGAAATCTTCAACGGAGACCGTCACTGCTGTGGCGGCATTTCCAACTGTGTCAGAGAAGTCCGAGGACTCCACGGAACAGTTGATTTGCAAAACGCCACAGAAAAAGGAGAAGAGAAGTGAAAAAAGTGGCAAGAGTTGTAAAAGTGTCAGTTCTAGAAGTGAGGGTAGTTCTAAGAGGATTGTGGTTTTCTTGGGATTGGGACAAGTGGTTTTGGGGATTTTACTGGTGGGATCGGGGGCCTTGGCCGTGGTAAAAGGGGCCTCGTTGTCTCGAGTGGGGGCCGGTCTGTGGTCAGGATGTGTGGCTGTCGTAGCTGGAGTGGTTGGAGTGCTTGCCGGCATCAATGATTGTTATGGATTAAATAATTCCTCTAGGTAAGATATTTTTATTATTCAATATAAGATAAGAAATATTAAATAAATATTATATTTTTATTATATTGTATAATAAAAATATAGTATTTATTTAATATTTCTTTATTATCATAAAATATTTTAATACTTTATAAAAACATGGTCATTTAAATTATTGCTTCAAGGAACAGCTTCTAATAGTTTTTGCAGTAAAACAAAAACCTTTATAAGAAATGTGCCAATAAAACTTCCACTTGACTAAAAGAAAGTTGTAACAAAAGTAGTTAATAAGTACTTAAATTATTTTATATGACCACTTAGAGTCAGTGTCGTGCGCGCGCGCAGTTTGCGATGCACTTTGTTCGCGTGCGACAATTTCCTAATCACTGCGATCATTGATATGATGGCTGCATATTAACGTAATTCCTGCTCTACAATTAAGTATAACCGAATTAACTTGTGAAAAATAGAGCTTTTAATTACCCTTAGCTTTTCTAAGCTATCACGCAAAATCAATATATAAAAATATTATAATTATTGTACATACATATATATAAAAAATACTCATTTTATTAATTTTTAAATTTTAAATAAAAATGAATATAAAATTTTGCAGTAAAAATCCTTATATCTTATTGGAATTTACGTATTTTACAAAACCCTTAGGGATAGCAGATAGCAAGTATAATACAAAGAACGTAACCTCGTCATCCTCGTGTTAAGAAACACCATGGCTTTGCATTCAACGATTTAAATTTAGCATTATTTGCATAACATGGTATGATGGTACGACGTTGAGTTCAGCCACTCAACATGTAATGTCTCAGTTCTCCTTATCTCTCCTTTTACTAAATTTGCCGGTTACACTTCCTTATACGATTCTCTCCGTATACGCCTATATATACGGAAAAAATCATGATTGCCTAAAAATATATCCATAATATAATATAATAACTTAATTACATTATAAAAACTTAATTCCTCTATAACTGTTACCCATAATTGCAGTTTATGGTATAAAAACTCCATCGTCTGTCGTGTCGTCTGCCGCTGAGCGGCATTGTGTAGACACTTGTCATGCGTCACCGCGTCACCGTAAGGTCCGCTTTGTCGAGTTTTTTTACTTAAAATATAAGAAAGGGTTCCTTATATATATATCTGCATTAGTAAGTAGAGGAAACCGCTGAAACTATAAGAATCTAGTGTTAAGACACTCCGTTCTAGGCAATGCGTGTTGAGTGGCGGTATTCAACACCGTGCTTGCGTAGTTGCCAGAGCGAAGAAGATGGGAATTAAAAAATCCACTCTCTACGGTTAGGAATCGAACCGCCTAACCGTCGCGTATTATATCCGTATTAGCAATAAAACATTATAAATATATAACCATTATGCATAACTGTGACATTTAATTGCGTGATTTAGTTCTGTATTCGTGAGTTAACTTAAAGGTGCCTTTGGTTCTTTGTGGTTTAAGAAGTTTATTTCCAAAAAGAACATAGTTCGCTTACAAAGGAAATTTTTGAATTTATAACACAATTAAGATATTACAAATAATAAATAGTAGTGACATTAAACAACATCAGTGAAATCATCTAATATGTGGGTTCTTAATCGTTTTTTAAATATATTAAAAGATTTTGAATTTACAACATGTTGAGGTAAAGAGTTATACAGTTTAAATATGAGATTGTAATAATATATATTATATGACTGCAATATATATAGAATTCTGAATATTGTAATGAAATCTGTCATCTTAATAAAATAGTCAGTGGAAACTTCAAAGCTACTGTTGTTTTCTTACAGAAGATACGTATTCTCTTCTATATAGTGTATTTAATATCTAATATAATTAAATAAGTGCCCCGATCTTCAATTTTAACATCTCAATGAGAAATACCAATATTTGCAAAAGCTTGATTTTAATTTGTCACATAATTTAACTAAGCCATCACGATTACTAATTTGGAAGTTGAGATTTACATATGTTGATAGTAAATGTATAATACGTTAAAGAACTTTTGCTAGAATGAATTTCGCTGTGAATCTGAAAATCAGTTTAAATATAAGACGACTCTTCAAAATACATATATTACAATATCACGATTTTTTACAAAAGAAAATAAGAATATAATAAATTACATTTTATCATTATATTTTTGTTATCTCACTGTTCTTATCAATTATCACAGTGCATAATTATATACAAAGCACCTTCCACCTACCGTTATGCACAGGAGGTACTGCACTAAAGCGTAAGGCGTGTGCAGTCAACTGTAGAGTAGTTCCGTTGCACCGCGGGTGCATTTAGTATTATATATTTATACTTGCACCGACGCGTGCACTATACTATGTTTTTGTTAATTTTAAATTATGATTTCGATGAGTTATTGACAGCTAAGTCACTCAACCATATATATTATACAGCTGTAACTAAGTAGTAAAGTTTTGTGAGGAAGTGGTTTCCTTTTCCGGATATATAATAATACATCCAGTTGGATTGATAAAATTGTGACATATAGACGGAGAAACAGACATATAGATATGATGAAGGGTTCCGTTTTTTGCCATTTGGTTATGGATCCCTAAAAACAGCTTAATGTGTTATAAAACGTAAAGTCAGATTTTTTCTACTTCTAACAACGCAATAAGTTGTATAAAGCATATAATAATTTCGACGCGTACGAACGTATGGCTTAGAGATTACAGCTTGCAAATTGCTTATTGGCAAGAGCTGCGGGTTCAAATCCGTTTGCGTGTAAGTTTTTATATGTTTTGTTTAAGTATTTTTTCCCATTCATGTGAGAAATTCGGAATACTGTCAACTTTCCAAGGACTTTACATTACAGATATAAGTTTGATCGATAATTATGGAATGTAGAGAACGGAGTGTCTTAACACTAAATTCTCTCTTTGCAGCTTGATGTTGAAAACAAATAATACTAATATTTCAATTATTATTTACTTTCATAAATTATTATGTGTAAATCACTTCTTAAGTCATTATCAATATAGCCTTCTAGAGCTTTCTAATTATTTAAGAAAACGGAGCTGTTCATAGTAAAGTCAAGCGATATATATATATATATATATATATATATATATATATATATATATATATATATATATATATATATATATATATATATATATATATATATATATATATATATATATATATATATATATATATATATATATATATATATATATATATATATATATATATATATATATATATATATATATATATATATATATATATATATATATATATATATATATATATATATATATATATATATATATATATATATATATATATATATATATTACCCAAATATATAGAAATTATAAATACTAAATCTTTAATAAGTCCATTGCATAATTTTATAAATCTTTACTTACCAGGGTCTATCAATTAATAAAATAATTTGAAAATCTTTATTTTCG